>JAZDUH010000043.1:11665000-12077500 GCA_036419115.1 Scarus forsteni
GAAAGAGTTTTCCAGCTGATGGAAGAACACTGTTTTCAAGGGTAGTCCTGTACATGACCTGGTTCATTCGGCCTTCACACAATTGCATTTGCCCTGTTCCACTCAGACTGAAACAACCCCAGATCATGACTGATCCACCCCCATGTTTTACTGTAGGGGCAAGACAGTCTGGGTTGTAAGCTTCTCCAGGCTTCCTCCTAACCAGTAAGTTGGCTGGAGTGGGCATCAATTCAAAATTGGATTCATCACTGAAGAGAACCTTAGCCCAATCATCAACAGTCCAATCCTTGTGGTCTCGAGCAAAGAGTAACCGGGCCTTCCTCTGCCTTTCATTGATGAAGGGCTTCTTATGCTCTGTGTGACTTCAAACCAGCTTCAACAAGTCGGTTTCGAACTGTCCTTGCTGAACAAGTCACATTTCTCGACAGTGCCCACTCATTTTAAGGTCCCTGGAGGTCTGACGATTCCTGACACAGGAACGGGTGAGTGCACGGTCATCTCGTGGGGTAGAAAGACGTTTCCTGCCACGGCCAGGTAGCAATTTGGTAGTGCCATGTTCAGCTTGTTTTTTTTGTTGTAATGAAAGGCTGTCTTGGAGATCTTCAGTTTTTTCGCTACCTGTCTCTCACTCATGCCAATTTCCAGCAGTACCAAGATGGCTGCCTTTGTGGCTTCACATAATTCTTTTGTTTTAGGCATTATGTGAGAGCTGACAACTTCTGAGTTGTGCTACGGCTTGAATGTAAGCAGGAAACCACTCTAGGCCTTTGCATGTGCAGTGCTGCTTGTGACATGAAATGGCCTCTTATATACCCTGGGAATCAATTAAGCTTAAGAATGTCAAATAGGACATAAAGTATTATGTGACCAGCTGCATTTTTTGTTGTGTTCATTGTATTATACGTTTAGTGGTACCAGATATTAGAATGAACAAGAAATTGAAGAAAACAAGGGTGGTCTAATAATTTTTTCCATGACTGTATATACACATATGTAATTTCTACAACGACTAATGTGTATGGTATTGAGTATAACAATAAAATATAATTTGTTATATATTATTTCTTGTGTTTATACGTTTAATATACAATAATATGCTGGGGGCAGAAATTTCACTCTTTAGGCGGAATCGCCCTACTATTTTGTTATCCAAACGTGCATATTTTTGTGTATTTAAAAAAATTGACAACCAACTACCTCACACATGAATATTAAATGCTGCATTTTTTACATTTATTTTTTGTTCTTAATGTGGCATAGTTTTAAGAGTTTTTTTCCTCCAAGCTGACAGCCAAAGGGCTTAGCTTTTTTGTTTAAAGGTCCCATCTTCCAGTGTGTTTGATTGTTTACATTCTGTCCCAGGTGTCTATTAAGAAAGGACTTGGATTAAGTTTCATAAACAAAGGAAAATATCATGTCAGTAGAAGATAAGATGCATATTTTTCCCCTCCCCTCTGAAAACTCTGAAAACCCATCAGACAGCTCTGATAATGAACTCTGTTTTGACTGAGGGGGGGGGGGGGGGTTACTGGCAGAGCAGACTCTCAAAACAGTTGAGGCATCTGCATGCCACAAGCAGAAAACACGCATGTAGCTACAGGCTGCATAGATATTACATAATAAAACCCCAGGAAGTGAAACGGTCTGTTTAAAGTTTGTTGTAAAGACCTGCTTATTATGTCGACTCTAAAACCCATGAAAAGTTTAAAGAGATGTTTAAGATGAACTAAATTTACATTTTATACAGAAATAAATGAGGGTGGCACAGTGGTGCATCAGGCTGGTGTGTGCTTGTCTTCTGTTTATGCTCTTTACTTATCACCTCTTTATTTCATTTTTGCTTTGTGCAGCAATTTGGTAAGCCTTGATGTGCTAAAATGTACTGTATAAATAAAGTGTATTGTCTAATTCTGACTACTGTGTAAAATAATATCCAGGCATAAAGTCTTTGTTCTGCATGCATGTTGCTATTTGTTAAATCTGCTTACACGTTGGCTGATAAGACTGAAATAAGGAAGCTCAGCTGAACATTAACATGAACCACTTCAACCATGCAACACGTCCTCTTCTCAGCACAGTGAAGTTATATTTCTGTGGCCAGAGTGTAAACAACACCAAAAACGAAGAACACCATCTGGTGATGAGAACTTTTTATAGACCAGCAACTGTTAAAAAACACTGACTCTGTGACACAAACAAGAAAAACACCTCTCATTAAGTAAGACATCTACATTTTATTTTTCAAAGCAGATTTAGAAAAAACTGCTAGATTATAACCATAAACTCTGTATACAAAAATATGGATGCTTGTCAAAATCATGGAGCAGTGAAACATAGAATAGTTGTCAGATTAATAATAATAATAAATAAAGATAAAAAAAATGCTGATAGCAAAACCACACCTGCTGATCTTTTAAGACAGTTTGATAAACTTATAACATGACTACAAAAACATGACTACAGAAATACATGTTGTATTAGTAAATGGAAGACATGGAACATGGTAGCTCTCTTGCACACATTATGGCTTTCATGCAGAAGATGAGTTTTCCTCATTTGGCTCTGGGAAAAACAAACAAACAAGAAAGTCAAAAAAGTCAACATGGACAAATTTACAGCCTTTTTTGAGTGAAAAACACATTTAAAGTTGCTGTTTGACCCTTGACAAAAACAATTAAGGTGAATGTAGCTGTAAAAAATTAAGCACAATTTTTCACTAGAAATATATATATATAAAAGACTGCCTAGATTTTAATATTTGCAGTACAATATCCTTAATTTCATTTTGGTCAAATGTGTCACACAGCAGCTTTTATGTACCACAATGTGTGGCATTACTCATTCTTAGCAAAAAAAAAAATTACATTTAAGATGCTTTTATTTATGGAAGCGAAGAAGTACCAAAATCCAAATTAAAATGGATTAATAGAAAAGCATTTTCATTTTCAGTATAAGGCTGTTTTTTTGACTCAGAAATAAAATAAATAATACATTTTTCAAACTGAATTTTCATTTTCTTGTTCAGGACTGCTCATTCTGTGACTTAATTAAAATGAAAAAGAAAAAGATATTGAAGATTTTTTTCCGAATTGTAAAATCTGAAAATTAAAAAGCATTAGAACTAATGCTTTTTCACTTCAAGGTAATGGCCGGAATTTCTGACTTATAAATAAAATTAATAATAAGAAACCCAAACTGCTTTTTTTTCTTGTTTAAGGCTGCTCATTCTGTGACTTAATTAAAATGAAAAAGAAAAGGTATTTAAGATTTAATTCTCCAAACTGCATTACTCTTTAATTTGATCTGAACTGTCCATTATTTTAAAGTTACGCATATGTTTGAAACAGAAGAAGAGAGTTTTTTTTTTTTATCTCACCTGTCCAAGTTCTGTAAATAGGAAGCTTGTGTGACGGATGAGTGATCTCCACACACACTCTCAGACGGGCTCTCTCATTTTCTCTTGGTCCTTGCCTCAAGCTGACTCTGTTAATGTGCAGGGCACCTGATTCTTCATCTGTGTCTTTGTCACTGTCCTCGTCCAGCTCAGACTTTGTATCCTCATCTCTGTCGATGTTGTTATTCTCTCCGTCCTCCTTTTCATCAATGTACTCAATTCCCTCAGTGTCAGGGTCTATGACTGCAGCTTTTGTCTCTGTGAAGGGACAGGACGACAGTGAAGTCAGAAACTACGTCAAGCATTGATTTGCAAAGTAAAATAAGAATTTTGAAAAACATTAAAAATAGAGAGCATAGGAAAAATGAGGTCAATGTGCCACAAATCTACTATCTTTCCATTTGCCAGCAGGGGGAGCTCAGTTAGTCTCAAAGGAATCTCATTGTATTGAACCAAAGAGGAAATCCAGCACCCAGCTAAACACACACTTAAAACGGGAGACAGACTTTAGGTCACTTTGTCCAAAGGTGAGTTGACTTAAACTTGGAGATAAAAGGTTTTTAAATCATGAACCATTTGAATGACTTCTGTAAATCTAAGCCCCAGTGCACACTTCAACATTAGGATGAACTCAACACATTGCGAAGGTCAAATGTCAGTGTGTGGGGGGGGGGGGGGTCTTGATCATCTCTTGGTTGTGAACTCTTTAGCTCAGGTACACTTTGAGGGATTTCCTTTAAACCTTGTACAAAAGTTCACTGTAACTCAAGTCTGATTGCATCAGATTATCAATTCTTAGGTCAAAGGCCACTGGGTCTCATCATCATTCATGCTGCTTTCTGCAGTATGTTGGACTCGGCAAGCGAATTCTTCCCTTCCCTTTTTTTTTTTTTTAGTGAGTCACAACATTAGTATACAGCTCCGATATCTGATGGCTTGAATTTGGTTTGAAACAATTCTATTCAAAAAGTTTGGAAACATTACAGTCAATTTTTTTCCCTTTAATAACATTTGTATTGTATTTCATATCACTGGAAATCCTTAACAATGAGTTACAGCTTGCAAAGATCATGTATTCATTGTAGCAACACAGCTAAATGTGTAGGAAGTGCCCCCACAAAGATTTGCTGGAATCCCCTGCAACTGGAAGCTGGTGTACCAGTATACAGAGTGGCAGCATTATTTTGTGTCAGCCCTGGTACCATTTCCAAACTTAGGACCAAGTTCCATGTGACAGATGAAGGCAAAGACAGACCGAGAAGAGGGCATCCCACACAAAAAAAAACACCCCAAGACGACTGATTCCACACCCTTGCTTCACAGAGGAACCATAGCCTTTCTAAAGAGGGAAGAGTGGATTCTGGCACATTTTTGTTCTCTACCAACACCTTTAGCTGTGTTGATATACCTCGAATGCATGATCCATGCAAGTTGTACCTATGTGTAGAGGTAAATAATCAGGTTTTCCAACTAGTGTAGCTTTAAGCAGAATTTCAGGAGTAGGACCACACCTCAACCATGCCTCGTCCCGTGTTCCTATAAATTCTAACCAACCAATTCCCTCTTTTGTTTCGCACACTCGACGCACCCCCCCCACCCCCCACCCCCCACCCCCTTTCTTAAATCTTCTTCCTCCCATCTTTCCTCAGGGCCTTATAGAGGGAGTTTGTGGTGCCCGGGGGCTATGGTGGATTCTCCATAAAGTTCCCCAAATCGTTATCTGCTTCACGTACCTGCTGTGTTGCTTGTTATCCACTGTACGTAATAATGATTGTCAAATTCATCCTGTTGATGGTGTGGTCCTTACTCGTGAATACAAAATACAATACTAATTGGTGTTGTTCAAAGGGAGAAATAATTAACCAAAATAGCATTTCTAAACATTCTACTAGAATATGAAAGCTGTATTAAACACAGATAAATAATGACGTTTCTTTAAATTGCATAGATAAGGCTGTGATCTGATTTACTTTACTGTTAAATAAATCATTGAAATTCTTTCTGATGCTAATAATGCTATCCAAGGACATATGAAAAAAATGGCTTTCTGCCATTTTGACTACTGACCAGTTGATGCCTTGCACTGTTGGAAACATTATGTGAGGTAGCCTTGTCTAATGCATACAGCAAGGTAGTGTGATAGCCAGGTGTTTTTGATATACAGCAGGTTTGCTCATAAGTTTTCACATCACATCCTACATTTTTGCAAAATCAGAAAATAGAGCTAGCATGGTATACAGTTTCCAAAACAACCCTGGGAATCACACTACCACAAAAACCCCATAGCACCTAATGACAGAACTTACTCACTGTCCAGTAAACTCAGAGAGCCAAATTACTACAACTGAATTCTCTGTCATTGTCAAACAGGTTTTATGAAAATGTATTCAAACATTTACTTATCGCATTTCCATTCTTCTGTTTCTCTGGCTGTTTGCTTGTTGGATGCATCAGACTTGTTGATCTCTCCAGCGCACACAAACTTTTCAGCTCCCTCTGTCCGTCATCCCCTATCTCCTCTGTTTCATTGGACACCATTGGTGACAGTGTGGCTCCTCCAGCTGCCCAAGCTAACTTGGCCTTGGGATGCCCCCCTTTTAACAGCAGGGTGAAAACGCCAACCCCTTCACTGCTCCAACACACTGAGATGGATGGGGGAATGGAGGGTGGGACTGAAAGAATGAAACAAAAAGTGCAGGTGAGGGAAAAGACAGAAAAACACAACTTCCTGTGTATAAGCTCAATACTGACATGCATCAGAGATTTGTAACTCCATTTCCCTGATGACAAGCTTTTCCTTAATGTTCTTTGGGAGTGGAATATGAAAATATGTCTCACTAACCCAAGAGCTGCAAAAGCACAGGAAAGAAAATCAGGTTTGTATGACCAGGGTCATAACTGCATTGAGTTCTATGAACAGCATTTGACAGTGACAATTATAAATGTGTTACTGTGTAATGACAATAAGAAAAAGTAGTCACCGATAATGAGAGTAGTTTTTAATTTTAAAGCTTTTTTGAAAATTAATTTGGGAAAAAATAAAACAAGTATTGGAATATTTATGCATTTTTCAAAGGCAAAAAAATATTTAATTGCGATCAAGAATCACCCCATTTTTCTCAAGGGGGTGTTGTCATGCACAAAGGGTAGCGGATTGCCTGGGCCACTAAATTTGATTTGCCACTCCTGGTGGCAATCCAAAATTCTGCACTGTGATTGGTTGTTTGCAGTGTAAAAGGTGGGACATATATAAAAATCAACATGAGTTGTGAAACAGCTGGCTTTTGTTGGGTTTATTTGGTTATTGTGGTTTAGATTTTCTTTCTTCATTTTTACAGTTTTCACAAAACAGAACACTAAAACTATAAAATTAAAATTAAAAATTGTCTCATCTCTAAAACATATTTTACTCTGACACTGAATACTTCTATTTCATTCTGTTATTGCAATGTGAACACTATTTATTTTCACTTCTTTTGGTATTGTTTCCCTTGGTTAATGTTGTTTGAATTGGAGCAATATCTGATACTGTGAAATTAATAAATTGTCATTTTAAAGCACTTAATTGATGGGTCCACCTTTGGAAATTCATTTCTGATTGTGACATTTTTCTCTAAGTTGAAACACCACAAAGAATAAAAAAAAAATTAAAGAGGATTTCTTAATAGTCACTGACATATCCCAGAAGAAGTTACCCGCCCTGTTGTATGTAAATATGACTGCAACATTTTGTTGTCATACTTGCATATCAATAGTCTTTGAAGAGAAAAAAAAGGTAAGACACTATTTCTCATTTATGAATGGAATTTAAGTTGGTGAAAGTATTTGATGAAGTGAAAGTAGAAATTAAAAAAGTGGCAGCTGCATCCATTTTAATGGACCAACAGAGTGTAAAAAAAGATAATTGAAGGATTCACTGAAAAAAATAACACAAAATCTATCAACTACCTATGCAGAATAAAATAACACACTCCATTTCTATTTATGAGTCAAGAATAACCACCATATAATTATGTTAGAATTAACCTCAAATTGTAGTGACATGGAGATGGTGTTGATGTAAGTTTGGAGGGCCTGTCTGGCTTAGTTTGACATGTAATCCATCTTGCTGAGTTGAATTAATTAAACAAGAAAAAAGCCATTATTGGATCCATGTGTTTACCTGAAATATTCCCGTTTGGGTTGTCATAACAGTATTTTGGTGTGTAGTTTGTAGAAATAATAAAATGTATTAATGTCTCATAGCAGGAGGGTTTTTATCAACTGGTAAGAAGGTACACTGGAGTTTGCTTTTACACTGGCTTAGTTCTACATTTCTTCTTTAAGTGATGTATTATTGATTTTGTTTACTGATATTTTTCATTGTAAGCTTGTATAAACCTAACCCTAATCACTTTCACCATATTTTTAAAATAACAAAAAAAATCCATGTAAAAGTGCAAATTAAGCAGCCTAACTTTAACTTGAGATAACAAGAAAGTAATCAGAATGATCTTGATTTTACAAGAGGAGTAAATAAATTGTATTTATGTGTCTGGAAGTCCTTCAAGAGCATACTGTACATTTCAAACAGTAAAAGTGTCTAAAGTTTCATACCAATGTCGACATTTCTCCAGTGTCTCTCTATGGGCTGAATGAGAGAACAGTGATCAACTCTACAAATGATCCCTCCTCCTCTCTCCGTCTTCTCATTAGTGGAGTTCCTCTTTAGTGTGGCCGTGGCTCTGTACACTCTACTCTGAGTCTGCACAGGGCCCCACATCTCTCCTCCCTCTATCACCTCATCCTCTCTGTCGTCCTGTTCTCCACCTCTGAGCTTCAGCCAGGTGACCGAGACATTCGGCGGGTAGAAATCTGTGATTTCACAGCCAAGCGTAAATTGCTGGTCAGGTGAAGTGGTTGAGCGAATGATTTCAGACACACATGGGGTCTTGATGAAGCCTGGGAGAGAAGAAAAAAAGATAAGTGTTGAAGGCAAAATCATTATTTTGTTTTTTTCCACCTCAGATCTGGTTCTGTACACTGGGTTGTGTTGACCAGTATTGACTGTGCGTGATACTGAAGGTGAAGATAATTAGGATGAAGCAGGTGATTTGATTTTACCATAATTGTTTGTTTATCATATATGAATTTAATGGTGTTTGTGCTGATTGATGAAATCAAATTTTCATTAGCAATCCTCTTTTGTTTTTCTCAACATGGTCTACCGAATCGTTGAATTTGCACATTCAAGTCTTGTTGCTGAACATTTACAGTTGATAGAGTGTTGAACATTCACAGCTCAACATCACTGCAGAGTGCTAACTCTTTTTAATGTTTCAGACTCTGATTATCTCTATATCTACCTATTCCTCACTAACAATTTTTTTTTTTTAATGTATATTTTTGGGCATTTTGTGCCTTTATTGATAGGAGAGAGACAGTGGATAGGCCTGTGAAAGGGGGAGAGAGAGCAGGGGAAGACACTCTGCAAACTGACCACAGGCGGGACCCGAACCTGGACCGGCAGAAGCAAGTACATGGGGTGCTAACCACTACGCCAAACCAGCACCCCCCACTTACAATTTTAAATATTTTTCATTTAATTTAACTCAATTCTTAAACAAGGAGCCATTGACAGAGACAAATCCATGCGTATTCACACAATTTTTGTTCCTAGGTGTTTCTTCCACTTGGATAAGGAGTTTTGGGAGCCTGAAAACGCACTGTTAGGAAACGGGTCCCACAGTAGATGGACCTACGCCCTGTCTCGAACAGAAATCCTGCCAACAAAGAAAAAATGTCCGAAAACAGCGTCGCGTTCGTGCTGCAGAGGCAACAAAGCTTATTTTGTCTTTTGAAACAAAACTTCTGCTCCTATTCGACCACTGTGAGCAACAAGTGGACACAGAACAGGAGACGCAAGGGTTTGTTTACATTTCTCTTGATGTATGCGCATGCTCCGTGCCCTCTTTGTTTGAGTGTTTACTGTCGCAGAGTTACAGCGCCACCCTCAGGCCTGGCGTATTCGCCACAGCGTTTTAACTGTTTTTTTTTTTTCTTTTGGACAGACACTTCTTGATACGATGCAACAAACTCAAATCACTTATTAATTCTAGCAACATGCATTACTCTGGTGTAAGCGTGGAACTTGTATTCAGCTTACTTATTACTGATCAAAACGGTTTAATTGTTTAGCTGTTTATGATCCAGTGCCACCGAAATGAAAAGCTTTTTTCTTGCCATGAGCATGATTGGTCAAACTGTATGAGTATGTTTTTTTGCCATGCCAGTCCCAATTTGATTTATTATTGCCAAGTATGAAAAGAGTAGGCTACATACATTTCCTATTTAAGTAAAAGCTAGTTACTGTAATAAAATTTACCCAAGTACAAGAAAAGGTAGCAAAGTAACATACTTAAGTAGAAATATATAGTATTTTTAATTGCAGTTGTTCTATATGAACCTATTGTTTTAACTACAATCTGCTGTGTTATACAAAACGTGACTCAGAAATGCTTTGATGACAGAAAAGTTTGTAGTCAATTACAAATTGTTGTGATTTTATGCTATTGTCTTCATAATACATATCCTCGTGATCTGTTTTTGCTCCATTTGTTCATTTAATGCCATGCTTGTATGAAATGTTGAATAAGGTCAATTTATATGTGTTAACTAATATTCTTACTTTTGTTGTATTTTTTTTATAACTTTGTTTAATAGCTTAAGGTGAGGTTTTGACATAAGCCCCCATGGGTTTCTACCTCACCTGTACATGTGATTTATTTTTAATTGTTTTCTTTTTTTTCTCTCTTTGATACTTATTTCAAAAATGTGCAAACAAACAAACAGGTAATGTTGTGTCTTGAGATCTTGACTTGATCTTTGGTGCGTCTAGAGCAAGAAAACTTTTCTATAATATAACTATTGTGATGAAAAAGATAGCTTAACATTTTGACCAGCGTGGCTCAAATGGCAACAAATCAGCAGTGGTTGTGGCCAATACAGTGTGAATAACAGCTAAAACAGCTCTTGAATTCCAAATTAAATGCTATGGTGACTTTTGAAAACATGCAAAAGTTAGAGCTAAAATATTGAATTGCCACAATCACATAAGAAACCACATTATCGTTTGTTTACTGCTTCTATTTGCACCCTTTTACCTCTTGTTTCTCTGGTGACAGGCCGTTTCAAGGCAATGTGATGGACACTGACCCACACTTTGGTGCTTCCCCTCTCCAGCTCACTGCGTGGGAGTTTACACTGACTGGAGGCTGAGAAGAAACCCTCAGAGTTGGGTCGAGGGGAGGAGGAGGCCTGGGACGCCACAGGGCTCAGCTCGCTCCCCTCACAGAACCAGCGGAAGGTGATGACGTCAGGATGGAAATGGGATGCCCTGACAGTCATGCTGATGACATCTGGGTGAAAGAAAATGCACAGATGTAACCTCCATGAAAAAAACTCCTAAAAACCCTGCCCACCCACCTGGTCAATCGTATTTAACAGATGTTGTGATTAAAACTGTTTCCAGTTTAAGACAAATAAATAAAAACTTCCTGCTATGATGTATTAATACATCTTATTATCCCAAGATGAGCTTTTCTTTCACTCCATAGTTGCTTAAGATCTACACACCAAAACTACTGTTAGAACAACCCAAACAGGAAAGTTTTAGGTAAGCAAATGGGTCCAGTTATGACTTCTTTCTTATTAAATGTATTCTTCGAAGCAAGATGTATTACCTGTCAAACTAAACCAGACAGATCTTCTAAGCTTACATCCACACCCTCTCTATGTCACTACAATTTTGAGGTTAATTCAACATAAATACAAGTTGAATATTCTTTACTCACTTACCGTAAAATACCAAATAGTAGCTGGGGCGTTTATTTGCTTCAATTACTGAGCAGACCAGGCATTTATTTGGGACCAGGCGACTATTTGGGACAGGCGTTTAATTCCTTTTGCACAAAAATTTTACTTAGCAAAAAATGAAAAAATATGGTAAATTATTTATGAATAACTGTACATTTTCAATGCAAGATTACAGTACTGTTGTTATACTCTTGTCTTCTTCCTTCAACTCTGCACTCTCTAAACACTCTTAATACTGGTCATGAAAAACTGGTTGTTAAGTTAAGGTCCTACTTTTTTTTTTCACTGCACCAGGGACATGGATATAAGCAGCAACGTACCGCTAACTGACGTGACCGTCCTCCTGACATTAGTTAATGGCAAAAATCAAACAGCAGCAGTCTTCTTCGTTGAATTTTCAAAGCCCTAGTCTGTAAGATTTTGTCTCTCTGTGCTCTAGTGCCCTCTGTGGATGTTGAGTGTAGCTGCACTGTCATGAAACAGAGTGCCTCACACCAACATGCATTTGTTGACATACAGAAGGAGGAGAAGCCGGCAGGACGTCCAGAGAGACAAATAACTGTACAGGTTCAGTCGATCATGTTTCTTTTCAAGTGTCAGCTGTCAGTTGTGTTCTGTAAACTTTGACCGTAGCTTGCACGCTGCGCTGAATAAATTACACCAGGTGTTTATTTGGAACAGGCGTGTATTTGTCAAAATGTGCTGCTACAACCCGCGTTTATTTGGGACCGGGCGTTTATTTGGTATTTTACGGTAAGTACAAATGGAGTGTGTTATTTGTCCTGCATGGTTAGTTAATACAGTTTTCTATTTCAATTTGTCAGTGAATCCTTCAAAGAATCTTTTTTCAAATTCTTCTGGTCCATTAAAAATGGATGCAGCAGGAAACTGCCATTTTTTTTTTATTTTATTTTTTTTACATTTCTACGTTCACTTTAAATAAAGAAAAACCTCACCAGGATTGTTTGCAGTCTCAGCCAGCTGGATTTCAGATACTTCTGGAGCAGCTAAAAGAGAAAAAAATAACATCAAATCAATTTTGACGCAGAAAGCAAATGAAAAATGTGTGAAATGATTGATTTTCTTACACAGAATGGTAAACTTCTCTGACACCTTCTCTGTAACGATCTTTTCTTTTCCTATGTAGGACACCTGACACTTAAACACAGCCCCCTTGTGGATGGAAATCTGAGGGATGAAGGTGAGGGAGGCGATCAGCTGCTGGACTCCGCTCCCTGATGAGTGCAGGGGCCCCTGAGTGTGCAGCTTGTAGTACCCGATCTCTTCTCTGGAAGGCAGCAGACGGCCTTTCTCCGACACTGGGGAGGTGAGAGTTAGGCCGTAGGGCAGATGGATGGTGGTTAGAGGGTTATAGAGGCAGTTAAAGTTAGACTGAGAGGCTCCTGTGCAGATTGGAGTGTCAATGTTAGCAGAATTAATGGTAGAAAAGAATAAAAGGGTTGTATGAGCAGCTGCAAATCACAGAAAATGTGATTTAGTAGAAGAGTGATATTTTTAACAACACATTTATCCATTTGCTATTCCACATCTTTCTTTCCATCCACATTCAGCATTAATCAAATTTCAGCATATATGTATGGAGGTCCATTTGTAAAGTCATAATAATATTGCACTAAGAACTAGCTGTGCCATACTATTCATAAGAATTATCTATATCGAGGTTGGTTTCAGAGGCTTAACTAAGACACAAAACAACAGTCTAAAAGCCACATTTTTAAATAATCAAATATCAGAATATCCAATTTAAGTATTGATGCAGTAATGTGTCTCAAAATATCCTGTTGTATTAATGTAGGGATGTGACGACAACAATTTTGGAGTTCATGTTGATTCTCAAAGTTAAATCTCAGTTTATTTCTAATCTTCAATATAAAATAATGCAACAATAAAAATAGGCTACTACTAAAATTTCAAGATAAAAGGTTAAAAGGTAAAATCTGAAATTATGTAATGTGTATATATATATATATATATATATATATATATGCATATATATATATATATATATATATATATATATATATATATATATATATATATATATATATATATATATCATAATGCTGTCTTTTCTTAAAGGTCATTAATGTTTCCTAATAATTTCAAACCTTAAACTTATAATTTTATCTTGCTGGGGACCCTGGCCTATTTAATTTTAAAATACTTGACTTTTATTCCATATTTAAAACTTTATATCTTTAAGATATTACTTTTTGTTTCACATCATTACTTTTTGTAAATAACAATTGTCAATATTTAGCTGATGTCTTGACTTTTATCTCAATCCTAGCAATAACTTTTTAACTTGTTTCTCTTATTTGTGTGAAAATATATATATATATATATATATATATATATATATATAGTCTTTAATCCACATTTTTGGCTTAAATTACATTATATTAAGTTCATTTTTATGATTTTAGTTTTTGATCTCAAAATGTCAACTTTGTATCCAAGATTTATATTGTCTTATTTGAAGATTGTGGCTTTTGTTTTGAAAAAAAGTAACTTTCTCTACTCATTAAGACATTTCACATCATTATTTTTGTAAATAATAATTAAGTCAATATTTAGCTGATTTGATGAAATACATATGTATATATATATATATATATATATATATATATATATATATATATATATATATATATATATATATATATATATATATATATATATATATACATATACATATACATAGATATATATATATATACATATATATGTGTGTATATATATATATATATGTGTGTATATATATATATATATATATATATATATATATATATATATATATATATATATATATATATATATATATATATATATATATATATATATATATATATATATATATATATATATATATATATATATATATATATATACATATATGTATATATAATAGCACACAACAATTTCATCAAACATTAAATCAGCTAAATATTAAACAACAGAAACACACTCATAGCCTCATAGATTTTGATAAACAGTGATTTTTTTTAATGTATTTTTTGGGCATTTTGTGCCTTTATTGGTAGGAGAGAGACAGGGAGACAGGCTGGTTAGGCTTGTTGAAGGGTGTGAGAGAGTAGGAGAAGACACTCTGCAAACTGGTCACAGGCTGGATTTAAACCTGGACCAGCAGAAGCAAGTACATGGGACGTGCATGATTGCTAATCACTCCGCCAAACCAGCACCCCGTAAATTTAGGTTTTATATCGATGGTTGTAACATTACTGAAACAACCAGAAAGGCTGCAGAAAGGTGCTTGTTACATAAAAGTCTGGCGACATAAGAGTATTTGTAATTTGATGAATGTTGTGTATTTTGGCACTGAGCTGAGTACAATCATCCTCTCTACTTCCTCCTGCTACGTTTTACAGACAAAACAGGTTAGATGCTCATCTCAACTGCTGCTTGGCAACTCACAGTGACATACCAGGAAGTCAGGGCACTCTACTGAGAAACAGTCTACTTGGGATGTCTCTCCCTGCTCACTTAAAGTTTACCATGGAGTCAGTGGTACTGCTTTCATTGTTTAACAACAGAGGTTCCATGTTATAACATTACATTTTCTGTTCTAGAAATATAAGTTTGACATTAAAGCATCTGATTTTAACAGCATTAGTTTCATGTTATATCATATATACTTTTTTTAAACAATAAACGATTTATGTTATAATGCAATTCTTTTATTGTTCTTTTAATGTTGCTGTTGTTGACTGTTGTTCCTTTTCTGTAAGGAACTAATGTAAAAAAACAAACAAACTTAATTTTGTATTTTAAATGTACAATTGCAGTGATGACAAGGTTAAGCAGTATCATATCTGTGCATTTTGCTGATATAAATGCAACAGGGAAATTCAGTGCTTAAAAAAGAGTTAAAGAGAGAGCTAGTACAGGCTGTTTTGCTAAAGTTAATTCAAAATAATGTCATTATGTGAATATAATTTGCATACTTTTGTGTTAGTTTAATGTAAGTAATTCTTCATGACAGGAATTCTAGTCATTTTTAAACCAAAATCATAATTTATCTTTGTTTTTTTCCTACTTTCTCCATCTTTACAGGACACTGTCATCTAAAAGGACCTCTTTCACAATACATGTAATTTTGCCCACAGCCCAATTTTTTGTTTATTGTGTGGTATTTGTAGTACACCCAGAGACTCCCAAGAATATACCTTTAGAAAATCCAAAAGTCATCCAGGGCCTGTGCTATGACCTATTTTATGATCATTACCATAGGTGTGAGCCAGGGTGCACACTTTACCCCAAAACTTACTCAAACACAAATAATAAATCATCAAATTGGGTCAAATCACCTTCACTGAAGTCTGGTGCATCTTTTGGAATCAAATGTAAAGCGAAGTATTACAATTCAAAGAAGTTATTGAATTTTAACTGGAAAAAAAAAAAGTTTTTTTTTAATGATTTTTTCAACAAATTCAATTCTTTAGAGATGTGTCTGACCAACTTACAGTTGCTGTACAACTAAAATACTTACAAATTATTTGGCCACATATATATTCTCAAAGTGGGAAAAAAATCATCAAATTCTGAGACCGGTAAAGTTGTTCAATTAACAGGTTGGGTTACTGTGGTAGAATCAGCATACTGTTCCATGTCTTGTATATCAGGGAACCTTCAAAGATTTGTTCAGAATTCTTCCTTTAAGTATGATTTCTTTTAGAATTTGAATGCTAGATTCAAAACAAACATTTCACATGAAATGTTATTCATTTTAATATTGAACAGCCACAAAGGGCCTGTATATTATGCCTTTGTGATGAGATAATAATGAGCCATTGATACAAGTAAAAACCGATGCAGTTTTGGATTGTTGTAATCAGATTGTATATATCTACAATGACAGCAATACATAAACATTACTTCTGTCAATTTCTGTTTCTATTACTTATATATACATGTTATCTGTTTTATTGTCTTTTTGCATAGCAACGGCTTGGACCATTTTAATTTGTAGACTGGAACTATAGTGAGGGAAAGGGGATCTGAGAAATCCATAAGATGTATGATTGGCTGGTTATTTCATAGAATGGACTCTTTGAATTTGCTTGTGTATGGTTGGAGGGGTTTCTGATTTTGAAAATGTTTATAATATCCCAAATAATAGATTACAGATGCAACATGTGCACACATGCCAGAGGTTCTCTTTCCAGCAGGACAGAGACAATAATATGCCTTCACAGGATCATCTGATGCATTCTTGTCAAATTGAATCCAAACATTGTATTTGATTTGAGATCTGTGACGAGAATGAATCTGTCCCCTAATGAGATCAGCATCATGCTGGTAAACCCAAATCTCATAGTCACCATCATTTTTTTGATGCTCAGCAATGTAGCCAGGGGACTGTTTGATTTGGTATGTACCGCATGTTATGGTCTCAAGGTATTCCAGATCCACATGAGGGAACGAGATATCAGATGCTTCAAGCTTCTGCCATTCACTACGAGCTCTACGTGACATATTTGGGTCTTCTGCAACTCGTTTTGCCAAAACATTGTCTTGTTTTAAAAGTGAAAGCATACGCTGAGCCATCTTAGTATCTGGTTCCTCTCGATCTGGATCTGAAACATATATTGGTCCTCTGAAGGCACTGAGACATGCAGTTACTATGCGCACTAATTTGCCAATGACCTCAACAAAATAATTTGAGGTAAGTTGTTCCTTAAACAACATCCACTTCTTTAAACGTCCGTGGTAGGACTCTACTATCCATCTTGTTTTGGTACAGCAACGATCACTATTGGCTGTTGAGGAATCCAATTGGGATTTACCGGTTGGTAAAAATGACGGCATTCTAGCATCATACCCCAACTTAGCAAGAAGATCTAAGGCATCCCTGAAACCGCGATCTACAATCATATTGTCATTTGCTTCTAACCAAGATTTCAATATTTCAATTTTTTCCATGATGAGCCGAGTTATTGTTGCATCATTTACGTTACCATGGTAGGGGCCAATAGTGTCTAAAACATATCCATCAGGCAGTACAACTGACATGAATTTAAGGTAATTTCGTTTTTTCTGCCCTCCGTAAGATGCCCTTTGAAACTGATGATCACTGCATTTGTTGAGGTAGATATATGTACCATCTAAGATAAGAGTGACCTGGTCACCATAAAAAGCTTTAGTCAAGACAGTGTTGTGAGTTATGGCATCGTGGCGTGAAATATGATTTGTGCCAAGGTATTTGGGAACAACTATTGTGTTCAAAATATCTGCAATTGTATGAAAATATCTTGACAGTGTAGCTTGGGAAAGATTAGTAAGCATGGTCATTTTGACACCCCTGAATGGAACAGTATCCTGATTCTTCCACAGTAACCCAACCTGTTAATTGAACAACTTTACTGGTCTCAGAATTTGATGATTTTTTTCCCACTTTGAGAATATATATGTGGCCAAATAATTTGTAAGTATTTTAGTTGTACAGCAACTGTAAGTTGGTCAGACACATCTCTAAAGAATTGAATTTGTTGAAAAAAATCATAAAAAAACCTTTTTTTTTTCCAGTTAAAATTCAATAACTTCTTTCAATTGTAATACTTAGCTTTACATTTGATTTCAAAAGATGCACCAGACTTCAGTGAAGGTGATTTGACCCAATTTGATGATTTATTATTTGTGTTTGAGTAAGTTTTGGGGTAAAGTGTGCACCCTGGCTCACACCTATGGCAATGATCATAAAATAGGTCATAGTACAGGCCCTGGATGACTTTTGGATTTTCTAAAGGTATATTCTTGGGAGTCTCTGGGTGTACTACAAATACCACGCAATAAATAAAAAATTGGGCTGTGGGCAAAATTACATGTATTGTGAAAGAGGTCCTTTGGTGTAAGCTACCTATTCTCAGTGATACTGCAGTGGTAAGATTAAATCTGTGTTTCCACTGTATGCCAAGAGTACTGAGGTGAAATGAAGTTGTGCTTAAGGGCGCCCAAAGTGCCTACAATCATCCATGAGTAACTTAGATTGTTATTTTGAAGACAACCTTTTAAGTTTGTTTGTGGTGTGTAATAAATTAAGATACTGGATGTTAATTACTAAGCTTTTGATCTATTGAGCTTTAGTAATTTTTTTCAAGGTTGGGAGGAATGTCTTTGATGTCCACTGGTACTCATCATACCCGTTTTGGAATTTTGTGATGCAACTTTAAAATGAAAAACAAAAAGAGATTACAAAACAAAAGATGGTTGTGTCACTCCCAGAAAAAATATGAATTCCTGTCAACACCTTATTAACCAAGCCAAATGAGAGACAATAAGACATCTGTGTCACTGACCCAGAAAAATATGAATAACTTTCAACACCTTATTACTGAAGCCAAGTGTGAGACAATTGTGAGACACCTGTGTCCCCTGCCTGTGCTATATCAAAAATTTAGAAATCTAGCGAGGGGTACCCTGCTTTCAGCCAATAAGGGCTCAGTTCAGGGACAGTGTTCTTACTGGATCCTCTACTAAGGTTTATGTGCTTGTTATATCTAACTGAGCATCAGTTTTTGTTCAGATTGTTTTGTTCTGATTGTTTAAATAATCTTAATTGTAATGAAGGCACATGTGGTTTGTGTTGATGGCAGCTGTAAAGGTATGCAGACCCAGTTGGTTGTGCATTAAGGAAGGGGACAGGCTGGGAGCACAACCATGGAAGAGAGGGCAGCAATGTTGTGTCCACAGCAGTTTCATCGAAGTACATACCCCAACTTTAAGGCTGAATGAGAAGAAAACTTCCTGATATGATTATAACAAATCAAGAGTTAACAAATTCACACATGTAAACACAATATGTATGTATTCATAGTCCTACCTGTGAGAGAGGTGTCAGTGATGTGGGTGTCATTGAGGAACCATGCGGTCTGGACTCGGTCCACCCTCCTGCCCTCTATGCTCACTGACACCCTGCCCTTCTGACCAACAATCACGCGTGGAGGGAGGATGATCCCAGACACTGTCAGAGATTTCTGTTTCTCTAAGATACAATAAAATAAAGGGAATAAATTAGAATGTGAGATCACACTGGAGGCAGCTGCTGGTGGAAAATTACAGGGTTTAAAGTCTGCATTGTTTGAGATTTGATGAGAACGGTGTACTTCTGGTTTCTCACTGCTCACATGAATCAAGTGAGCCTGAAACCAGTTGTAATTTAAAACCTGTTTTATACAACAACCATTGTTCTCCATTGGAATACTTGACTAAAATAATAGTCTAAGCAAAGATGCAGCCAAAGTCTATGCACTTTTAGTTTTGTCTTTGAGAGAAATGGTCTGGAATTAAACTGAAAACTTTAGCAGCTTGGGGTTGCCACTTATTTAGTCTCCAAGGATAGGCTATATAAATGGCTTCCTGTGTTAATTTCAAGGCCCTTAAAAAGATGAAACCTCTAAAAGCTTCAAAGAGAGAATATGTTATCAGCCCCTAAGGTCAAAAAGAAACCTCTTATGTAGGACTTTTAATTATATAATTTAAAAACCTACCTGTCTGCAGCAAACTCAGACATTCAAATAAATAAATAAAGATTGTTTTGGTATGTCTTACCTATGTAGTCCATAAAAAGAAAAGTATTTTTCATAAATAGACGAAAACTTTAACCTATGGTATCAGGTTGATTTCACCTGAGTTGAACTTGTTTCTTGTCAAATACGACACTGTTATGCCTCTTCCATTCTCAAAATAATGCACCTAGAGCATTTATTAGGGAAATAATCATTGGCATTGATGCTCTTCTGTGGGGATATGTTTGACTTTGATAGGGAAGAAGTTTGTCTTTTCATGGTGAGTAGTGTAATCATGAGCATCTGTGGTTCATATTCTGTACCTGATGGTAAACAACTTCACACCTTCAAAATCACTACTTTTTGGGAAAATATTAAACTGCCCTCTGTGTAGAAAATAAATTAATTCTATATTGTCATGACTGTTACAGTGTTACAACAATGTGACAATATTACAATGTTATTTAGAAGATGAACATCTGATAATAAGGACAACAGAAGTAAGAATCTTAACTAGAGGGAAGAATATAAGGCTAACAAACTGATTAAACTCAAACTGCTTTGGACACAGCTGCAACCATGTAGAGCTCCAGACAGTGCCTATTTTTCTTTTTTTTTTAGGCCAAGCAATCCACATAAACCTTGAGAAGTCACCTCAATATTATTATCATCATCATCATCAGTGTCTTCGAGTCCTTATGTTATTGAAATCAACATGTTAAGTATGAACAAACTCAGTCTTGAGTTATTCAAAAGGAGGTCTTAAACCTTGTAACTCCTTATATCACTGAGGACTACAGAGGAGAAGAATCAGACTAAGTGCACAAGTGTTCCCCAAACAGTTTAGTCTTCAAAAAGTAGGTTGGGACTCTGCGGATCAAATAGAGTTGGGAAATTCATTTCACTACTTGGACAAAACAGTGGAGAAAAGTTGAGCTAGGGATCTTCTAGGCATGTTGCGACGGGAGTGACAGACTTTTTTCACTGGCAGAGAGTAGCAGGCTAGAGGAAATGTAGACCTGAATATGGGATTCCAGGTAAACAGGAGCCATTCTTGTTCCTGTTTTGTACGGCTATAGACTGGTCATAGACCAGACATGCTGCATTCTGGATCATCTGCAGAGGTTTAAATGTGCATGCAGGGAGGCCTGCTAGTAGGGATTTGCAGTAGTCAATGCGTGAAATCACCAGAGCCTGTACCAGGAGTTGTGTTGCCTGTTCTGTCAGGTAGGGTCTGATTTTCCTGATGTTATGAAGGGCATATCACCAAGACCGAGCGATCGAGGGCACATAAACCTTAAGCTGGTCATCAATTATGACACCCAGATTTCTGTCAGAGTTTGTGGGCATGAGATTATTGGATCCAATTATTATGTCATTAGGTGGGAAAGATAGGAAGAACTAAGGGTCATCAGCATAGCAGTGGTTGGAGAAGCCATGGGAGTGAGGAACTGCACTGAGTGAGATGATGTATAATGAGAGGAGCAGGTAACCAAGCACTGAACCCTGAGGTATCCCAGCCAACAAGCCATGTGAATCAGATTGTCTGCCTCACCACGATACTCTGAGGACTTGAACCATGATGAGACATATCATGAGGTACCAAGTTCAGAGAGTGTAGAAGAGAGGATTTGATGGTTCACTGTGTCACAGGCAGCAAACAGACCTACCAGCAAAGATTGTTTTACCATCTACCAGCAGCTCCTGCCAGTCAAACTATTTCTGTGACTGACAGAAGAGCAACCTCAGTAAAATGTCCTAGCCTAAAGCCAGACTGAATTGGATCCAAAAGGTGGTTATCGTGGATACCCTGGATCTACATCTGGATTTGGATCATTACCAAAATCTAATCACTTATTTCTTTGCCATAACAACATTCCCTGAAAATGTGATCAAAATCTGTGGATAAATTGTTTTGATTTTTGGCTAAAATGTGGAAAACTGTTCAAGCTTGCATCGCTAACAAATGATTAAAAAAAATCCCTGGATCCATATCCAGATATGGGATCAGCTCAAAATAAAATAGTAACTTCTTTGTCTCTTGAACAGGCCAAATTCTGACATTACTCAAGTTCAAATATTTAATTTTGATGACTGTTGCACTTGCCTAAAATTGTTAGTGTTCAAAATAAAAGATTTTTACATACAGAGGAAAGCCTGATCTAACCTCTTTTCTCACTCTGTCTGAGATGTTTATTTGACTTCCCTTCTTTTTAAGACCCCCTTTGCCACATATGTACATTTTGCTCTGATTTGTTGATAGGACAGCTCTGGTCCATTCAGTCCCAACTGGTGTGATGATGTGTTGTCCGTTTGATCTCACTAGTGGAAATTTCAGAGTATCAAATCAAAAATGATACACCAACAAACACCAGCAAAGTGAGATATTGTATTACTTGCCAGGTTGTATAATATTCAATTAGTACAAGATGACCGCATTTTAAAACTTGAAACCAGGTTACTTGGGTGTGACCTAATTCATCGTTACAACATCCAAGCTCTAAGGTGAATGGAATTTGTCATGAGTCCTAGCCCCAGGCAGGACTACTCAGACTTGCTCTACACCCCTGTCAACTTTCTAAGCTCACTCTTAATACTTTTTATCTGTACTTTTATTGTCTCTGGGATTATCAACTTGTTTTGTGGGGCAACTTGGGATGGTGTGTTAGAATAGTTGTTTAGTTGTCGTTACTCAGAGCTTACATGGCGAATGTGGCAACGCTATTTGGGCTGTAAAAGTCAGGTAGTTTGGTAAGGTAAAGGAGGTCTTTGTCTTGGTTGGTCTTGTGGTGGGAGCAAAAATGAGGAAGTGTTGTTGTGAGGGAACTCAGTGTCATGCCTCCCTGAAGTGTTGACAAAACAACAAAGGGAGAAATCCCACATGGCCACATATGGATCACAACCAAAATCACCTCTTCCTTCTTGGGCCATACTAACATTCCCTGAAAATGTGATCCTAATCTTGTTTTATTTTGTTTTTGTTTAACAACTAAAATGTGGAAAACAGCTCAAACGTGCATTGTTAACAAATGTTTTTCAAAAAACATTTCTGGACCCATATCCAGATTGGATCATCACAAAAATCTAAAAAAAATGTAATTCATTATCAGGTCAAATTTTGATATTACTCAGGATTTAGTATTTAATTTTGATGACTGCTACAGTCGGCTTAAAACTGCTAGCGTTAAAAAAAACTGGATTTTACATGCTAACAAAACCTGATCAATGTCTTTTCTCACTCTGTCTGAGATGCTTGTTAGACCTCCTATCTCTTCTAGATCCCCATCATAAAAGAAGGGGGTCTTAAGTTTTAGGTGAATCTTGGGGATCACTCATCAAAATGTTATGGCATTTATTCTGGTGCTCCCCAAGGTTCAATTTTAGGCCCGACTCTTTTTAATCTTTACATGCTTCTATAAGGGAATGTCATCAGAAGACACGGCATCAATTTTCATAGCTATGCTGACGACACTCAGCTTTATGTTGCCATGTCTCCTGATGACACTAGGCCACTCAATGCCCTTTTTAACTGTATTTTAGATATTAAATAATGGCTGGCATAGAACATTTTACAGCTCAACCAGGACAAAACTAGTCATTGGTTTGGGGGTTAAGATAGAGAAACTAGTCAGCAAGCTACAAGAATTATCTTTTAATCCATGTTGGTAGACTAAAAATTAGGGGTTTTATTTGATTCAGAGCTAAGTGTTGAGCCACAAATCCGGGACGTCACAAAAAAGCTTTTTAACATTTCAACAACATTGCTTGAATACAACCGTTTCTCTCTCAAGCCAATGTAGAGACATTAATCCATGCTTTTATCACCTGTACAATAAATGATTGTAATGCTCGTCTTCTGGTCTTCCGCAAAAGAAAATTTCCCATCTTTAGCTCCTGCAGAACTGAGCTGCATGGATGCTAACAGGGACCAGAAAGAGAACCCACATTACACCAATTTTAAGGTCTCTGCATTGGCTACTGGTTTCTTTTAGATTTTAAGATTCTTTTACTGTTTTTTAAAGCTCTTAATGGTCTTAGTCCTTCCTGTTTATCTGATTTGCTTATATTGTATGAGCTTAGTAGAGCCCTGAAGTCTCAGGAGGTCTCTGTTAACAGTTTCTAAAGTTAAAACATAAACACATGGTGAGGTAGCTTTTCATCACCATGGCCCCCACTTATGGAACAGCCTACCTGAAGACCTGAGTGCTGCACTTAATGTTAATGTTTTTAAAAACAAACTCAAGACCTATGTTTTTAGTCTGGCTTTTACCTGAATAACCTTTTAGTATTTTTATTCTTCTTACAGTTTCACTTTATATTATTATTTTGTTTTTATTTTACTTTATTTTATCTTTTACTTCATTTCAATTTTATTTTTTACTTTATTTCATGATATACTTAATTTTACACTTTAAACAGCCCCAGTGTTTACCAGTGTTTGCTTTATTACTGTCTTTCATTTGTGATGCATTTCACCATTAGTGTGCATGGATTCCGGGATGGGTGGGTTTTGGGGCTGGGTTGAGTGGGTTTGGGTAATAATCACTTTTATCTTATTTTAATTATCTGTCTATTTGTAAAGCACCTTTTGCTACAGTTGTTTTACGAAAAGTGCTATATAAATAAAGTTTGATCTGATTTGATTTGATTCTCCACATGGGCACATGTTGCTCTGACTTGTTGATGGGTCAGTTCTAGTTGATGGGTCAGTTCTTGTTGATTAGCTGTCTGTACCATTCCTCAAAACATTACCGACCTTCAAAAGTATAGATATGTAGATAGAATTGGACAAAGCTATGTAATGTTAGAAGACTTTTTTATGTATGATGGAGGAAGGAAGTAGTGCAGTAACCTATCCAATGCCAATGGAGCAGAAAAATACCAATAACATGAGATGGAGTAACTTGAAGATTTGTCCTACTTGTTCCCCCACAATATTCGATTCCTGGGCAGATGCAACAGTTTTGAAACGTGAGAACAAGTTTGATATCACCTTGATCCAATCTGGTGTGATTGAGTATTTGATAAGGTGAATGGAATAGTCAGAAAGTCAGATAAGTGAATAAAAATGATACACCAACAGCAAAATAATAAGATATTGTTATTACTTGACCGATACTTTTTATCTGTACTTTTATTTTCTCTGGGATTATCAACTTAACATTGGCTCCAGAATTGTTTGTGCTTGTTTTGTGGGGCAACTTGGGATGGTGTGTTAGAATAGTCGTTTAGTTGTCGTTACTCAGAGCTTAAATGGCGAAAGTGGCAATGCTATTTGGGCTGTAAAAATCAGGTAGTATGGTAAGGTAAAGGAGGTCTTTGTCTTGGTTGTGTGGTGGGAGCAAACATGAGGAAGTGTTGTTGTGAGGGAACACACTGTCATGCCTCCCTGAAGTGTTGACAAAACATCAACAAAGGGAGAAATCCCACATGGCCACATATGGATCACAACCAAAATCTAATCTCTTCACTCTTGTGTCATGATCTTTGAAAACTTCATTTAAGTCTGTCGAGAAATTTTTGAGATAGCTATCTCACAGTCAAACAAACAGGGGACAAAGGGCAGAAAAATGATCTCCTTGGCAGAGGTTAAAGGATTTCACCTTTTAGACCTTTTTATTCCTTTAGATCAAACAAAAAAATATTGTTTCTAAAAATCGGCCCCTGAAGTATATGTTGAAAGATAAACTGGCTCCTGTATAAATATAGTCGATGACCTCTGCTTTAGATCTTTGTGCTAATGTAAAGCTAATGTATGATTTGATCTTTCATGTTAGAAATATCTATCAATGAGAGATTGCTTTGCATGTGTGGCAGGCGGAAATGTGAACAAACTGAACAGCAAAACAAAGGAGGAATGAATGTGTTGCCTTACGATGGACTATGGAACAAAGAAAATGTTTGTCAGCCTCTTAAAGAACATCCTTGCGTTGAGGATTGGTTGTAGAGTGATGACCATGAACAAAAAAGCAAGATGTTGTTGGAAGGAAATGGCTGTAAAATCTCTGCACTATGTTGAGTTATTGCAAGCATTTAGCATCAAGATAATTTGTAATTCCTCAGAACATTCGGAAAAAGCAGAGAGCATTGTAAATAGCATAGCATATGTTTGTTTGCTGTCTTTGCCATTGCCTATTTTTTTCCATTGGATTTTCATCAGTAAAGTGTAGTCATGCTCTATGATCGCCTAATCTGAGTGACTTCTGGAGCAGATAAAAATTCTGTGTGGTCTTAAATGCTTTTACTGTGTGTGTGCCTGTGGGTGTGTTTTTGTGTGTATGTGTGTGTGAGTGTGTATGTGTGTGGAAATGCTGCATGTTGTGGAGTCAGAGGACAAGAAAGACTCAGAGTCCACGTGCTACTTAGGTTTATATGGTTTGATGTAAAAGATTAGAGGCTGAGGACAGCACTGCTAAAACTAATCTAAAACTGACTCACCATCTCTTCTTCTCCAAGAAAATCCAAAGCAGAGCAGGAGCACCAACACTATTGAAATACACATCATAGCCACAGATGCTTTGGCAGCTCTGGTCAACACTGGTTCTTGGACTGAAAGCAAACAGAGACTTGTTATTAAAAGTTTGAGCCACTTCTCTCGAAAGTAAAAAAAAACAACAACTACTTCTTTCAACAATGGTATACTGATTTTTCTAAACTATCATCTAATTTAAGAGGCATTTGCATATCATGATAAATACACTGGAATAGGTGTGATCTCTCAAAGTTTACCACAAATAGATTTCAACACAATTTCAAAACAGTACCTCTGGGGTCCAGGTTCTCTAAGATTGCTGAGCCACTGACAGGTTGCACCACTCCTGGTTGGTTTATTGCACACCCCACCATCCCACCTTGCTCTCTCTGCTCTGGACTCAAAGTGTAATATCGCCTGGCTGTGAAGGTCCCATCAGGGTTCTGATCGGTGGTAGGGGGCTCAGGAAGGACAGTACCATTCTGAAGCCAGGATATTGAAATTTCCTCCGGGTAGAAGCTCTCCACGTCACAGTAAAGAGTGAGAGGACTGCTGATGGATTGTGATCTCACAACAGAAAGACGAACAGAAGGGGGGTCTGAGGGGAGGACAGTAATAAATGTTTAGTCAATGGTAGCACTAAAAGCTCAGTCAGATTAAAGCGGCTTTTCAGACAGAAGGAATGATTAAAAAACAAGTTATACCAGCTCTTTCCAGAGAGAGAAGTGTAGTAGCTCACTGAGATTTTTGGTTGTAATGTCATTTGTTCATCTTACTCACAGGTGATATTAAGTTGAAAATCCAGCTCATGGGAGGTGCCACTGTGTGACACTTGACACCCAAAAGTCACATTCTGGTCCTCACGGGAAGGAAAGATGGTCAAGTTGCCCATAGCGCTGTAGTACCCATCTGGAGTTATATCACCTTCAACACTGAAAGGAAGGACACCTGGAAGGACTTGCCCATCTTTGGTCCAGGAGAAAGACACGGATGGAGGGTAGAAACCGTCCGCATAGCACTCGAGCTGGCTCTGTGTATTTAACACTACCCACTGCTGTGGGACAGACAGAATGGGGGGAGCTACAAAAGAGAAGAAAGGAAAATTTAAGAAGGGGTAAAAGAGTTTAGCTTAAATGCGCATCACACAAATCCCAGAATCTGATCGAGAACCTACCAAGGATGCTGAATGTAGTGCTACTGGAGTGCAGTGGTGCATTTCTGTAGCTGACAGTGCATTCATATTCCCCCTGCAGGTCTAGACTTGCTCTGAGGATGGTCAGTGAAAAATCCCCATTGACAAAATTCCCTGTTTCCCAGCTGAAGCCTTCTATTATTTCCGCTTGAGGGAATGAGGCAATGTCAGAGCCATTTCTTGACCAGCTAGCTTGGATGAGAGCGCTGTCTATTTGGCCCAAAGAGGTGGGGAACGTCACATTGCACGGAAGGGTTGCTCTTGAATTTGGGCTGGCTTGAATTTCAGATGGATACACTAAAAGAAGAAGAGAAGAGAGAGAGAGAGAGAAAAATAAAATGTAATGATTGAACAACACATCTTCTTTTTACAACTGGACACTTTTGCTTATGAACAAGTTGATAAAGTTGAATACTCCTAGTACACATCTGGCCTGAGAATGTTCGTGCAGACCAAAATGTTACTTTGTATTAAATAAATGTTCTAATTGGGTGCTGAAAACTACTCCTAAAAATATGTAGAAAACATTATTTTGGTTAATAACTTCTCCCACATAATGAGTATTGTGTTATATACTGTTGGAAAGCCATATTATTCATCTTTATAATGAGGTGCAACTGGTAAGGATTTTATATTTGTGGCATGAGCAACACAGCAGAACATATGGGTAGCTCCCCCAATTAAGGGCTTAAAATGTTAAAAAAAAAAAAATTGAAGCATGCATAAAATTTGTAGACACACCTAAAGCATTACCCAAATGACTTTATCTTAGTTCTGCATGGCCTGCTTATGCTTGAGGCAATCTTATGTTTCCCTACATAAAGGTAAATGTTAAATAGAGGCAATAAATGGTCTCTGTTGGGCACAAACCTTCTATCTCTAAAACGGCTACTTATATAAAATGAAATAAATTTTATATTTCCAATGTATTTTTGTACTTTCTATTTGGTTACGGTTTTTTCCACATTTTTTTCTGACCCACCAACATGGAGGATCACCAGTAGTAGCACTGTTTTATTTAAAAAAAAAAAAAAAAGAAAATCATAAAAAATAGAGATTGGAGGTTTGCTCCGGACAGCAATGAAATTCTTCCTGATTTCCTGCACCTCTTTATAAAGCTCACCTTTTCTGCAGTAATCTTACTTTCGGGATCTTCCTGTTTGGTCTGCAAGCCAATGCAGCTAACATCAGTGAAGGTTAGCAACAAAGGTGATGATGATGATGACTGAGTTAGTATTAAGATAATCTGACATTGTGACTCAAGAAAACAAAAACATAATATACAGTATTTTTGATGTGTACAAACAGACTAGCTTTTCGAAGTTTTAAAGTGAGAGGAACTAACCTTAATATTTACTGTAATACTAATGAAACAAAATCCCATTGTGATCTCATCCCTGAAAAATGTTACATGCTAAGTTTGACAGGAATGAGAGGGAAATGTCTGTTGTGAAAATCTCCACTTCACATTCTCCCTTTTCACCTAATCATAAATAAATAATCCAAGCACACCCCGATGAAACAGCGTCAATATAAAGCCTCTTGGTCTCCTCTGACCTCACTATCAGCTTAATTAGTAACTAGTACAATAAATACTTGTTGGCTGGAGAAAGCCAGGTACTTGAGAATTTCTTTAATGTGAAGTGTTTATGTTTCACTTCTTCTTGAGTGTGATTAATGGGCTGACCTTAGCAGTTTGTGAGGAAGGAAAATAACAAGAGCTTAAAAAAGACCAGACCAATGCTGAAGTTTGGTGAGTAAGTTGCTATTTTGACCCTAAAAGAACTTACGGGCTCAACTTGTTGGGAAACAATGCTCTCATCCACTAACAGAGCACCTTTTACTGTGTTCTGCATCAATTTTAGATTTTTCAAAGTTATTTTTAAGTCTTAGGTCATTGGTTTTCAGTATAGCAAAGGAAAATACAAAGACAGCTATTCTTATTATCTTTAAGTAAAATTGTAAGTGAGGCTGGGGTTGGTTTCACACTTGTTACCCCGATGTGCAGAACACAGGATCAGTATGTCCTGCAATGTTCATTCCTAAATTAGGTGAATCTTCAAGTTTTATAGTGAGATAGAAATTTCTTTCATATAGATTTTATTATCAACTTCCTAACTATGAAAGACACGCCAAAGGCCCTTGTACATCAGGTGTAATATTTTGGTGAACGACTCATTTCATTTTTGTTGAATGCATCGCCAGTCAATGCAAGCATACACACCAGACACAAAGTGTCATAGAACAAAGAAAGTGTTTTTGTGTTTTGAACTGTAGACTATTTTCCTAACATTTCACATCAGATAAGCCACCATTGACCAATGAGCAACAGCACAGCAGCTTGCTGGTTGCTGTGGTCAGTGTAAGACACAGTGACCATCATAATAAAACATTATGATATTTATTAACCTTTAAATTTTAGGTGAAACCTTCTTGTGTAAACAAGGCCTAGGCCAGGTTTGCACCAGAAATAGAAAAGTGTTTCCTTTGCCTTTTCAAAAATGAAGATGCGAGAATGACTGAAAACACTGTAGTGTGCATGCCAGTCCAGCAGATGGTGAGGGAGGTTTCAGCAGTAAAACAATATGCATATACTTTCTGGTGAAACAAACTTTTCACAAACAACAATGACATGTGCATGCATGAAGACACAAGAGTTTCTTGTCTGAGCAACAAATCTGTCAGGATAGTGTTGTCTGGATAACAAACCGAGTATGGTTAGCAGCAAACATGTTGCTTGGTAGATGGCCGAAGCTGTTGTTGTCCTTATATGTGCACGCAGTGTTTTACCTTTTTAATGCATCAAGCCGGCACCGAAACGTTTTCAAAATTCTTAACTCTGGACCCTGGTTTCAAAAGTTTGCATAGTTTGGCATCAGTCTCGTGTAAAAAGTTGGCAAAAACACAATGAAAACCCCCCTGTTTTGCCAACTCTTCACTACTTGTTTGCACTTTGTTAACACACAACCTTTTAAAATGTGGTAATACTTTAAATTCACAAGTAGGTTAATTCTAGATGCATTTCTTGTAGAAAAAAAAGTCAATTCATCCTGTGCTTGAGTTCACCACATACTTAATTTTAGGATTTTATCTGCAAATCAACATTTACAGACCTTGAGACGAGGAAACTGAAGTGTTGAAAGGCTACTTCTAAGTTAAAGGAGTCCATACGGCACTGTTGTATAACATGAAGTATATGAACTTGTTGAAACAGCATGCTAAAGTTCGGCTGTGAAAGTAATCTGCTAAACAACCAGCTTAACAACCAACCCTTGTCTCGTTTACAAGTCCTTGTAAGAAGTGATTTCTCATTAAAACACAAAGCTCTGCTCTTCAAAACAGCCTCCATTATATTGAAATGAATTGAATAGAATAGAATATATTTTCATCTAAGGGGGACGGAGCTGTTCAACATAGTTTCACTTGTTGACGCGGATGTCCTGCACATAGAGTTCACAGCTATTGCTAATTTCAAACTTTTTCCTTGTTGGGCTGCTGAATGTATGGTTTTTTGAGAAAATATATTTGAAATTCAAAAAAGTAGAGCACCACACATGAAAAAAACAACCAACCAACCATCAAAATATGACAAAACATACATTTCTTTATTAATTAGCAATGTAAAAAAAACAAAAATGTATATATCTACAGTTTTGTTTTGTTTTCACTAGCACATGACCTTTGTTGTAGAGGTGTCAGATTTGTTATTACTTTTATTTATATTATGTGCACATTGGTCCTCATGAAAATGCTTAAAAATGCATTAATTTATCCAAAGAGTGTCCAAATCACATCTTAGGGGCAACAGCAGCCCACAGTCCATCTCAACTTAGCCTGCAGCAAAATAAAAATAAAGGAAATGGGTTCTACAAGGACATGCTGCTTTACTCACTGTGTCAGTGTCTCCCCACTAGAGTGTCATTCTCATTCTAACCAGGGACAGATCCAGAGAGAGCAGGGCCCCCTTAATTTAACAACCTCCCCCTTGCTATAAATAAAAGGCTATTTTCTTTGTGGAGCCATTACTGGAAAGCCAGTATTTACTATTTCATATTCTTGAGGCATACTCAATTACTGAGCATATTCTAACCTTGATTTAATGAATGAATACACTGATGGCGAGCTGTACCAAAGTGAGCCAGTCATGTTTTGCACCACTTGGCCCTTTGGGAAAAAATTGAACACCCCTAATCTCACACTATAATTTACAATAATGCGTCAAAATGTAATACCTGTGAAATATTCAGAATTTTTCTAACTTGTAACTTTTAAAGAGTTCATTTTGCCCTGTACGTACTTTCATATAAATGACAGTGAACTATTAACCTGTTGTACCGCGCCATAATGCCTGTCTCCTGCATATACACACCGCAATCACTGTTTGCCTCATATCAACATAAATGTAGGTCATTCATGGGCTGACACAATATCCCTGTATTTGACCATTTAATGTTAGTATTTTTACATGTATTCAGACTTTCCCACATTTTAACACCACACTAAATCACATTCTGAAGTAATGATTCACATAGACTTAAAAAGCTCCCTATTTGTGGCCTAATTCAAAGTCCACCTGAGCTATCTCACATTCATTATCACAAATCCACCTGGTCAGACTGAATGTTGTCATCAGGTAAAGAGACAACAAAGCAGCTTTTGTGACCAGCCTGTGAAAATAATGACACAATACTCACCATGCTTTACGAGAGTCAGGAGGATGACACAGACGAGGACTTTACACCACATGGCCAGGCTTGTCTTGAGACCAGGTTCTTATCAGCGGGCCCTTCGCCGTCTTATATAGAGCTGTGAGGTGACAGGGGGCGTGTTCTTCCAGCCACATGGGAAATAAGAAATATTGTCCCTGGGCCTCCAAGGAGTGAAAGGAGGCCCTTGATATGTGTACGTCTTCTTGAATAAACGAGCCCAAGGGGACTGACAGAGGGAGTAGGGAAGCAGGGAGATGTGCCGGGACACACAAGTGGGCTAACAGGTCACTTAAAATTCAAACGGGCCTCTGGCCAAGGTTTTGGGGCTACTTTACATTGGTGCAGTGTTGCCATGAACAAACGGAGAGGGTAATCCTGCTGAGCTTATGTGGGCAAACACTCAGGCAAGACTGCGGCTCTTTTCTATCTGGGTACAAAGTTAGCATGGTGTTGAGCTTGAAGAAAAAAAAGGATAAAAACAGTAGAATGGTTCTTTTTCTCCCTCTTTACAGGCTGTCTATCTCTCTGAACAGCTCCTGCCATGATCGGCCTCTCTGATAGGAGTTAATTTTTAGCCTAAACAAGCACTTGATGTTGGAAGTAAAAGGTGCTATCTGTTTCATCCCCCCTCTGAATATTCATTAACTTGATTAGCTGTTTTGAATTGTTTGACTTTGCTCTTCAATTGGTCTCAGTGTACATAGTTATTTCCTGCTGCACAGGGTCAGAGGTATTGGAAAGGAGAGAAAGTTCTGACAATTATGTTGGTGCTTTTCCATTTGTGGTGTTGGCTCAGGTTTACTCTGCTGGGTTTTGAAACCAGGAAGCTTTTTTTTCTTTTTTTATCACTGGATACACTTCAATGGTATCTCCTCAATGTAGGCAAGGTTGTCATAGCAAGTGAAAAAGCTGTGACATGAAGTATCACATCTTAGTTACACAAAAAAGCCTCAGTGTATTTCTCATGTTTCAGAATCTCAAGTCTTACATGCTCATTTGTGTCTATTTGTTGCCAAGGAATTCACCTGACGAATGCCTTGGAAATTGACATATTTATAGAACATGTAACTAGAATAATTCCAAAATGTATCCTTAATGCTGTGAAGTTTTTTAAATTTTGCACACTTAAATAACTTTTAGACTGTATGGGTCTTTTTTGGGATCGCTGTTACATCTATAAGCAATAGTGCCATGATACAGTTACCATCATAATCCGACTCACTGGCCCTGAAAACCCTCACCTAGCACTCAATATCATATTGATATCATTATTAGTTAGATCATATTAAGGCAAAAACAACTGTTCTCTAACGGCAGATACCTGGATCACCACCAAATCTAATCCTTTCTAAGTTTGGCCATTACCAACAGCTCCTTTAAAGATTTTGGGTAATCTAGCTAACCAACAAACAAACAAATGTTAGCTAGCTGTACACAAATAACCAGTACTCTAAGATATAGTAGTTTTCTCTTATTTCCAAAATTGCCACAGAAGATGAAAAATTACTTTCGTACTCACAAAACAAGCTGATATTTTTTATGAGTAAGTGGTAGCTTAGCCTTGTTCATCTATGAGTAGCTTGCCCATTACAGGTGAAAATCTTTATGAACTTTAACACGGCATAACATTAAACAAACTCCCTCAATGCCAAACAAACTCCCTTAATTAAAACTCTAATTCAGGCATTAATCTTAAAAAAAGCTAGTTCAAAATCCTAAAGACTAGTTAACTGGTAGCACTATTTTTTTTTAATCTTTTTTTTTTTTTTTTAATTTAACCTTTATATAACCAGGAGCATTCCCACTGCTCTCTTTCAGAAGGGGTTCCTGGCCAAGACAGTAACAGTAACAAAAGAAATTTAACAAAAATAACAAAAAACATGAATGACAAAAAAGATTTCACAAACAAAAAAATCAGTGGCATCCTGCAGTCAAACATGTGCATGTACTAGTCAAACCAATACAAGGCTCTAGTTCAAAGAGACTGAAGGTCAGACCAAGACAGAGCAAAAACATTCAAGTTTTTTTTTTTTTTACCAAAGACAGAGTGAGTTTGAAATATCTCAAATATTATGAATCCATGAGACTGAAAATTTAAGCTACTGACATTATGCTCAGCTGAGAACATAAATGAGATGGAAGTTCATGTATTATTGCCTTATAGCATTTACAGCAGTGGCGGCTGCTGGTCAGTCAAGGAGGGGAAGCTCATTTTTTTCCAGCCTACATCATACATTTGTTTATTTATTTAAATGTAAATTCTACCCTCCGTTCCTCTTCCAGAAAATGATCTGTGACCCTGTCATGCCAACTAGGTGTCTTTTCCAGGGATTTTACCAGTGTTCTCTCAATGGCCAGCAGAGCTAGACTGCTTAAACAGCCTTGGCCCATTGTGTTGCGGGTGTAAGACTTGAGCCGCTTTAAACAGGAGAAGCTCCTCTCCAGAACAACTGAATGTAAAACTTAGAAGATGCTCCGGTGGAGGGTTATACTTCAAGATCGCTGATTGGCTCATTTCACTGTCAATCAAAAAGAGATTCGGCCTCAGACAGATCATCCAATCATCATGCAGAAGCCGAGCGTCCAGGCCAGCCCACTGCCCTATAGACCCCCAGAGACCAGGGGCGTATCTAGTCATATGGGGGCCCAAGGCAAACCCAGTCATTGGGGCCCTTCCCTGTACTGTGCTGATACATTTTTAAATTATTTTTAGTAATTTTCCGAACCGAACTGCACGAATGGGTGCAGACAAAAAATAAACAAGGAAATTACAGATATCAAACAAGAAGAGGGGAAAAAGGGGCAGAAGAAGAAGAAATGGAGGGTAGTGAATAAAATAAAAAATAACCAACATTAAATTAGATTAAATAATAATATGAAAAGCAAACAGGGTCAATAACTCAGTATTTCACTGGTTTTCAGCATGCTGATACATTTGTATAGTTATTTTAATCTTCTACCAGGTAACATAATGAAACTAAATGATTTTCCTTAAATTCTGTAATTAAGTTTAATTTTGACAGAAGGCAAGTGTGTTAATTAGTCCTGCTGTTGAAATCTGTTGCAGTTATCTGACAGCTTAAGTTACAAGTTACATACCCATGTTTATATGTCCTCCACATCCAGGGAATAAAATGTATCACCAAAAAAAGATTTTGACTCTAAGGGCTCTAATTTCGTGGCGCAGCGCAGGGGGCGCAAGCCTGGCGCACCCCACGCAGTGTTAATTTCTTGCGGCGCACCGCCGTGCACTGCCAGTTTGACAATTTGGTAGACCGTCTGCGCAGAGATGGGTGTGACGGCGCACCAGGGGGGAGGTGAAGGCGCACCTGGGGGAGATGCCGACAGATTCGAGTGGCGCAGTGACAATTTCGTGCCAAAAAAACAGTGCAGAAAGTGCGCTGAAAGCACGCCAGCTCCAACCTGGTCTAACCTCGGCGCAGGGCGGAGCGCACCCTCCGCAGCTGTAATTTGGTGACAAGCGCACATGTGCGCACGCCTCAGAGGCAGGTTTCCAAAGTGTCAGGCACATTTTAATGCAATAAACAATCACAGCAATCACTATTTAATGTAACCGTCTGAACCAGCATATACATTTGTATCTATATTAACTGTCCCGTCACATCTGATGTCGGATTAAAGCCGTTTGTCATCATGGAAACTTAACCTGACGGCAACTGGAAGTTTGATGCCCATCTTACAAGTCAACAATAAACAGCCTTAACATCTGATACTGAGTATAAATCTGGCTTCTCTCATTTCATTAAATTCAAAGAAAAGAGGGAGAAAAAAGACGAAGAAAAAGGAGAGAAAATAAATGTATGTCACTCAGGATTTACCCGTGATTTCCCATATTCCTCTATTTTAGTCTTTATTTTTAACGTGCTCTAAAAAGATAGAGTAGGCTACATCATTGCAAGGAGGATGAGGAGGAGACACCAGGAGAGTATACAGTATATCACTAAAGGCTCTGCTATTTGGCGATGACAAACCAGGAATGCAGGTGGATCACAAGTATTATGAATGGATAAGCCAGCGGGTGTGTAACTGTCTCGTATTTTTTTTACTCCTATTAATGACAAAGGAACAGATTACATCTGTCCCGGGAGCTGGCCCACACGGTGACGCGCCCCGCTGTCCATTCCTGCTGAATGACAGCAGCTCTGACTGTCTCCAGCAGCGGGGATCATTCAGACCAATCAGACGCTGCGCCTCGGCCGCAGCGCATTTAAAGGCGAGGAGAGGCGCTCTTTTGGTTGGTGAAGACGGCGATCGGCTGTGATAATCCCACTCACGTCTATTCTCCTCCCTCTCTGGATATGCGTGGAGAGGCAGAGACGTGGGCGTGGACGCGCAACCTCTGCGCCCCTGTGCGCCATGAGTGCGCCTGTCTTGGCACTGCAGGAAACTTGCAAAGTGCGCTGGTCACACCCAGTCCGCGCGGCGAAGGCCGGCGCAGGCAGGTGCGCCTGCGCTTGCGCCTGGTCTACGAAATTAGAGCCCTAAATGTTTTTGATTCCGGATCCCCGAAGTTTATGGTGCATGACCAAAATTATCCAGTGCATGGGCCGTAAGCCTTTTATTCAAAGTGTCATATAGTTTGAAAAGTTATGAATTAAAGTATTTTACAGGATATTATCATTGAAAATAAAGCCAATGACATCAAATGTATGAGGTCTACTGACAAACTGATTATAAAATATGGATGTTGATCTCCTCTACTTCAAACTACAGCGTGTGAATTAAGACTAAAATAATAACTTCTCTGAATCAAAGAAAACTTTAGTAATACTTTTTTGTGAGATGTTTGAGGGGCCCTGGACATCTTGGGGCCCCAGGCAATTGCCTGTGTTTGCCTAATGGTAAGTACGCCCCTGCCAGAGACGCTGAGCGTCCGATGGGCGGGACAAAGCTCAGCATTTATCCAATGACCGTCCAGTTTCCACGGTGGAACAACCCACTCTACGCTTCCCCAAAGAAGTCAGAAGATGCTCAGTGTCTGGCTGTGTTAAAGCGCTGAGACGCTGCGGGGATGAATGAGAGGGAAGTCTCGCCAGTTACCTGTGATAAGTAGCTGATTCTGAAGGTATACTAGCGCATATTTAGACAATGAAATGTACACACAGCAGTACATATCACCACTTTTTTTGGGGACATTTTAGGGGAAGCTGAGCTTCCCTTGCAGTCTTAGAGCAATCACCACTGATTTACAGTATAAATATCCCCTACTATCGAATAAAGAAGACCAGCCAACGATCATAGGAGAAACACTGAGGTGTGCAGAAATCCAGACCAGAGACAAATGCAAAACAGCATGATACTTAGAGTCCAACATTTTCAGAGAAGTTGAGCAAGGAAAAGTCAATCACAGACAGAAAGGTTGCTCGAATAATCTCTTCATATCAACCAGACAAAAAACAGTATATGTCATGTTAGAAGAAACCCAGTATCATTCCTTTTCTATACCCCTTTTGGGGTTCGGTGGGGGTGAGGGCTGGAGCCTAACCCAGCTGCCATTGGGCGAGAGGTGAGGTACACTCTGAACTAGTTGCCAGTCAATCACAGGGCCACATAGAGAGACAGAAAACCATTCACACTCATACCTAAGGATAATTTAGAGTCACCAGTTAACCTGATGAGCATGTTTTTGGTCAGTGGGAGGAAGCTGGAGTGCCCGGAGGGAACCCATGCATGCACAGGAAGAACATGCCGACTTCCCACAGAAAGGCCCCTGTCCGACCCAGGATTCATACCGGGAACCTTCTGGATGTGCGACGCGTGCACTATCTGCTGCACCACCGTGCCGCCCAAAACCAAGTATCATCCTCAGGATATTTTCATTCTATCAATATGCAAGCTAAAAAAAACGTTTTTTTGTTTATATTTCATCAAGAAACCAAGGTGTTTAAAGTTTGAATGCAGTCAGTCGCCTCATTCATTATATTATAAATCTGAATGTTGTCACAAGCATGACATTTAGACCTTGAAAAATGCATCATCTTTGTTTTATTGACTTTCAGCAAAAGTTTTAATGCACTGAGGTTTCAGCTTGAAATTCATTTTATTTTCACTTTGTAACGAAGACAAAGGTTAATGAAACTGTTTTGTCAGTAGACAAAAGTATGACTTTGCTTTGCTAATTTTCACATAAATCTTTCATACAAGTAATACATAACAAAGGACCCAGTATGGACTCTTGTGGTACACCATTTTGAATATTCAAAAAGTCTGATGACATGCCCTATGAGAGTAGGTTTTCAGCAGCAGCGTCAATTTTGACACATTGCTTTCTGCCTTACAAGTAACTTTAGACCCTTTCAGTCCTTTCTAAGAAAACCCTATTTCAACCAACTGCTGTAAAGGAAGAGAGCAATCAAAAAAGACTTTGCGAAATTGAAAAAACAGTTTTGAGAGTCTGTTGCATTAATAATGCCATTTAAGGCTTAAGTTGTTACCCAGACTGCAAGTCTTTTAAAATATAATGTATTGATGTAAAATATATATTTTTTTATGATAAACATTTTATTGACATTTTGTTACATCCAGAACAAATATTTTATCAGTTATTTAGCAATTTTACACCATATAAAAGAAATAAATTATGTACTAAAAACAAGTAAAGAAAGGGAAAATAAAAAATAAGACTTAAATAAACGAAAAGGAAAATGAACAAAACAACAAGTTTTTTTTTACATAGGTTAAAATCAAAGCTTGGCAACAGTAGACACACCAGTATGACATGGTACAGGTAAACAGATTTCTAATCTAAATAGGCCTTTGGGAGAGGGGTTACCAAAAATCTGCTGCTGATGAAGTTTCGAAAGCTTCACCGACCTCCCACACCTCAGTTTGCATCATTAATACTGCACAGATATCGTTTCCACTTCAGATTATCGAATTCTATTCTGTTTATAAGTCTAAATGATAAACCCTCCAGAGCAGCCAGTCTACCTAAGTGATTGTGCCTTTTGATGGAAAATATTTTAATCAGCTGCAAAGAAGCTGTACATGAATTAGCGGTACATGAATAAGTATTTTCTAAATCTGAAGAGACTTTTATCTGTTAGAGACCCCAAACACGAACATTAAAAAGTCAGGTATTTAAAAGTTTGGATCAAACTGTGTGTGATGTGCTCTGATAATCTTAACACAGCACACTACACACACAACTATTTGGTCCCACACATGGATGTATTATAAGGACTGGATAACGTGGCTCCGCCTTCTACCATGTAACGGATTTGAAGCCATAATATCCCCCGTCAGGGCGCCGCCATTGTGCAGCCAGTAGAGAATCTGGACCATATTTCGACGTAGTTGTCGTAAACTGTCGCAAAACTCCCCAGCATAAGCCGTACACAATCATTGTGAAACTGCCGTAAACCGCGGTTATTTTTAAACTCTAATAACTGATGAGAAAGAAACTTTTCAGAAAAAAGAGGACTTGGAAAAAACGCAGCCCAATAATACTTTCATGTCACCACAGCATACGGGTGGGAGAAATATTTCTACGAGGTGTAATAATTTTTTGAAGTTTCACTACGGCCCATTCAGATGAATGGGGGAGACGGAGATTTGACCTATACTGCAGCCAGTCACCAGGGGGAGCAGTTTTCGTGGCGGCTTCAATTTGAGCCCAGCTACATGGCGTCCATGTTTTTTACAGTCTATGGTCCCACACACAGGAATCTAGTCCACCAAGACAGAAACCTCATGTGATCAAATACTATCCAACAAAAATGAAGGAGAAACATAGATACAACCACAGACATATAAATGTATATCTGTCAATGGCAATGACTGGAAAACACAACATGCAGTATGAAAGAGGACATATGCAAGAAGAAGGAATAATGGTCTTGGGAACATTTTTGACAGAAAATTCCAGAACTTCAAAAAAGAAAAGACTGTGGAAACAGTCCCAGAGAGAGCATGAACATGTTAGCTGGTCCTCCATTTCTACAGTCCACTGAACTTTATGCTTCAGTTCAGCCATGCTTGTATTTATTTACGCCTACGTCCTTGTCCATCAGTCAGCTCACTTCTTGGCCACATTCAGTTCCATGTCACAATTCATGGAGTCAAGACTCGGGAGTCGTTGGCTTTCCCCACACACATGAAGATTTTTGATTGTAAATATCGAAAAGGTTTAATATTGAGGATTGTTGACCCAGACCCGTTTCAGAACCAAGTATTTGGACAAATTCATTGTTAACACACCTCAGATCACAGGAAAATCTTATAGGATAATCTTATAAGACACAAGAGAATCTGGTGTTTGCCATCCTTGGTAGGGAAGGGGGAAAGTAGGAACTAAAGCAGCCCAATAACCTTTATGTGTGTAGATCGCTTCAGCTGAAACAGAGTGTAGATATATGTAGGTCTTCAGTTAAGATACAAACTCGTCCTTGGTAGTTAGTGACTCGTGAAAAGAGAGAAGACTTAAGAACAGCAAACTTTATTGAAGACATTAAACCACATGCTCATGAGATTTAATGTTTAATGGGAAATTTGAAGTGCAAATGATGTCTGCTTTTAATTTGTAAACCGTTGTGTGTTTAAAATGCAAGTTACCAAGAAATTGCTAACAAGGACTACAAAAATGGCTGGGGCCAACTGCAAGCATTCTGATTTTTTATAGTCAATAATTCTAGCACTACTGTCACAGCCATAAGCACTAACTTCATCAGTTCATTTGTTAAAGAGGAATTTCTGAAACATGAAGACACAACAAGAAGCGTTGCAGCTGCTTCTACTTTGTAAGTCAAACCGCCATTTTGTAGTTAAAAGTTGCCTAAACAGTATTTTAGTCTTACCTTTTGTTTAGACTTAAACCATTGTGAAAAGTGGGTTCATTTGTTAAGATGATCATAAATAAGACAAGTTCCATAATACACACCAGAGCTTTTCATCAGCTGCGATTCAAAAACAGTAAAAAATCCCACAAGTGTTTTTAGACCTGCAGTCAAGTGAACTGGCTCAATACTAACTTCTGTGTTGGTCTACAAAAATACATCATCCCTGCTACACTCGATCGTGACATCTTTACGGAGCCCCAGCACATCTGTGCATCTGAGCTGTAGTGTTTTCTCTGAACCCTCTCCTTTTCTCTGGTATCTTCGCTGCTCCACTTTACTCCAGGAAGAGACAAAAGAGTGACTGGAGAGGGATTAAAAGAGGTGAGTAATGTGTTCCATTTCACTGTTTGTGTTTGGTACTTTGTCCTCAAACAACACCGAGGCTGATTCAATGTTTTGTTTTCTCTCCTTTCTTTCTCTGACACCCTCTCTTCTTTTATCAGAATGAAAGATTGAGAGCACTTCAGGGGGTTCAAGATCTGACGGAGCACACACCAGCCGATGGAAAGAATGAACCAACTCTGCCAGTGTCAATATAAATCTGTAAATGTTTAATTTTTTTGCACTTCACTTGATATAAAACAAATGCAGCTATTTTTGTATGCTAGAATTGTATTAAAAGTTTGTGATCTGTGTGCTGTGAGATTAGCTAAGTTTATGTGGTAGATTTTGTAATATGTACACAATCAAGGAAAGCTAGGCCAGCGTTGAACAAAGAGCTAACAGAAATGTAGATCACAATTACCCATTTCATGCCACACTTTTGTTCAGAATAAAATAATGTACAATATTTAGATGTATAGAAGCATTTGCAATCCCAAATTATTGGTAATATTAAGTTCCTTAATTAGGCCTGTGCTTTTAAATATGTATGCCTTTTTATACCAAAACAGATTTAAAAGGGTCTAAAGGGCCCCAAATGCTGTGACAGCAGTTGTTTCATACACCTTGGGTTATTACCTTCACCAAGGTTATGTATTTTGTTAACAGGATAACTCAAACTAGCCTTGCAGAGCAGACAGACTTGACTGATTCTGAAATCCTGCATGTCCGTCTGCCAACCTCCATTGTCCAATTACATCACTCGGCTAAAGGCCCAATCAGGGAAGACAGGCGAGAGCTGTGGACATGAGGACACCAGGGAGTGGCTGCATGTGTGAAAACAGTGTTGGCTTCTGACGCAGTCTCAATAGCTGCATTTTTTTAAAATCATAATTGACTAATTTTTTTTCTTTAAGAGGAGGAAAGAAAATCCTTGAACATCCTTGAACATGAGAAATCTTATGAGAAATCACATTTTTGCTCTTGTCCGGACCGGAGATCACTTCTGGAAAACTAGGAGAGAACGTGGAAGTCCTTGACGGTCATGGTTAGTCTGTGGTCTTCAAGGTTACTCAGTGATTCTTGGCGAAATGTGCTCTCCTTCAAAGTTTACTGGGAACACTTAGTAAGGATTGCCTTTGACAAGGTTCATGCCACATTTAAGTGTTAAATGATACATCTGTGTGGTATAATTTAATGTAAAATGATAGTCAGAGGTACTTTCAGCTAACAGCTCTTAGCTGTTGTTAGCCATTATGTATAGCTGCTACGTATGCTACGTCATATGTAGCAGCGTTGCTCGATATGGATCGGTCAGTGACGGGTGTGATGTGCAGAAGGATCGTCAAGCTGCAGTTGCTTCTGAAGGTTCTGCCTCTGAAAACATTTTTGAACAGCTCTTTCCAAGATGGATTAGTGAAATATTTCTGTGGCGAATATATATGGAACTGTCTGTCTGGTGTGTCAGGTTAAACTCAAAAAATTTCTGGATTATGGGGGTGACTTCGAATCTGTGTTAAACCACATTAACTTACACAGGCATGGACAAGATTATTGGTACCCTTCTGTTACAGAAAGAAAAACCCACAATGGTAACTGAAATATCTTGAAACTGACAAAAGTAATACTAAATAACATTTATTGAAATTAACTAATTAAATTAAGACATTGCTGCTGAATTGTGGTTCAAATGAATAATTAAAAAAAATGGGACTGGCCTGGACAAAAACAATGATATCCCTAGAAAAGATTGAAAATGATTGTTTCAATCTTTAAATTGAAAACTATCATGTTAAAATAAGGTGTGTCCTGTATTTAGCATCACAGGTTTCTTCAAACCTGTAACCAGTCAGTCTGCCCTTTTAAAGGGTGGAAAGTGGTCACTGTACTGTTTGGTATCCTGTTTCCTGAACATAAACCACAAAAAGCTCCAGAGAGAGCTGTCTCAGGAGATTAGAAAGAAAATTATAGACAATCATGTTAAAGGTAAAGGCTATAAGACCATCTCCAAGCAGTTTGATTTTCCTGTGACTACAGTTGCACATATTGTTCAGAAATTTAAGATCCACAGGACTGTAGCCAACCTCCCTGGATGTGATTGCAAGAGTAAAATTGATGACAGATTGAAGTGACAGATAATACGAGATTAAAGGTGAACTCCAGGATCAAGGGACAACAGAATTATACCGCATCACCTGTTGCTGTTTGAGCCAAAGTGGACGTAATGGAGGACATTGTTGTAAAAAGCAATTCATAAAGAAGTGAGCCTGGAATTTGCCAAAATGCATATTGACAAGCCATAAAGCTTCTAGGAGAATGTCCTTTGGACGGATGAGACAAAACTAGAGCTTTTTGGCAAGTCACAACAGCTCTATGTTCACAGATGCAAAATGAAGCATACAATGAACAGAACACTGTACCTATTTTGAAACATGGACGAGGCTCAGATATGTTCTGGGGCTGCTTTGCTGGATCTGGCACAAGGTGTCATGATTCTGTGCAGCGTTCAATAAAATCTCAAGACTATCAAGGCATTTGGGAGTGAAATGTGCTGCCCAGTGTCAGAAAGCTTGGTCTCAGTCGCAGGTCATGGGTCCTCCAACAGGTGAATGACCCAAATACACAGCTAAACCACCCAAGAAAGACTAAGAACAAAACATTGGACTATACTGAAGTGGCCATCCATGAACCCTGATCTAAATCCTGTGTATTTGTGGAAGGAGCCGAAACATGCAGTCTGGAGAAGACACCCTTCAAACCTGAGGCAGCTGGAGCAATGAGGTCATGAGCTCATGAGGAGACTGTTTGTCTCAAAAGGTGATGCAACTAAATACTTAGTTAAGGGTACCATAATTTTTGGCCAGGCCATTTTCATAAGTTTGTTTTGTTAAATTTTGTTGAACCGCAATTCAAAACAATGTCAGATCTTCATTAGTTAATTTTCAATGATACTTTTGTCAGTTTTAAGTTATTTAAGTGACAATTGTGTTTTTATTTTCTTTAACAGAAGGTACCAACATTTTTGTCCATGTCTGTATGTTGTATAAAACCTAAATATAGATTTAGGGGAGGAACCAAGTGATCCTATAACCTCAAAATAGTTTATTTTTATAAATCCGACTTTTTGAGGTCTGTTAATCAGAGTCTATCTATGATAAAACTTACGGAGTCAGAACATGTTTGACACTTAGTAAAAGCAGCTTTTCAACTTTTTTTCCTTTACTTAAAACCACACAAGGAATGCAAATAAAAACTAATTTCATTTCTAATTTAATCAAGCTTTTAAAATGAAAAGTCACTGCAACACTTGTCCAGTCTTTTATTTTAGGATAAAGGTATATTCAATAATGTATTACAGAGGAAATGATGATGCTTTGCCAGGTCTTTCTTAAAAGTTTAGAAATAACACATCCCTGCAGTATCCAGCAAAACAAGTTTAAGCAGGGAGTGGATGCTTGTGCCACTTTACATGCCCACAGGAAGACAAAACCAGAAGCTATATGAAAAGTTCTGCTAGAGCTAGAGATAGTCAGTGATAGGACAGCATGGCAGCCTGGACCGCATGGGTACTCCTCCTTTGTGCAGTCTTGACCGGGCAAGGTGAGTTTTTACTATGAGAAACAGCATCTATCATAAGTTTTTAATTAAATCTCTGTTTCTTTAACTGTGATTTAAGGGTACTGATCCATACTCATAGCATAACTGGGCTGTATTATTCATTTTTGTATTTGTGTATAAGTAAAACTAAAAGACAATTAAATGCCATTAACCATTTACAGATATGTCATGCAGTGGTTACCAAACTGTGTAAGTAGTTAAGCTCTATAAAACAGGTTTGGAGGATTTGTTTGCCATTTGAGGATTCATTTACTGTTACCTAAATCATATTAGGCAAGAGGCACACACCTGATCTGAGTATGGGCTCTTTAAAAGCGATCGGCCTCAGGACATAGCTTGCATGAACAGAACCACAAGGATAGATTATTCATATTTTTTAATTGTATTGCTAACAGCTTTTCTTTATATTGGTACTCGCAGCAGTAAAGAACATGAAAAATAAGTCATTTCAGATTATAATATGACAATATGTCCTTTAAAAAAATCCTGGAACAGCTTCATTGATGACCACCAAAATCAGGCCACTTCATCCTTGTGGCTTTGCAAACATTCCAGTCTTCACATATAACTTTTTGAGTAATCCTGTTAACATTCTTACAAATTAGGGCAAAAACATAACCTCCTTGGCAGAGGTTAAGACTTACAATGCACACCACATTTGAGATTATGCAAAAATGCAGAAAAACGTATTTATTCCTTCCAAGACTTTGAATCATAGTTCATAGGGACCCCTGCAGTAGACATGTGAAATGTTGTGTTGATGGTTGGGCAAATAAGACACTCGTTCCCTACTCCCTCTTCTATATGCTTTTAATAACTGTGAAGGACTAAATACTGTACTTCTGACAAAACAAATAATTAATATATTTGCAAAGCCACTCTGGCTACTGCCAGTAACAGAATTCCTGTCACACAGTTAAAACATACAGCAATAACACAATGTCACAGCAGTACTTTACATTCAAAACCTGCCAGTCTCAAAATATTTAAAGTTAAAATTGATCCATTTATTTAAAATAAAAAGTTGTGATTTCACACACAGCAAAATAAGGATTCGGGCAACATTGTCCACATTTACTAGTTGACTTATTTATGCATGCAATCGTCTTGGGAAAGCATTGTGACTGAAAATCGACTCTTGAAGGCAAAAAAGATGAGGTAAACACGATTTTCTTAGAACGCCTCAAAATATGATCTGTTCTATGTTTCTATGTGTTCATTTTGCAGTGCTCACTTATATTGTATGTCTAAGAGCAGCTTTGCTTTGTTAATACTTTGATCCATCCCTGGTAGACAAGCACTTTGCCGAGCATTGACTAGGAACACTGGGCAGCCAATAATGCCACTGGAAGCCTGATAATGAAGGCAATTTAAAGATAAAAGGACAAAAAAGAACAACATCATCTGGACTAGATGCTACAGTATAAGTCTTTACACTGTTTAACTTTTCCTCCACAAAGCCTCTGGGTTTAGAACAATTTGTGACGCAACATATGGGTAACGTATCCTTTCACCAGCAACTTCCCTCATTAGATGTTGCAGAGTGCCGCATCAGGGTCAGAAAGCAATCACTGGAGCACAAATGAATTCTATAAATCTAACTCCCTGGATATTACAAAGACAGGCCACTCCTATAAATGTCTGATGTGTAACATGTCCAAAATTCAGATTTCAGCACATTCTGTATCATGACATGGGCTTTTGTTGCCTTTGGCTTGCTGCTCTACAGTGATACAACATTATCTTTTGGGGGTCATGGTGTAGATCAAAACTATGACAAAAAATTAATGGATGGATTTCAATGAAATTTTCAGGAAATGTCATGATTGGGACAGGGGACAAATGACTAGATTTCGGGTGTGATCCAGATCAGCGTAAAACAGCCATGACGAAACAGTGATTTTTGTGAATAACTAATTAATTGAAATAGATATCATTATTAATCCAACAGCTAATGGTATGTTTTAAGTTCAACATATCTAAATATTAAGATTTGTGTAGAATTAAAGGTAGGACTAATATTCATGGTCAGAATCACAATATGGGTGAGGACTTTGGCGCTGGAGAAGGTCTGCGCTTTCTAGTTTTTATCTACTCTTTATTCCCTTATTTATTCATCTTTGTTGCATCCCCCCAAGCAGAACTTAGCTTCATTCTTCTCTACCAGCTCACACTGTACAATGTCACCTGTCAACAAACCTGTTTCGTAACAGTATTAAAAAGTTGCCAGTCATTGTTTTTGGCAACATGGTGCTGTAACACAATAGAAAAGAAAACCTGAAATGTATTGTCTTTGGAGAATATGTATATGAATATGTGTGTGTATTCTATATACTGTATGTATATATCTATGCATATACGTGTATCCAAAAAATGAACAGTTCTATTGTAAAGTGTCTTGAGATAACACTTTTAAAGAATTGGCATATTTAGGTCAAACTAATTCTGAGGAATGCAATGAATTTGCTTCTATTGTTGATTTGTACGTTATTATTAATGTTAAATTAATGGCATCCTAAAATTTGTGATAGTCCTGGTGTCTTGTCGGTGAGCACAGCTTTATGGGATGTCTTCCGTAGGTCAATTTGCCTGGTCCTGATTTAGAGGCCATAACTGAGGCTGTAGCTCCACCTTGTGTCCACATATATACCTACACCTCTCATGCCAAAATTCAGCCTGTCAAACATTTCAGAAAGAGGAGCATGAACTGAACAGATATTATTAATTTGTGTTTTTGTCTTTTCAGGGTCAAAGGTTCATAGTAAGTGCAGTCATATTTCCTGTCAATGTTCCTATAATTAAAATTTACACATTTATCTCCCTGTGAGTTCTTGAATCTGCCTGACACAAACTCATATGCTCCATCAGTCTGTGGCATTACTCCTATGAACAGCAGGATCGTAGGTGGTGTGAATGCCACAGCTGGGTCATGGCCGTGGCAGGCCAGCCTTCACTTTGGAGTTCCAGACACTTTCCATATCTGTGGAGGGACCCTCATCAGTGCGGACTGGATCCTCACAGCAGCTCACTGCATCATAATGTAAGAGACACCTGCAAATAAAACACAGATCCAAGAAGGGGATTGATCTGTGATGAACCACAGGCAAATGCAATTTTACATTCAGTGATATAAAATTGGGTAACTTTATCTGTTAAAAATAACTATCGAGTCCAGATTAATGAGTACATCCCCTATTAAAAGTAATAAGATAAGATAATACTTTATTGTCTGATTTCTCAGAAATTTGTTCCACATCACCAGCTCATCCATCATCACAGTGTCACATCATTTAAAAATAAAAGCATACAAATAAATACACAATAAAAAAGTATTTATTTATTTATGTAAATAATGTATTTATAAACGTCTAAATGAACAAAAGAATGATTTCCAACTTTTGACAAGACTAAGTTTAACATAACATTTTATATATATATATATATATATATATATATATATATATATATATATATATATATATAGATATATATAGATATATAGAGATATATATATATTGATATATATAGGGTGACATCAGGTAAATTGGGCCATCAGGTAAAATGGGCCATTTAAGCTTTAGATGTCCCAGCCCCTCTGATTTTAAGAGCCAATGACAGCAAATGGTTTAAAATGGTTGACACAACTGTACTTGACAAGAAACAACAGATTTGTTTGGTCTGTAGTTGTTATTGTGGGAGGATCTAAGATTCAAATCCACACTGCACCAGAAAACTGCATGGTGAGTTTACTGGCACAGGGATTTCTGATAAAAATGATAAGGATGATAACTCAATTTAAAACACGTGTATATATAAAATGTTTGATGCATAATATCTGTCTTGATGACACCTATTAGAAATAATGCTTAAAGTGTGGTATTTGGACATATTTTTTGGAATATTGATGCTTTTGTTAGTGGCCCATTTTAGCTTAACCTATTCAGTTAAGTTGGGCCCCCGGTTTAGCTAAAATGGGCCACCCTTTTTATCAGCAACAAACGCACGCATGCACATGTTTGGAGGGAATGGGGCCTATATGTGGCCTGATGAGCAAATCAGTTGGTGTTCATTCATTCATTCATCATTTACTATGTAATTAACAAAGTATGTTGCCATATTGACAGTTGTTTTACAATAAAAATTAATGACTATCCCTTTGCAGCTGGACTGGCCCAACCTACCTGATAAGCGTCCCATTTTACCTGATTGGCTGGCCCATTTTACCTGAACTCTGCTTGTGTAAAAAAGTTGGCTCAGCTGACCTATCAAGACCTGTAGGGCCTAAAAAAATATATTTACTGCACAATTCCAACACAAAATGTAAAGAAAACAACCATTATTAGCCATAAAACCACATTTTAATAGAATACGTTGTATTTTGTAAGTGCCTGAAGCTATTTACCAAAAAGTGGCCCAATTTAGCTGATATCACCCTATCTATCTATCTATCTATCTATCTATCTATCTATCTATCTATCTATCTATCTATCTATCTATCTATCTATCTATCTATCTATCTATCTATCTATCTATCTATCTATATATCTATCTATATATATATATATATGATTGGGGTGTGCTCATTTTTGCATCCTGATCTTAAATTGAGAAAAATACCTCGTGTCTCAGATTTGTGGGGGTATTTTATGGTATATTATTCCATAGAAAATGTTTTCTGACAAATCTGAGAGGTGTATCATTTATGCTGAGCACTTTATGTCTGTTATGTAAAAATAAACTTAGTCTGTGTAGAAAACTGCAACTGACTTTCAAACTAATAAAAATGCTCCTAAATAATGGCCTTAAACCTTTAAAATACTACATTTTTTGCCTTTGTGAAGAAGACCTACTGAGCAAATACAATTAGCTAATTAAAGTAATGTAAAAAGAACTAAGAAAGGCAAACAGTTACTTAAGATGTCATTATTATTGGTGCATTTTCAAGACCTTAAAATACCTCTGAGGTAGAAAAATTCAGCATTAGAAAAATTAAAATATAAAAATGTTGCCAAGCCAGCTGTATTGTAATGCTAGTTGCACTAGAGGTAGATACGCACTGAAATGATTTGATTTGAGACCTTTCAGCTACTCCAATCGGATAAATAGACAGTTTAACTTGTGACATTATGCTACATCGGCTGACAACAGATTTTGCTATCAGAGACTCACAGGCATTATTCAGAAATTAAATGAAATAAATCAGACTTCAAAAATAGATGGAATGTTCTGCTCCTTCAAACACATAAGACACAGCTGAGTCATATACTGTATCAGATAGTCAAACAGTGAGTTAGCTTGATATGCTCGCAATATTAGCTTTAAATGTTTATATCAACATCAGATTTTAAAGCAACTTTTCCAAGGTTCCTAAATCTTAGTTAAAGTAAATATAATCAGTTCAAAAGCATAATGATGGCATTCAGGTGTTTAAGCTATTTTGAAATCTATCACAGAATTTTCATTGGCATGAAGTTACCTTTGCCATGGTCATCAAGGATAAAGTTGGCACTATATCATTGCTGTGAGCAGGGCATCAGCCTTCCCCCAACAAACACCCTGCCATAGTGTGGACTTTTAAACTCTGATGCTAATGCTCACTAGCTGTCCAACTCAACAATCATTGCCTTGATATTAAATAATTTACTGTTAATTGAAGAAAGACATATTGATGGATATAAAAGAAAAGAATTGGACTGTTTGTCTACACACTTTCTTGACGGTTGATTAATGCCTCTTAATGCTTAATCTAGATTTCATTTTTCATTTTAAGAGACAATGTTGTAAAAACTAAGAGATGAGGAATTATAATTGATATTTTATTAGGAATTAGGTGGAAATGGTGGCTCTAAAGCCATTTAACAATATGTAAATAGGTAAACATTATGATATTGATATCAATATTTTATTTTCGTTATGCACATTTTGAATACATTGATTTTTGCTTTCTTTTAATGTGTGTTATGCTAAAATATTTTGCCTATTAACTTTTTTGAGCACTTTGACCCATTGTAGATTTGAATAACCATTTTGTATTAAAAGGAGGTAGTTATACATGAAACAGTTCCATTTGATTATACAGAGTTAAAAACAAAATTGTTGTACATGAACATGTTTGGATTTTAGATCCTACAGGAGGCCATGATTTTCTTCAACTCAGGCATGTGCTTAAAACAAACAAAATGTTCTTAGAATATGATTTCTAAGATCAACCATGGCGTAAAATTGCCTCCCAGTGGCCTCTATGCATTGTCCTGAGCAGTTGACTGCAGGTGATATGTTGTGGATGTTCTCACAGAACCCTACTGGATCTATGAAACTCCAGGTATTGTGGACAACCTGGATGGCCTCTTTCTACTCTGGTCCTGTAAACAGTTTTTACATGATTATGTAATGTTGCATTTTTTATTATCATCATTTTTTTGGAGGTCACAAAAGATTGGATCTATCGAATAACAACTATAAAGTATCTTTCAAGAGCCATCAAGTCAAAAAATGAGGACAGGTGGGCTTCTGCTGTCACCAAAGGGTTTATAGAACATTACATGACTAATTTAGTGATAATCATTCTTTCATTCTTTCTTTCTTTGTACCTAGACACGTACCCTTTCTGTTCACGGTCTTCTTGGGAAGAGAGACTCAGAGTGGCCCCAATTTAAATGAGGAGAGACGCCCTGTGGCCCAGATCATGGTCCATCCTGGATACAACAACATCTTGTTTAACAATGACATTGCCCTCATAAAGATGGCCAGTCCTGTCAATTTTACTGAATTCATCAGACCCATCTGCCTGGCAAGCAACTCAAGCCAATTCCACAACGGCACTTCCTGCTGGACCACTGGCTGGGGCAGACTTGGGAGGGATGGTGAGTTGCTTTAACTCAGACTCATAAATTCATTTTTGACCACTTCATGATCACTGATATTTAAAAAAAACCTTCCAGTTTTCAGATCCAGGGTACCTCGAATACAAGCTGTTATCTCCTGTTGTCTAAGATGCTCTGTTTAATCTCCTGCTCTTTTAAGACTCCGTGCTCCACAAGGGCCCAGTCTGGTTTGACTGGTCCAGGATATGCTGATTGGTCCGTTTGGTGCAGTTAAGCCTTATGCTTTCAACGGCTTTATATTCTTTCTATAGTCTATGGTCCAATGGTCTTTACCTTCTTTCACAACAGCTGTAGGACTTTGCAGTGCCAGGCCTATTTAGGGACTGGGGGTGTCAGCCATTTTGGGCTGATACTGGTTCACAGGAGAAAAGAGAGAAGTCGTAATGTGATAGACTTTGTTGTTTTGAACATAAAATTACTCTATAACCCTGAGGAAAAAACATATCAAGCACATTGTAGAGCATATAGAACATGCATTAACTGCACAACTTGATATATTTTAAAATTATGAGAAAGGGGAGGTTATACTCCCACTCATTTGGGAGGGGCTTTGTGCAAGAGTAGATGGGTTTGTACTGTAAGAGCCAGAAGTTTCTGTGAATTAAAGGGAGTGTTCAGGTTATTTGAAGCCTATGGCACTTGAAAAATATAACTGCTACAAAAGCAACTTGTCCTTTGTCCTAGAGGAGAGATATCCAGACACTGATGCCAAGCAATATAACTGGTGCCATCAGAAGCCTCATTGTTAATCCACTTTGAGGTTAAAACTAAGGGTACGGACTATGCATCCTTTTGCTGGCAGCACACTGCTGTGCTGTGATTAGATATTCAGGTCAGAGTTTTGCAGCGGGCAGTCACTGAATTGGTCACTGAAGCACAAACTGATAAAAGTCTAACTCCCTGGATATCATGAAGATGGATCACTCCTGTATTTATCTGTGATGTAGAACAGGCAACAGAAATGATCAAAATTCAAATTTCACCGCATTCTTTCATGTGACATGGGCCCTCACCAATTTTGACTTGTTTTCATAGACATCAGCACTAACCTCTCTCCAAAACAGAGACTGTTTTCAGTGTCCATGTTACCCATCAGGACTACAACGCACTACACCAGTTTAAAGGCTTTCCAAATGACAGAGCTCTGCTGAAAGGTTCAGAAAAAGTGTGACAGCGTGGGCCTCCATCTGCAATAATTCTTCCATTGTACACTACAAACCACAAAGATATTCTTTGGTGTTCTATGCTTTCTCTGCACTGATGAGAGGAAAGTAGCGCAATAATGGCAGAGCTATACATAACTCCTATGCAACACGCAAAATGTCTATACACCAGGGCTTTGATGGAGAAAAGTGAAACACTGAGAATCTAACTGCAAGATGAGGCAATGTATGTATTGAGTTGTTTAAACCTAAAAACGGGATATTTATGAAGCAGGCACTGTTGACTTTTACAGTATGTATGCCTTAGTGTCCTTTCTGTGCTATTTGCCCTCATGTATGAAGCATGCAGATTGCTTTAGAAGAATCATATTTACTCGTCTCATAGGCCTCAAGCAAGCCCACTTCAAAAAAACAGAACTGTCCCTTTAACTTTTTAACTCTCATAACCTTTTATCAATCAATCAAACAAACTTTATTTGTATAGCACTTTTCATACAAAATTTTGAAGCACAAAGTGCTTCACACAGAAATGAAGAAAATAAAATTAAAATAATCAGAGGTAAAAAATAAATAAATAAATAAATACAATGAAAAATACAACCCACCCTCCCTCCCATCCCTCACCCCCACCCTTGCAATCCACATACAGCACACGCACTCACTTGCACACATATAGTACAAAGATATGAAGAGGAGATTCTAACAGAAAACAGAGTAAGAGAACTGAGGAAACGCCATCTTTCATTAAAAAATGAGGGAACACTGGAAGTAAGACTAAAATAGTAATTAAAAACAATAAGAAAAAATAAATTAATAAAATGAAATAAAATCTTGATAATAAATAAGATTAAAATAAATAAATATAAAAATAAACAGGTAAATAAAATGTATTTTAAATAGTAATATGGTAAAATGAGATAAAATGCACTAAAGTGGAAAGAAAATCAATAAACAGATAATAAAATTCCAAACAATAATTCTGAACTAAATGGAATCATAAAATATATTAAGGGGGTTAAAATGAATACATTAATAAGATTAAATAATAATAAAAATAATAATGAGAATAATTATAACAATAATAGTAATAATAATAATAATAAATATAATCAGCTAAAAGCCAGACTAAAAAGGTAGGTCTTGAGTTTGCTTTTAAAATGTACATTGGCTGGATTTTGTTTGGTTTTCCTTTGCATTTTGAACCTTACCTAAGACACTAGCCTGTCATAACAGTCATTAATGTGTCTGTTTGGCATTAAAAACACCAACATGCTTATCTGAGACATAAACAGAAAAACACTTCCAAAGTTGTTACAGCATTTTCATCTAATTAGCATAGTGACAACTTTAAATGGCACAGATGGCCCAGGCAGGAAAGCAGAACTGTTTTCTCCATCACCATCTCTGTTGTCCACATGCATCATTTTTAGGTCAGGAGTGGATTGTCACATTTTCTGTGTACTGCAGATGATGCATGAATTTCCACATCAGATTTACGTCTGCATACTCATACAGTAAAGGTTTTTGGCAAGTAAAACTGAACTGATTTGTATGGAGCACAAACAATGCAGGATTATTATTGCTTACATGTTAATCCCCCCACCATCAAAACCCTAACAACTGCATATAAGCACAGAGGATGGAAAACACATAAGATTTTAAACTTTTCTCCCACAGAGCCCAATGAAGCCTTTGACTCACTACAGGAGGTCCAGATCCCTGTCATCGGAAACAATGAATGCAACTGCAACTATGGGGTAATACCAGAAGCAAACATCACGGCCCAAATGATTTGTGCTGGACAGGAGAACAGAGGAGCATGTCAGGTTGGAAGATTTAACAAAAAATATGATCATATTTAAGATGGAAAGTTAAAGCCATTGTTTTGGTTCTCACAATTGGCAACAGTCAAGAACTGAGGCATTGTGTTTCTGATTGTCTGTACATTTGTCTGTCCACACATTCTTTGTGAACACAATATCTCAGATGGTCTTTTGGGAATTTTCTTAAAACTTTGACCACATGTCCACCTAGAGTCACAGATGAACTGATTAGATTTTGGAGGTCAGGATCATGGAGTCCTCCAGTTACTATTTGCTTGTACATGTAGTATCTCAAGAAAACTTTGCGGAAATATTCAGTCTTTTTGCATTTTCTTCCTACACTGACAGATTACCTTATTTGATTTTGAAGGTTATAGACCAAAGGTTAACAGGCATTAAAAGCCCAATTCACACTGCCAATTTTAGGAGTAATATTTATGCCCTGTGACATTCCGCTTTCACAGCAAATGTTTGAAAGAGGGATACTAACTGATCCCTCCTTTGCAATGGCAACAGGGGTAAAATAAGGAGGGGGTATCAGTGGTGCAGTTGGATAGTGTGCTTAGTCAGTAATCGGGAGGTTGCAGGTTCCAGCCCAGCTCCGAGCTAAATATGACGATGTGTCCTTGGGCAAGACACTTAACCCCAAGTGTAAATAGGCATTAAAGGGTGCGAATGGGTTGATGTGGCTTATGGCTTATGGTTTAAAGCTGCCTTGAGTAGTCTAAAGACTAAAAAACAATTTATAGGCTCAAATCCATTTACCAAGCTCTAGAGGAGTGATAATGGAGAGATGCAGGCATGAGGACTCGGCTGTCGACAGGAGTGCCAAAAGGAGGAACGTAAAATCAACTGTTTCATCAAGATATAATACCATATCAATCTTCTGGACAACAACACAATATTTTCTGGCTTTATTTGCGATTACAAAGCCTGCCATAATTAGTTTGATGCCATACAGAAGCCTGCAATCAATATTGGACATCATAAGTTAAATTCAGTTACAATATAAAAAAGCAGTGTTAACTTTTCCATTGCTTAAGATCTTAGTTGTATCAGTTACAAAATTGATCAATTTCGGTATAAACATAATAGCAAATAACGTACGGTGTTTTAGACAACCAATAACCCTAAAAAAGCATTTGAATGGTACAATTATGTGTATTTATTCATTCATTTTCTATACCCAGCTATCCCTTTTGGGGTTGCAGGGGGACTGGAGCCTATCCCAGCTATCATCGGGCGAGAGGCGAGAGGCCCTGAGCCGGTCGCCAGTCGATAGCAGGGCAATGTAGAGAGACAGACAACCATTCACGCTCACACTCATACCTAAGAGTCACCAATTAACCTAATGGTCATGTTTTTGGTCTGTGGGAAGCTGGAGTGCCCAGAGGGAACCCAGGCATGCATGGGAAGAACATGCAAACTTCACACAGGAAGGAGGCACGCGCTTTAAAAGCTGTGCCACTGTGCCGCCCTATGTGTATCTATATCAAAACAAAATGACCAATCATCTAGACACATATTCAAGGCACCTATCATTTGTTTTTTAAGAACCTTTAGCTTTCTCTGTACTCTGGTCACTTTTCAGTATTTATTTATTTTTCTAAAGTAAGTAGCATCACAATTCTGTCTTTTCTCAATTTCTAAATTTTATGAGTACATTCACACATATGTGGACTAGAATAGCTTTTTTGGGCATTTCTCATGTGTTATTTATTATAAATAGTACCTAGTTCATGTTTTTTGTGACACATTTATACATTTATATTTTAGATATATTAACAGTGGCACATCACTGAGAGCAACCAGAGGGACACCTGTCAGCAGGCCGTCTCTTTCGGTCCACCTTCAGACTCTGTTTGAAGCTTTACTACAGCAAGATTACTTTCAGCAAGATGAGATTATTTTTTTCAGGATAAGTTTAACTTTTATTAGTCGTAAATGGATAAGAATGAAAACATGCATAGAGAGCTGAGCAGTCCTCCCTAGTGTTTTTGTGTGAAACAGTCTTTTATACCTATGGCGGTCAAACGAGTCAATGAGCTTGGATGATCAGTATATTTGCATCAGTTAGCACTTTGTTTTTGCACAGATCAGCACTTTGCTTGTTCTTATCTATTTTTTTATTTACTGTTTTATTGTGTTATTGTCTTGTTTTTGTCCCTATCTTACGGTCATGGTACTGTTGTATGTGGTTGCAGCTGGGGCGAAAGGCCCAAAACAATTTCTCTCCGAGATTATAAAGGCAGTCTTGAATCATGAGATAGTTAAATCGATATTTTGGCTTTAAATCAAACTTATTATGTCATCAGAGAATCGATAGCTCAGCATACTTTGATGTTTTTTTATGCCCTTAGTTGGGAGTGAACCTCTTTGCCTTTGTATGCTGGGGCATGCATCGCATCACGCACATCTGTGACGTATTGAAGCATGAATTAGCATCAAATGTTGGGGCCTTGTTGAGTAAATTTGAATGTGTTGAGGTATAACAGCCTTGCTGCTGTGCTTTATTTGATGGCACAGTGAACTGGGCTGAATCCACTGCCAGTGAGCCCAATATCTCAAAACACTCTCTGTGATTTTATTCTTAATTTTTGCAAATATCCAAACAGCCAAAATCAAAGCTGAGCTGGCTAAGTTGTATCGCATTGATTCACAGGGGAGGGCATGATATACTGCTGTCAAATACTATCAGAACTATTTTCACGGGTTAAATCCCAGGAAGAGTTCTGTATCAGTTCCTACCAAAACACATTCATGCGCTCACCCCCAGAAGATAAAAAAATGCAATCTTGAAATGTTATTGAGAAGTCCAAGTCTGCTCATTGCGAGTTAAAACTGTGTTTTACCAACAGTTTTATAACAGCATGATTTCTCTTTTGTTTCAGGGAGACTCTGGTGGACCTTTGCAGTGCAAACAGGGTCCAGTATGGATCCAGGCTGGCATAACAAGTTTTGGAGTACCTTGTGCGCTTGCAGGTTTCCCTGAGGTGTATACACGAGTTTCTGAGTTTCAAGACTGGATCACTGAACAAGTGGCAGGAGCAAATGTTGGCTTTGTGACCTTCAACTCCAGCGGCACCGACCCAGACAGCAGCTTTGAGTGCCCCAGTACAACCTCTGTAACGCCAGCACAGGCAATGAATTCTACAACCCCAGCAGAGGCAATAAACTCTACAACCCCAGCAGAGGCAACATCGAGAGCATTTACAAGCTCAATTGAGATTACATTGTTCACCCTTGCAACATTGTTCCAGCTCCATATGTTAGCTTGGTAGAATTGTCACACACTTTAAATGTCTTATTTGGTTGTGTTAACATTATAGGAGGCATTTTCAAGAGAATTTGTTGCTATTGTGTTATAATTTTTGGTTTGTTAGAGTGTCTACATTTTTAGACAAGATCTCACAGACTGCAGATTTTGCCAAAATCTGACCCTACATGGCAAAGCAAATACCGCTTTCACTGTAAAATTAGCGGGTCAGCTCAAGTTTTTTCAACACAGGTTAACCTGCTAATATTTGGCAAGTAACTCTTTTCCTGCTGCCAGCAGAGTCTAATTGGCAGCAGTTGAGCTGCATGGCCATCTCCTTTCCTATGGCACATCAAGCTGATGTCGATGAAATCATCAGCGCTACAAAGACCCATTGTAAATAGAAAACTGGTTCTCCATCACCCTCCTTACCAGTGACTGCAAGATTCTGGCTTTAATTTTTGCAAACAGAATTAAAACAGGTTTGGAATCCATTATAGCGAAAACTGGAGACGGGATTCATAAGACATAGACACATTAGCTTTCACATAAGACTCATCTTAGATTTGCTAGACTATGCAATCCCTTTTTGGGATTTTTACAAAGTCTTTGATACAACTGAACACAGATTTCTTTTTGCAATTTCTTAAAGCTTTTGGTTTTGGCACTAAATTTGTCAGCATTGTTAACATGTTTTACAAGGATATTAACAGCTCAGTCGTAATTAATTCAAACACATCCAAGCGATTATAAATTAACAAAGGGGTAAGGCAAGGTTGCCCAATTTCACCCTTTTTATTTATCATAGTCACAGAACGACTTGGAATCAATATAATAAATGACAAAAACTATTAAGGAATTTTGATATTTGAAAGATAGTTAAAAGTATCCCAGCTTGCAGATGATACTACCCTTTTTATAAAGGACAAAAAACAACTAGGTAACGCTATTAAACAATTAAAGAATCAGGCTTAAAGCTAAATATATCTAAATTTTAAATACTACCCCTCCAGGACTGTAATGATCATGATCCAGTCATTGGAAATATCTCAACAAAGGAATCGGTCAAATACTTGGTAATTGTTCTAACTAAAAATCTATTGCTAGGCAATATTTGAATTTCTCAAATAGAATCCCAAAGACTAAAACTATATTCAATAACTGGCATCAAATGGATCTCTCCGTCATCGACAGAGTTCTCCTCTCTCTCTCTCTCTCTCCTTCTCTCTCTCTCTCTCTCTCTCCCTATCTATCTATCTATGTACATCGTTGTTGTAAGCTTTTACTGTGCATCATTCAATAAGTAAAGAAGACAGGCATCAGGAAATATTTTTCTGTTGCTGATTTTTTTCCCACAACTGAAATGGAAGGAACCAATGCCACCTGTATATGAACACCGGATGAGAGAGGTCATGCACTATGCCCGACTGGAAACAGATGTACTGTGAAGGGGTCAATTCAGAAGTTCTTTGACACTTGGCAACCATTCCTAGCTCACTTTGAAACTATTGATATGGATGAAATTAAATCTTAGTGTTTAGTGTGCAAGTATAAAATACATATATATGTTTTTTTGTGTATGTGTATGGGTCTGCTTATGTTGGTATTATATACATCTACATATCTTTTTTTCCCCAACTTTCTGGCCATTATTAATATTATTATTTGTTTGTTTGTTTCGTCTCTGAGGTAGATTTTTCCGGGGGTTGAAAAAAATGTTTATAGTTAATGTAGATGCATATGAGTTATTACTGTTTCAAGTATTGATAAAAAAGATCTTAATAAAAAAGAGATCATCAACATTTAATGTCCTAATTTTCATTCACATTATATTTCAGTCTCACAGTGACATTTTTTTAATTTTTACATTTACTAATTTGACATCATTTTATATGGAGATCGAACACATCCTTTTCTTTTTACAGAAGCGAAATGAGAGACTACTGTTATTTATAACTGTTATAACTAAACAGCCGGTTTAACTTTGATTTTTACCACACAGTCAAATTCTTTTCTAAGCTACTTAATGTTGTTCCTTCACAACTGTATTATGGTGCAAACAGTATACAGCTACATTAGAAATAAATTTAATTCTGACTATAGGGATTATTTTAGCTGGAAACATAATTTTTTCCTCACTCATTTACATTTTTGAATTTATATTGGTCATACAGTGTGCATCAGACTTTCAGGGCACAACAAACCCAAATGAGCAATTGTACTTTTGGAAAAAAAAAAATCATTTTTTTCAAAAAAGAAGCTCAAAGTCATAACAAGTGGACTTAGGAACATTGATAGCTAGGGCTCTTCTCAACTCTTACTTATAACACCCAATCAAAATTTGCCCTGTCCAACTCTTTATTGGTTGACATTGTGCCACATTGTCATGAAAACTGAGGAAAAAATGTTGTTAATGCACACTTATGTGTATTGTGCAAGCATGAAAAACCATTACCTGCGCACATTATTGATTATTATTTGTTGGATTGTTACTATTACAGGAAATATAATTTTGAGTTCTTGTGAGAAACAAGTTTTTGTGTGAGGATTCATCCCTGCTCTCAGTCTCTCTCCCCCTCTCTTTCTGCTCCTCTGCCAGCAGTGGGCGTGGTTACCTCTCTCCTCACTCCTCCGCTGCCAACATACCTGCGCATGAACACAAATTGCCTGCACTATTCAAACTGCTTGGATTCATCTTTCTCGCTGGTGGATTTACTCATTCAGTGTTGGTTTGTGGGCTGTATCTCCTCTTCAACTTAAGCTTGGTTTTGGCTTTAAGCCTTGTGTTCTCTGTTTGGAGTTTTTGCCTTGAAAGAAAAGTGGTTTTTGAATGTGCCTTCGTTTACTTTGCTGATACCTACCTTTGTTTTCTGCTCCTCCCTTCACAGCGTCCCCAAGAGCTCTTACCCTGCCAACCTGTAAATATTCACCTTACTCATGGAAACTCCCTCACGTGCACTGGACTATCCCTTTCCCTTTGTTTTAGGAAGTATAACCGATAAATCTTTGTCAAACCTTTGTTTGCCTCCTACTTCGGCTTTGGGTCCAATGTTAAAACACAAAGAGGATTGATTCCTTGACATTTTGTGCTCAAAACTTCCCGTTCATTACTTGAAATTGTGGCACAAAAATAACACAATATGTCTGGGCACAAACAGCAAGCTAACATTTCAGTTCAAATTAAGATAAATATCTTTTATCATTGCACATGTAACAGGTACAGAGCAACAAAATTTCACTTCAGTTCAACCCACAAGAACATACAAATCAGTTACACACAGAGGGGGCACTGGAACAGGAAGACTGTGAAGCCTCCTGCATGAACGGCGCCCTTCTCAGATGAGAAAAAGGAGAACAGGAGAGAGGAAGAGGAAAAAAAAAGGCAGCTCCCTCACTGGGCTCTTAGGAGAGCACAGTGTGCAGGCCTGGATTCCTTCTTCCTCACCAGAGAGGGAAGTGATGCACTGTCAACACTGTTTATGGTGGGGATGGGGTGCTGCCGACCCCAAATCGGGACACTGTGGATTGATGGAAGGAATACTTTGAAGATCTCCCAAATCCCACAAGCACATCTCCCAGTGCAGTAGCAGACCTGTATCTGTGGTGGGCTCTCTTATCTCTGGGGCTGAGATCGCCGAGGTGGTCAAAAAGCTCCTCAGAGGCAAGGCTTCGGGGGAAGATGAGATCCGCTTCGAGTTCCTCAAGGTCCTGGATGTTGTGAGGCTGTCATGGTTGACACTGCTCTGCAACATCCTGTGCACATTGAGGGCGGTGCCCCTCAACTGGCAGACTGGGGTGGTGTTCCCTCTTTTCAGGAAGGGGGACGCAGGGTGTGATCCAACTACAGGGGGATCACACTCCTCAGCCCCACTGGTAAGGCCTATTCAGGGGTACTGTAGGGGAGGGTCTGCTGGACAGTCAAACCTCAGATTCATCACCTTGGGATCTTGTTCAGAGAGTGAGAGAATGCTGGAAAAGGAGGTCAACAGATGGATTCGTGTGGCGTTAGCAGTGATGCAGACTCTGCACTGGTCCGATGTGGTGAAGAGGGAACTGAGCAGAAAAGTGAAGCTCTTGATTTACATCTCAGACTTTGTTGCTACTCTCACTTGTGGTCACAAGCTGTGGATAGTGACCAAAAGAACAAGATTGCAACTACAAACGGCTAGAATAAGTTTCCTCTGCTGGGTATTCGGGCGCACTCTTAGCGATAGGGTGAGAAGTTTGGTAATCAGGGAAGGGCTACTGCTACTTCGCATTAGGAGCTAGATGAGGTGGCTGGATCATCTAAGGGCCCTTTTCCACTAGCACGCCTTGGCCCTACTCTACTTTGGCCCTACTTGATTTGCAGCGTGTTTTCTCTCTGCTCGCATGGAACCAGAGCGGAGTAGGTACTAAAACTAGCTTGTTTTAGTACCTACTCCGCTCTGGTTCAAAGCGAGCAGAGTCGATACTAAAAGATGACGTCACCAACTGCCGGCTACTGATTGGTCAGACAATATCGTCATCGATGAGTCATGAGCGTGACGACCTAGCATGCTAGCGGTAGCTACCGTTAGCTTACCCTCATACGTCATTTCTTTGCAGCTCGATTGCTCTCGTCCTCGGCTTCATTCTGTTGTATAGCTTCCAAAACTCTCCTGTGCTTCTCAAGGGGAATTTCTTCTTACCACTTGCAGCCTTCTTCTGCTTTCCTGTTTTACTCGGTTTGTGACAAAAAGCCACAGATTGTTGTGTCCTGCTCAAAATGTCACCGCAGAGCCGCTCAGCGACACTGCAACCCATTGAGCAGGCAACTGGGGCTAATGGAAATGCAGCACAAGGCAAGTAGAGTACTGCCGGGTAGAGTCGAGTAGAGTAGAGCAGGGCTAACGGAAAAGGGCCATAATTAGGATTCCTCCTGGATACCTCCTTGGAAGTTTACTATCAACAGGTAGGAGGCCTTGGGGAAGACCCAGGAAACACTGGAGGGACTATGTCTCTCAGCTGGCCTTGGAATGCCTCGGGATCCCCTGGGAAGATCTGGACGAAACAGCTGGGAAGAGGGATAGCTGGGATAGACAGATAGAGGATTCCCTGTTTAGGCTGCTGCCCTGCGACACAACTACAGATAGATGTAAGAATATGGATGGATGGAAGAGCCAAATAAGAAAAATGTAAGCAAGACTGAAATCTAATGATGTATTTTTAAACACACTTTATGTAGCTTTCTCTTTAAAAGAAAAATGTATACATTGCATTTGAAAAAAATTGCCAGAGGTTTCATGTGTTGTGCTTGTTTTCATGGACCTAATTGTTTGTTCAGCAGAAAAAAACTTTGAACACTGGATGCAGTATGTGTTTCAGGTGGTAAATGCAAATAATTCTGTTAAACTTAAAAAAATATTTGCTTTACTTTGTTCTAAATTGAGCTTTAGTTCCACATTAAAGTTCATTTTATCAAACATCATTTGTGCTTTAGGTTATAATATATGAATGTTGGTATGATAGGTTTTCTTTGACAGGTTTGCATTTGCTATTGTTGTATTTGTACATTTTTCCCTTTCAAATTTATTCGGAATTTGTAAAAATGTGGCCTTTAGGCACAGACAAAAGGTTTAATGTGGCCCTCTTGGTTATCAAAGTTGCCTATGGCTGATCAGAGTGAGGCAAAGGTAAGAGTGCTAATGAATGGGTCAGGTAATTTCTTCCAAAATTATTGTTATAATATTATTGTTATTGTTTCTATTATCATTTCATTTCTGACTAAGTTTACATATATTTCTTACTGTCCTTGAGGCACTTGAGGTATATAAGAGAAAATCAAATGTTCTTTTTTCTGGTATGTTAATGTTTCCTAATATGTTCCATAAAAAGCCCAAAATATAGATTTAAAGGAGGAAGACTACCTTTTTAAGTGATCCTTTAAGCACAAAATTGTTTACTTTGATAGGAAAAAAATCCAATTTGCTGAATAGCATTCGTCCAAGTCTATCTATATATAGATCTATATATGTTTTATGTAAGATATGTAAGGCAGCTATTCAACTTGCCCTCCCTTTACCAGGAATGCAAATAAAAACTATTTTTATTCACTGTCTTATTCGTTTTTTTAAATGAAAAGTCAATGAAAAGTTTTTTATATAAGGACAATGATATATTCAATCATATACTACAGAGGAAATGATAACTTCAGAGCATTGCCAGGTCTTTCTTATTGGTCCAGAAACACATGCCTTCCATATCCAGCATAACAGGTTTGAGCAGGGAGTGGATGCTCATGCCACTTTACATGTCTGGAGGATGATAAAGCCAGGAGCTATTTTTAAAAATTCTGTTTGAGCTAGAGATAGTCAGTGATAGGACAGCATGGCAGCCTGGACCGCATCGGTACTTCTCCTTTGTGCAGTCTTGACCGGGCAAGGTGAGTTTTTACTCTGAGTTACTGCATTTATTACAACTTTTTAATTAAATCTCTGTTTCTTTAACTGTGATTTAAGGGTCCTGATCCATACACACGGTATAACTGGACTGTATTATACACTGTATTTGTGTATAGGTGACTATTAAAGGTAATTAAATGCTGTTTACCATTCACAGATATATCATGCAGTGGTTAGCATTTGTTGAAGTAGCTAAGCTCTTTAAAACATGGTTTGGAGGATTTGTTCGCCATTTGAGAATTCATTCACTGTTATGTAATTACTGTCATATTTGGCAAGAGGCACACACCTGATCTGAGCATGGGCCCTTTAAAAACAATCAGCCTCAGGATATAGCATGCATGAACAGAACCACATGGCTCAAAGCATGGGAAAAGGAAGAACTGATTAAATTTTGGTGTTGATCTGGATCACCGTCTGGATCCAAGAATTGTTCAAAGGATTCTTTATCATTGGGAAATAGGGAACTGTGCTGCTTGGTGGAGGTCTGCGCTCTCCGAGTGCTTTTCTAGTTTATATATATTTGATTTTGGTCAATATGTTCGCAAACCTTCTTGTTTTCTAAATCGTTTCCTTTTGAGTACCCTAATCCAGCTGTGCTTTCAGGCTGCGTTTACACAGAGCCAATACAGTCAAATCCAATACGTTTGCGTTGCGTTTTGGCCTAGTGTTTAGATGAAACACGTTGCGTTTCGTTTGAAAACGGAAACTTTTGAAAACGGGCTCCAGAGTGGAAAGGTTTGAATATGCTATCCATACAGCTCCATGTAAACCCGTATCAGAGTGTTTCAGGGTGAAACACTGACGTCACCACATGCGCAGTACCCTTTCACATGAAGGCTGTGCGCGCATACCAGGAACAACAACAGCTTTGGCTGTCTACTGAGTAACGTGTGTGCCTCTTACTGTGCTCGGCTTGGTATCCAGTCAAAACTATCCAGACAGATTTGTTGTCCTAACTGATTTGTTGTCCAGAAAAGAAACTCCTGCGTCTCTGTGCGTCTATTCACTATTGTTGTTTGTGAAAAGTTTTTCTTCTTTGTTCGTGTGTTGTAGCAGCGCTGCCTCTCTGCAGACCTACACTGCCATCGACTGAACCAGCATGGATGCTGCAGTGGATTCACTCGTCTCCAGCGTCGTCATCTGAACACAGAAGAATTTGAAAACACAAAGGAAAAATCTTTGTGGCTTTAACTCAGGAGTGTCTGTGTAAACGCAGCCTCAGTCTATTGGAAAGGCTCTTGGAGAGAGCCCCCCTACCCCATGTGGGCCCAGTATGCTCTTATTAGTGAACCAGTCCGCTTTAAGGTGATGGGAAGTTGGAGTGCAGCTCAATGCTATATTTAGTGGCTCTGCTTTGCACTGGGCCTACTACTCAAAGCCCATGGACTTAAACTGTGGGTAAAATAGTGGTATGGCATCACACTGATAGGAGAAAGAAGTCCTGATTGCTGCAGACTTTGTCTTGTGCATAGAAGTGCTCCATCATGAGCCAGAAACATATCAAACACTGAAGGGAAAATAAAACAAAACAAGCACAAAGCTCTTTAATATTTTCAGTGCATGAAGGGGATGCTGCCTACAGTTTTGATAATCCTTACTGAATGTATGGAGGCGGACGTCCCTAAATAAAGATGGCCCAGGTTTAAATCTGACCTCTGGCTTTTCCACAACTTCCCATGTTTCTGTCCTTTAAAGGTATAAAAAGCCCCAAAGAAAATATTAATGATAACAATTTCAAATAATGTGTTAACTTGCATATAGGTTTAAGTCTGTGTCTGACCAACTCATCTTTGGACTGAGTAAAACTGGAGTAACTGTTTTGCGATTTAAGCATTTACTTTGCGGTCTGGCTCATGCTGTGAATAACATTAAGTTCACTGATCAAACCAGCGTACAGTTTCTTGTCAATCTCATTAAACAACATTCTTTTCATTTAATAATATACCTCTGAAAAAGGTTTCTCTTTTTAATGCAATCAGATAATTTCAATATGGAAACCATTAATAACTATGTATGATTGGCCTACTAAGTATCTGTTTGAATTGCAAACTTTAAGATCTTGAGCCAGATGTTATAGTCAAACCCGGACAACACACAAAACTTAGAGTTTCATATTTTTCAAAAGTTTTGATTTTTTGTTTTCTTTTGCTCAGTGTTAGTTTCCAGAGTCTTGTTCTACTTGTTTTAGTTTAGTTTCCATTGTGTTTAATATTTTTTTACCATGATCTTCCCACATATTAAGCCACATTATTTTCATTTACAGGTCTGCTGCATCTGTCAAACAAACTCCCTTTAGTTCATCATGGCAGAAACAGGGAATCATTCAATAGAATATTAAATTACATCCAGAAACTACCACAGCATACAACACGTCTTTTTTTGTTTACATTCTCATGATGCGTGCTCCATGTCTTCTTCTCTAGTTTTAATGTATGTTTGCAGCAGTGTTACAGTATCACTCGCTGGCCTGGCATATGTACTACACTGTTTTCAGTGTTTTCACATTGACAGACTCATTTCCTAAACACAATCCTGTTTAACAGGGAACCTTTTAAAACTGGAAAAGTTTTTATCTCTGTGTGAACTGTTGTTAAAAAAAGCAAAATGCTTAAAGCTAGCAAACTTAAAAAGAGCTTAGAAGGTGCTTGAAGATGACCAGCACAACATTATATGTCGGACCATGTGATGAGGAAGACAAAGAAGCAAATGAAGTCAGTTAATTATGCTATTGTTATTTATCATCTTGTCTCAGTTTCTCCTTCTTCTTTTCTTCATTTTATTGTTCTTTTAGAATGAAAAACCAAAGAGAAAAAATAACTTACATTTGAAGGTCTTTCATAGTGCATCCCAATGCTGCTCATTTGCTCAGATTTAAAGACATCCTTTATTATTTCCTTATGAGGATATTCCATATGTTACACTCTGTTGAAACATGCTACACAGACACAGGCTGAAGTGCACAGGCATGCAAACAGGACCTATGGTCATGTACAAAAGGAGAGATGTCAGAGTGATGGTTTGCTGCTCCTGAAGAGGTGCTATCAGTGGCAGGAAGACAGCTGGCACCTCTCCAGCTATATGCCAAACCAACTTTCAAACATGATCCGGTTGGGACTTGAACCAGGAACCCTTCAGTCCCCAGCCGCAGTCCTTACAGACCGAGCTTTACTGCCCAGACTTGGTTACTGCCATCCTGACTGAGCTACTGCCACCCGCTCTGAGCTACATGCTGCCCAGAAAAAGAATCACTAACTTGTTTGACTACTTTGAGTCACGCAGGCCTTTTAACACCTACTTCAGAGCAGAGCATTAAAGTAGTAGTATGCGGAAACCTGTGCCTGTGGGTTTCTCTAGGCACTCCTATTTCCTCCTATAGAGCCAAAACAGGCTTGTTATATCGATTTGTGACTCTAAGGGAGCTCTCTAAAGGGGTTCATGACCACAGTTTGGTACTTTTGCGTTGTCTTAATGACAGTGTTGGGAAATGTCAGTGGAAAGTATATGCAGCTGTACTCACATGATATAAACACTTAAACTACCTTCAGAGAACATGGGGTCCTTCTCTCTGAAACTATTTATTTCACTGTAAATTTTTAGGGATCCCTGCAGTAAAAAGGTGAAATTTTGTGTTGAGGATTGTGTTGAAATTAGACACTCATTCCCTACTCCCTCTTTCCCATGCTGTTAGTCAAATGTGGAGGATTAATTACTGCACTCCTGAGAAAAAATATGAATGAATGTATTTTCTGTGCTTCAATGTTTTCAATTCACAGGGCTCTCTCATTGTATGTCTAAAAACAGGTAATGTCACATTCCCGTTGTAAATACTTTGTTTCAATACATGAAGATCAGACGGGGTTTGTGAAGGGTAGCCAAACACAGGATAACATCAGGCGCACTCTTAATATCATAGACCATATTAAAAAACACCATACAAGTGCTGCCCTGATCAGCGTTTGACAGGGCCAGCTGGGATTTTTTGTATAAAGTTTTAGAGAGGATGCAATTCAACAATAAATTAATTAAATGCATAAAGGCACTGTATACAGACCCCTCAGCCAGAGCTAAAATTAATGGATACCTGACAGACACCTTTAAATTGTACAGAGGGACACGACAAGGCTGTTGTGCTAGCCCTTCCCTCTTTGCAATATTCATAGAGCCGCTTGCTCAAATAATAAGACAGGAGGAAGAGTTGACAGGAATCATGATAGCAAGAGATGAGCACAAAATAGGTGTATTTGCTGACGATATAATTACCTTCCTTCAAGACTCAAACTCAACGTTTACTAAATTAGTAAAAGTTATGGAAAATTTTGGAACTATGTCAGGCTACAAATTAAATATGTCTAAAACTCATGTTTTAATGTTTAACTACAAGCCAAATAAAGAAATCAGGAAGAGATATATTTTTAATTAGAATGCTAAGACAGTAAAATACCTAGGAGTGACAATAACTCAGGAACTTGAAAGCACTTGTGAGATAAACTACAAACTAATAAATGATAATATTCAAAGAGATGTGGCAAAATGGTCAACACAAACAATGGATTTTAGCTCGAGAATAGGGGTGGTTAAAATGAACCTCTTGCCTAGGTTGTTATATCTTTTCCTCTCGCTTCCAGTTAAAGTACCAGATTCACAATTCATAGCATGGGACAAGCCAATATCCAGGTTCATCTGGGCAGGGACCAGGCCGGGGATAAGACTCAAGACCCTCCAGCTAGACAAAGAAAATGGCGGACGGGCGTTGCCCAACTTTAGGGAGTATTACTCCGCAGCGCAGTTAAGATATATAGTATATTGGTGCTCTTCGAGCTATCAAGCCAGATAAAAGGCCATTGAGATGGGCCTGGATTGGGCCACTCCACAGTTTAGATTAAGTAGAAAAGAACAAATGGACCTTCAGTGTGGAAACTCGACTATGAGAGAAACATTTAATACATGGTATGATGTGGTTAAAAAATATATCTTAACAGGAGACAGTTAGCTGCTGATATGGCCCTCTCACACTTCCAGCTTCAGACCAGGAGCGTTAGACAACACCTTTGAAAAGTGGAGAGACAAACTAATGACAGCCATATGTACATTTGTAGATAAGCAAAATTTTAAATCATTTAGACAGTTAAAAGATGAGTTTGAATTAGAAAATATAGATTTATACAGATACCTTCAACTAAGACACTTTTATGAGACAGAAATTAAGAAGGAAATCTCAGTGGAAGGGAATGAAGGAATTGTCTCTAAACTATACAGAGGTTTATTAAACCAACAGGGAAGAAACAGTGTATATAAAAATGAAATGGGAAAATGAATTTAACCCTTTAAGGCCCAAGACCATAGATTATAGCCAGAAAATTCTACTTTTTTGGAGCTGAAATGTTTGTTTCACTTTCTGCTAAAATCCATAAAAATCAAAATGTCCATAAAATTCAACATACAGATTTTTCGTATCTCATTTGATACATTAGGCATTTTGGGCAACTGATAATCCATTTGAGGGCATTTTTATCATTTATCTGATTGTATTCAGATGTTTTTTTTGTAATTTTTTGATCATATTGAGTTGAAAGAGGTATTATAAAAGTTTGTATCAAATATGATACATTTTGCTTTATAGGATTAACATTCAGAGTGATTGGCAGTCCATGTTCAAATCCCCAACATACATCAAATAGCTCTAAAAGATGGAGGGAGTTTGGATGGAAAAATTTAACACATTTTTTTTATCACACCAAAAATTAAAAATAAACAATTAGGTCATCAACAACACTGTTGGAGACAATGTGGGCAACTGAATGCCAACCACTCTCATATATTTTGGTCATGTTTGAAAATACGGATATTTTGGGATGGAGTTTTGAGAGTTATGTGTGAAATTTTTGGATATAATATCCCTAATGATCCCCGGTTTATATATCTAGGACTGATACCAGACAATGTGATATGTAAAGAAGATAAATACCTGTTTAAGATCCTATCTCTTGCGGCTAAGAAAGCCATTACAAGAACTTGACTGAGTTCTGAGCCACCTGGACTGAATCACTGGCTGGACATTGTGGAGGAAATCCGATCAATGGAACAAATGACCTACAGGCTACGAATTTAAACAGAACTTTACACCGCAAGATGGTCAAAATGGCACTTTTATGTAACAGAGTAGTGTTTGTCCCCCTTGTATTACTGTTCTTGTGTTTTTGTCACTGTTAATATAGATAAATACATTGTCTAGCATTGACTAGGAACAGCAGGCAGTCAATAATGCCACTGGAAGCCTGACAATGAACCCATTTTATGGATAAAGTACACAAAAAGCACAACACTGTCTGGACTAGATGATATAGAATGAGTCTTTATGAAGCCCCTGGGTTTAGAACTATTTTGTGATGGGTAACATATCCATTCACCAGCAGCTTCTCTCATTAGATGTAGTCGGTCAGCAGCCTGAATGACTACAGACCTGTGGCTCTCACTTCTACTGTGATGAAGTGTTTTGAGAGACCGGTTCTAAGGCACATAATATCTTTACTGCCCAGTCTGGATCAGCACCCATTCGCAGACAGAACCAACAGGTCCACAGGCGATGCCGTCAACACAGCCCTCCACACAGTGTGTAGACACCTTGAACACTCTGACAGTTGTGGGAGGATGTTGTTTGTGGACTTCAGTTCTGCCTGTAACACACTTGTTCTGAGCAGGCCATTGTCCAAACAATAAATAAATAAATAAATAAAATCTCATTGGATCTACACAATCGGTTTTGGTTTCAAAATGGCGAATTTCGCTGAATGTTTGGTGATTTTTATGCCTGACAATTACTAGAGCACAAACTGATTCTATAAAATCTAACTCACTGGATATTACAAACACACATTGATCGAGTGTTATCTCTGATATGTTCAATGGTAATTATTCAGATTTCAGCACATTCTGTAGCATGACGTGGGCTGTTGCCTGCTTTGGCTTGTTGCTCTGCAGTGACAGAACATTATGTTCCGGAGGGCATTGCATTGATCAAAACTATGACACATGAGTCAGTGTGATCCAACCTTTTCTTTGTTGCCTTTGGTTTCCGAATGGGGTTCCCCAAGGTCTGATAGGATCAAATCTTTCAAAGTTACAGACATCCCATCACACAATCTACTAAACCGAGTTTAAGAAATCAGTGTTTTTATTCCCAGTCTATATCTACTACACTTTATTCTCCTATTTATTCATCTTTGTTGCATCCTCCAGGCAGAACCTGCATTCTTCTCTTCTTGCTCACGCAATACAATATCACACGTCAACAAACCTGTTTCATAACAATGTTAAAAAGTTGCCAGTCATTGGTGTTTATTTTGCAGACCCACACAAAGAGACATGGTGACATAGCAAAATATAAAAGGAAACATGAGATGTATTTACTTAAGACATCTAAATGAAAGATTTGCATGTGTAGTAAATTAAAGATAAATCAGATTGTAAGGTGATAACAGAATAAACACTTGTTGTTCAGTGAGGTATTACAGTAAAAATCTGACAGATTTCACATACCTTGCACTTTTGAATGCGAGCATTGAATATTCAAGGAAGGAGCATTTGAATCTGTCTTGTATTATACGCGTGAAGGTCTAGTCTCTTTTAAACCAGATATGTGATACTCTTTGGAAAGTCCCTGGAGCATACCTTGACTTTTAACTGATAATACTGGTGACAAAAACAAAGAAATGATTGGTATCTTTCCCCGAAATATCTGCATAAATCCTAATCCATTACCTAACAAAGTCGATGCAAGTTTGGTTGATTGGCAAACTCCTTACAACTTACTATGGATCAGATTTATAAAGCAGGTAATTATTGGGATAAAAAATGTTCCAAAATCTGTGATGGGAACTTTAACATTAAAATATTCACTCTGTGATCAACCTTTTAGAAATATCTTAAATTCATTGTGATAGACCTGTAATTTTCTCTTTGCATCACAATTAATATTTTATATGTGGCAAAAATATACATAGCCAGTGTTATAATTATTGTGTTGAAGGAGTAGCCATTATTTTCTCTAAATATGTGTTTAAGCAGTACCATTTGATTTGATGTTTAAAGTACAAAACCCAAAACCAGTGAAGTTGGCATGTTGTGTAAATTGTAAATAAAAACAGAATACAATGATTTGCAAATCTTTTTCAACGTATATTCAATTGAATACACAGCAAAGATAAGATACTTAACGGTCAAACTGGTAAACTTTATTTTCTTTTGTAAATAATCATCAACTTAGAATTTAATGACAGCAACACATTGCAAAAAAGTTGGCACAGGGGCATTTTTACCACTGTGTTACATCGCCTTTCCTTTTAACAACACTCAGTAAACGTTTGGGAACTGAGGAGACCAATTTTTGAAGCTTTTCAGGTGGAATTCTTTCCCATTCTTGCTTGATGTACAGCTTAAGTTGTTCAACAGTCCGGGGTCTCCATTGTTGTACTTTACGCTTCATTATGTGCCACACATTTTCAATGGGGGACAGGTCTGGTCTCGCACTCTTTTACTACGAAGCCACGCTGTTGTAACACGTGCAGAATGTGGCTTGGCATTGTCTTGCTGAAATAAGCAGGGGCGACCATGAAAAAGACGTTGCTTGGATGGCAACATATGTTGCTCTAAAACCTGTATGTACCTTTCGGCATTAATGGTGCCTTCACAGATGTGTAAGTTACCCATGCCTTGGGCACTAATACACCCCCATACCATCTGACCATTGAACCATTGAACTTTGCTCCTACAACAGTCCGGATGGTTCTTTTCCTCTTTGGTCCGGAGGACATGATGACCACAATTTCCAAAAACAATTTGAAATGTGGACTCGTCAGACCACAGAACACTTTTCCACTTTGCATCAGTCCATCTTAGATGAGCTCGGGCCCAGCGAAGCCGGCGGCGTTTCTGGGTGTTGTTGATAAATGGCTTTGGCTTTGCATAGTAGAATTTTAACTTGCACTTACAGATGTAGCGGCGAACTGTAGTTACTGACAGTGGTTTTCTGAAGTGTTCCTGAGCCCATGTGGTGATATCCTTTACACAGTGATGCCGGTTTTTGATGCAGTACCACCTGAGGGGTCGAAGGTCACAGGCATTCAATGTTGGTTTTGGGCCTTGCCGCTTACGTGCAGTAATTTCTCCAGATTCTCTGAACCTTTTGATGATATTACGGACCTTAGATGATGAAATCCCTAAATTCCTTGCAATAGCTGGTTGAGAAATGTTGTTCTTAAACTGTTCAACAATTTGCTCACCCATTTGTTCACAAAGTGTTGACCCTCGCCCCATCCTTGTTTGTGAATGACTGGGCATTTCAGGGAAGCTGCTTTTATACCCAATCATGGCACCCACCTGTTCCCAATTAGCCTGTTCACCTGTGGGATGTTCCAAATAAGTGTTTGATGAGCATTCCTCAACTTTCTCAGTCTTTTTTTCTACTTGGGCCAGCTTTTTTGAAACATGTTGCAGGCATCAAATTCCAGATGAGCTAATATTTGCAAAAAATAACAAAGTTTACCAGTTCAAACGTTAAGTATCTTGTCTTTGCTGTGTATTCAATTGAGTATAGGTTGAAAAGGATTTGCAAATCATTGTATTCTGTTTTTATTTACGATTTACACAACATGCCAACTTCACTGGTTTTGGGTGTTGTGTATTTAGGTCAAAGAAATTCCAAGGAACACTATATTTGCTTCTTTTCTTGGTTTGTAAGTTGTTTTAAATGTTAAAGTAATGGCATCCTAAAATTTGTTACAGTCTGAGTGTCTAGCTTGTATAGCTCTGTGTGATCTCCACTGTAAATTTGCCTGGTCCTGATTCAGAGGACATAACTGAGGCTCTAGCTCCACCTTGTGTCCACATAAATACCTACACCTCTCATGCAAAATCCAGCCTGTCAAATATTTCAGAGAGAGGAGCATGAACTGAAGATATTATTAATTTGTGTTTTGTCTTTTCAGGGTCAAAGGCTCAGGGTAAGTGCAGTCATATTTCCTATCAATGCTCCTATAATTAAAATGCACACATTTATCTCCCTGTGAGTTCTTGAATCTGCCTGACACAAACTCATATGCTCCATCAGTCTGTGGCATTACTCCGATGAACAGCAGGATTGTAGGTGGTGTGAATGCCACAGCTGGGTCATGGCCGTGGCAGGCCAGCCTTCACTTTGGAGTTATCACCACCACTTCACACATCTGTGGAGGGACCCTCATCAGTGCGGACTGGATCCTCACAGCAGCTCACTGCATCATAGCGTAAGAGGCACCGCAAATAATACACATATTCTAAACAGGGAAGGGTCCTTGATGAACAGGCAAATGTGATTTTAAATTCAGTGATATAAAATTGTGTAAATATATCACTTCGAAATTATATTGTTTTGCAAAGATAGACTTAGTCAATGTAGAAAAGTGTTTGTGGGTTCTAAAGTAATAAAAATGCTCTTAAATAATGGCCTGAAAACCTTTAAAGTACTATATTTGTTGCCTTTGTGAAGAAGACCTACTTGACTAGGTTAAAGAATCTAAAAAAAAGAAACTAATTAAAAAATCCAATCAGTTACTTAAATGTCTTGAATCCAGTTTTAGAAAACAAATATTCATTCATTTTCTATACTGCTTATTACTTACTGGGTTGTGGGGGGACTGGAGCCTATCCCAGCTGTCAGTGGGGGAAAGGCGAGGTACACTCTGGACTGGTTGGCAGCCGATCACAGGGCTACATAGATGGACAACCATTCTTGCTCACTCCTAAGGACTCACCAGTCAACCTAATGAACATATTTTGGCCTGTGGGAGGAGGCCAGAGTGCCCAGAGAGAACCTACGCATTAATGGGGAGAACATGCAAACTTCACACAGAGATGCCCTGCTTAACTCGGGAATCGAACCGGCGATCTTCTTGCTGTGAAGCTTCCTGCCATGCCACCATGCAGCCCAGTTTAAGAAAACATTAAAATTTAAAAATGTTGCCAAACAAGCTTTATTATAATGTTAGCTGCATAAAATGGGAGTTAAGCACTGACAGAATGAAGATTTTAAACCTTTAAGCTACTTGAAGAATACAATTAAAAAGAATAAATAATTTGTTAGCATATTACAATATGCTATTGCAGCTACAAGATTTTGCTCCCAGATACTCACAGGCGCCATTCAGAAATAAAATAAAATTAAAACAACTTCTGGAATGTTCTGCTCCTTCAAACACAAGACACAGTTGAGTAATAGATAACAGGTAGTAAATCAGTTGGTTAGCTTGACATGCCAGCAATATTAGCTTTGATGTTGTCTACATCAATATCAGACTTTATCAAAACTTTTTCAAGGCTACTTAGAATCTGGGCAATTAAAGGAAATATAATAAGTTAAAAAGCGTTACCATAATAATGGCATTTAGTGTTCAGCAATTTTGAAAAACTATCACAGAGCCTTCATTGGTATGAAGTTACTTTGCCAAGGTCATTATGGATGAAGTCGCACTACATCATTACTGTGAGTAGATCATCAGCATTCCCCCAACCAAACACCCTCTCATAACATGGATTTTAAACTCTAATTCTATTGCTAACAAGCTGTCACAACAACTGACCACATCACATAGCCCTATATTAAATAATTGCTTTATTACTGTCATTGAATAAGAAAGAGGTATTAATAGATACATAATAAAAGAAAAGATTTAGATTGTTTGTCCAAACGTGATACACGCTGGTAATGCCTCTTGATGATTGACATGTTATTCCTGATTTCATTTTCCATTGTAAGAGACAACATTGGATCTACTAAGAGATGATAGATAAAATTAATATTACATCAGTAAGTGGTAATGGGGCCCCTAAAGCCAATCAAATACATCTAAATAGGTAAACATGTTATGGATATCAACATTTTATTTTCAGAGTGCATATTTTACATTTTTGAATTTTAGCAGTCTTTTGTCAGTGTTATGTTGAAATATTTTACATTTGAATAATCATTTAATATTGAAGACAAGTTGCTCTACCCCATATTAAACAGTTTCATTTAGAGTTTGAGTGAAAAACAAATTGTTGTAGCATTATGAGAATAATGCACTCTGAGGGAAAGTCTTGGCAAAGATGCATAGCTATAAGACAGCACCATTAAAATAAAATATCAATGTCTGATTCATATAAAAGGGACAACAACATGTAGGGATTTTAGATCCAACTAGCTAGTGACAAGCTATGATATTCTTCAACTCAGATATGTGATTCAAGCAGATATTGTAAGAATATGATTTCTAAGATTAACTGTAGCATAAAATTGTCACCCGGTGGCCTCGATGCATTTTCCTGAGCAGTTGACTAGAGGTGATATGTTGTGGATTTTCCCAGAGAATCCTACTGGATCTATGAAACTCCTCTGCAGGTATTGTGGGCAGCCTGGATGGTCCCTTTCTACTGTGGTCCTGTAAAAACAGTTTTAACACAATTATATAGTGTTGCATTTTTAATTATCATTATTTTTCTTGAAGGTCACATTGAGTATTGATGCTCTCTAACCTACTAACAAAAGATTGGATCTATCAAATAACAACTATAAAATATCATTCAATGGCAATCCTGTCAAAAAATTAGGACAGGCGGGCTTCTCCTGTCACCCAAAGGTGTAAAGAACATTACATGACTAATTTACAAATAATAGGTCTTTCATTCTTTTTCTTTGTATATAGAAACACAGTCACTTCTTGGACAATCTTCTTGGGAAGAGAGACTCAGAGTGGCCCCAATAATAATGAGGAGAGACGCTCTGTGTCCCAAATCATAGTCCATCCTGGCTACAACAACACCTTGTTTAACAATGACATTGCCCTCATGAAGATGGCCAGTTCTGTCAATTTTACTGACTACATGAGACCCATCTGCCTGGCAAGCAACTCAAGCCAATTTCACAACGGCACCTACTGCTGGGCCACTGGCTGGGGCCGACTTGGGAGGGATGGTGAGTATTAGGCCATGCCATCATACATCATACATATAGTCGTAGGCACTGAGGTTTGTCCTTATCATACTGTATCACAAACCAAGCAAGATTAACGACTTGAGAGAGAGTCACCAATCAACCTAATGTGCATGGTTTTGGTTTGTGGGAGGAAGCTGGAGTGCCCAGAGAGAACCACGCATGCACGGGAAGAACATGAAATCTTCTCACAGAAAGGCCCTGCCGGACCTGGGAATTGAACCAGGGACCTTCTTGCTGTGAGGCATGTGCACTACCTGCTGTGCCACTGTGCCACCCTGACATAAATTATTATTAAATTAAAAAAAATATATCTAATGAAAACCAGACATTGCTTTTCAATTGTGGTTCAACAGAATCATCTTAAAATACAAAATAATGAAAGTGGCCTGGACAAAAATGATGGTACCCCTAAGAAAATATTTTTGTTGCACAACCTTTTGAGGTAATGGCTGCAACCAGGCAATTTTATCACTCTCAATAACACTTCTGGACCAGTTGACAGGTATTTTGGCCCACTCATCATGAGCAAACTACTCCATCTGTCTCAGGTTTGAAGGGTGTGGTCTCCAGACTGCATGTTTCAGCTCCTTTCACAATTTTTCCAAGGATGTATGTCAGGGCTCATAGAAGGCCACTTCAGAATAGTTAGGTGTTTAAAGCTGTGTTGTTGGGTCATTATCCTGTAGGAAGACACCAATGGCGTGCGGCTTAGACCAAGATTTCTGACACTGGGCAGCACATTTCGCTCCAGAATACTTTGATAGTCTTGAGATTTCATTGTACCTGCACAGATTCAAGACACCCTGTGTCAGATGGACCAAAGCAGCCCCAGAACATAACTAAGCCATAACTTGGCAAATCCCAGTCTCACTTTTTTTATGATTTGCTTTAACAGTGATGTCCTACTCAGTTGGCTCAAACAGTGATGAATGGTGAGATCTGATGCTGATGATACTTGACCTTGGAGTTCTCTCTAATCTCTTTGGAAGTTGTTCTGGGCTCTTTGGTTACCATTTGTGTTATCTGTCACTTCAATTCGTCATTAATTTTCTTCTTTCAGCCTCTTCCAGGGAGGTTACAGTCCCGTAGCCCTAAAACTTCTGAATAATCTGTGCAGCTGTAGTCACAGGAACATCAAGCTGCTTGGAGATGGTCTTATAGCCTTTACCTTTAACATGCTTGTCAATAATTTTCTTTCTAGTGTCCTGACACAGCTCTCTCCTTAGCTTTCTGTGGTCCATATTCAGTGTGGTACACAACATGATACCAAGCAGCACAGTGACTACCTTTCAGCCTTTAAATTAGTTAGACTGACTGAGTACAAGTTTGAAGACACCTGTGATGCTAATTACAGGACACACCTTGGTTTAATGTGACACTATGGTAAAATTATTTTAAATTTCCTCTAGGGGTACCATCATTTTTGTCCAGGCCATTTTCAGTATTTTGTTTTTTTATATTTAGTGATTCTTTTGAACCACAATTCATCAGCAATGTCTACATTTAATTTGTTAATTTTCAGTAATTTTATTTATTTATTCATTTTTATTATTTGTCAGTTTCAAGTTATTTCAGTTACCATTATGGGTTTTTCTTTCTTTCTCGGGAGGGTACCAAAAATTATGTAAACAAGTTTAAGTCAAACTCCCTGGATTTCATGAGGTTGGGTCACTCCAGTATTTATCTGTAATGTTTAGATTTCACCCCATTCTGTCATGTGACATGGGCCCTTGCCAACGTTGGCTTGTTTTTAAAGGACATCAACTCTCACTCCTCTCCAGTGACAGAGACTGTTTGCAGTGTCCATGTCACCCATCAGGAAAAAAAAACATTACACCAGTGTAAAGGCTTTCCAAAATGACAAGGGTCTGCTAAAAGGTCTAGTAGAGGCTGTGTTATCAAGTCCCACATGTGACAGCATGGGCCTACATCTACAAAAGATCTTTGTGATCCTTTGTGCACTTTGGTTCATAAAGATATTCTTTGGTGTTTGATGCTTCCTCTGACCTGCTAATGAGATTCAAACAGCACACTAATGGTGGATGTTTACATAACCTCTACGCAACATACAAAAGTTCCTACCAGCACAGCTTTTATGGGTCAATGTGAAATGCTGGAAAGAATCTACCTGCAGCATCAAGATGAGCCAACATGGATGTCAAGTTGTTTAAACCTAAAAATGGGATATTTTTGTAGCACCGTTGGCTGTTACAGTATGTATGCTCGAGTGTCCTTCTGTGCTATTGAATGAAGCATGCATTTTAATTAACTGGAATTATATTTACTAGTCTCATAGGCCTTGAGCAACCTCACTTCAAAAAACAGAACTATCCCTTTAACTTTATAACTCTCACAACCTTTTTATGTACATTGTCTGGATTTTATTTGTTTTTGGGTTTTTTTGCATTTTGAACCTTACCTAAGACACTAGCCTGTCATAACAGTCATTAACGTGTCTGACGTTAAAAACACCAACATGCTTATCTGAGACATAAACAGACAAATTCTTCCAAAGTTGTTACAGCATTTTCATCATATTAACGTAGTGACACTACAGCTTTAAATGGCACAGATGTCCCAGGCAGGAAAGCAGAACTGTTTTCTCCATCATCACTTTTGTTGTGTGCATACACGATTTTTAGGTCAGGAGTGGATTGTCACATTTTCTGTGTACTGCAGGTGATGCATGAACTTCCACATCAGATTTATCTCTGCATAGTCATACAGTAAAGGTTTTTGGCAAGTAAAACTGAACTGATTTGTATGGAGCACAAACAATGCAGGATTATCATTGCTTACATGTTAATCCCCCCACCACCAAAACCCTAACAACTGCATATAAGCACAGAGGATGGAAAACACATAACATGATTTAAACTTTTCTCCCACAGAGCCCAATGTAGCCTTTGACTCACTACAGGAGGTCCAGATCCCTGTCATCGGAAACAATGAATGCACCTGCAACTATGAGACAATATCAGAAGCCAACATCACGGCCCAAATGATTTGTGCTGGACAGGAGAACAGAGGAACTTGTCAGGTTGGAAGACTTTATAACTCTAACTAAGGACTTCGTATTTCCAATCTTCCTGTTCATCCACCTACTGGCAATAGTCAAGAACTGAGGCATTGTGTTTCTGATTGTCTGTACCTTTGTCTGTCCACACATTTCTTGTGAACACAATATTTCAGATGTTCTTTTGGAATTTTCCTTAAAACTCACCATATGTCCTCCTAGAGTCACGGATGAACTGAATGGAATTTGGAGATAGGATCATGGAATCTTTCGGTTATAATTTGCTTGTAAACAGAGATTTTAAGCAAGCTTTGATAATAAACCCCCCATGATACCAAATTGATTTGATACCATTTAGCAGCCTACAGTCAGTATTGGACATCATTAGTCAAATAACACTGACAACGTAAAACAGTGGAATTAAGTAATCTATTGCTCAGTATCTTCAATATTATAAAACTTATCGGTTTTGATATAAACATAATGCAAACAACAGATACTGTTTTAGACAATCATTGAATCCTAAAATTATATTTGCATTGTACAATTATGAGAATTTTATTTAAACACAGTGACCTCTCATATAGACACATATTCAAGGCACCAAATGATTGTTTTTTGAGAATCTTGAGCTTTCTTTATGCTCCAGTCTTTTTTAAAATATTTTTTCTGATACTAAAAAATGCATTTGTATATTGTCTAAATTAACATGTTTTGCATTTCCTAATTTGTGTTTGAATACATTTACAAATATGGGGACTAGAGTAGCTCTATTTGGCATTGCTCATGCATTTTTTTATAAATACCACCCAGTTTATATGTTTTGTGACATGTTTCTGAGGGTGTATTTATTGATTGATTTATTTTCTGTTATCTGTATTCTAGTTCAGTTGAGGCAGCATGTTAATGGACAGTATAGCTTCATCAGTCAAGGGATCGTCCAGAGAGCCTCTGTCCTTCGTAGAGCTTATATTTTATTAACGATAGCATTTAAAAATACACTAAGAGCAACCAGACGGACAACTGTCAGCAGGCCTTCTCTTTCTGTCAGTCTTAAGACTTAGATTGATTGTTTACCACAGTGATATCAATGTTCTCTAAGCCAGAGGAGATTTTTTTTTAGGAGAAGTTTTGTCGGTCATAAATGCAGAAAAATGAAAATTTGGTCAGTGTAAGAGGCTGAGAAGTCCTCCCTGGTGTTTTTAAGTCCAAATTATTGTTAAACAACCGTAGCAGACTGAATTTCTCCCTCATCCTTCCGAGAGGTAAAGTGCTAGCTGTTAGCTTAAGGCTACCATGAGACAGGAAACAAGCACACGACTAGGCAGAAACCGTCATATGTGCAGTGGGAATTTCTAAATAAAGCTGTGTCAAACTGGTAGCGAATTTGAATATATATTTTGACTTTCAATCGACCTGATTAGATCATTCAGCAGCAAATTCAATCAATCAATCAATCAATCTTTATTTGTATAGCGCCAATTCATAACAAGTGAGTTATCTTTGTTTTGAAGCATGAATTAGCAACAGATGTTATGGCCTCGTTTAAAGGATAAGTTTGGTTTCTACAGCTTTCACATTGTTTATAGACTGAAGTAGAACAATATACTCACCCAGAAGGCTTTCCTGATCCAAACAGTGCTTCGGGAGATATTTAGATCCGAAATCGAGTGGCAGACATCCGTATAATGGTAGCACATAGGGCATACAGCACCGCTCCTAAAACTGCATTAATTGTCCAAAAACTCATTAGTTTCACCAATATTTCATCATGGTCCACTCGGGCTACTCCTCCATGACAGTCTGCATCGCCCCAGACATGTTTTTGTAACTGTGCCGACCTCTGAACTGAAGAAGAAGAATGTATGCCTCCGCGCCTGTGCAGTACTCTCTGGAGCGCTGCCTCCGCGTCCTCCTTCCTATGAGCTCCTCATCTGTAAACTCTGTCTCGAAACTGTAAGGACCCCCATCATAGTCAAAGTTCTCCTCCACAACATCTTCATCCGATAGATATTGGTCCATTTTGCACAAAACTGGAAGAAGAAAGTCCTCGTGTAGCCGGCTGTCTTCCCCTGAAACAATGAGCCGCACTGCGCAGGCGCGGAGGCAAACATTCTTCTTCTTCAGTTTAGAGGTCAGCACAGTCACACAACATGTCTGGAGTGACACAGACTGTCGTGAAGGAACTTATCCTTTAATAAATCTGAATGTGTCGAGGTATAAATAGTCTTGCTGTGGTGCTTTATATTGATGACACGGTGAATTGGTTAGTATCCACTGCCAGTGAGCCCAAAACCTCAAAACACTTTCTGTGATTTTATTCATATTTTTTGCAAATGTCCAAACAGCCAAAATCAAACTGGTAGCAAAGTCAAGAGACCTTGGACCTCATGATTATGCCTTGATTATGAGATTGACATGTGAAAATGTTTGCGAGGGTTTCTTTTCAAATTTTTAACTAATGATCTCTCTGAGAACACTGAACTGATTAAATTGTGGAGCTTCTGCATGAGGTCAGAGGTCAAGGGATCTACTGCTGAACTGTCACTCTCTGTCATACAGGTATAAAACTGCCATGCAGAAGCTCTAATTTTCATACCAGCTGGCTTACTTGTATTGCATTGATCCACAGGAGAGGACATGACATTACTGTCAAACATGTACAATCACAACTGTTTTCAGGGATGAAGTTCCAATCAAAGAGTTCTATATCAGTTCTTACCAAAATACATTTGTGCACTCACCCCCAGAAGATGAAAAAAATGTTATTGTAAAAAATAAGGAGAGGTCCAAGTCTGCTAATTGGTATTTCAAACCATGTTTTACCAACAGTTTTATAACAGCATGATTTCTCTTTTGTTTCAGGGAGACTCTGGTGGACCTTTGCAGTGCAAACAGGGTTCAGTATGGATCCAGGCCGGCATAACAAGTTTTGGAGTACCTTGTGCGCTTGCAGATTTCCCTGAGGTGTATGCACGAGTTTCTGAGTTCCAAGACTGGATCACTGAACAAGTGGCAGGAGCAAATGTTGGCTTTGTGACCTTCAACTCCAGCGGCACCGACCCAGACATCAGCTTTGAGTGTCGCAGTGGAAGCTCTGCAACCACAGTGACAAGTTCAGCAAGAGCATTAACAAGCTCAAATGAGATTACATTGTTCGTCCTTGCAACATTGTTTCAACTCTACATTGGCTCATTAGCAAAATCAATATTGTCAATGACATGTCCCAGACAGTGAAATGCAGTAAAAAAATAAATCCAATGGACGCTTTAATTGAAAATAAGAATGCATTAGTTTCTTTAATTTTCGTTTAAAAAAATGATCAGCTAATGTACATAAAAGGGTACATGCAAGGTTTTAATGGTAAAATAGGCACATATATTTTCTGGTTATACACAGGGCTGGAGATAGCCAACAGAATTAAATCACTTTAAAAACCATCAGGCATAACACTGTCCTTCAATAAAAGAAAAAGTCTTGACAGGCTTTCAAAAGGGAAAGAGTATAAGGGACTGAAACATAAAAAATAGTATTGATAAATAACCTGGAAAAGGGTGACCATTGGCCAGCTTCCTCTCTGGGGCCTAAACTGCACCTACAGTCATGGAAAAAATTATTAGACCACCCTTGTTTTCTTCAATTTCTTGTTCATTCTAATATCTGGTACCACTAAACGTATAATACAATGAACACAACAAAAAATGCAGCTGGTCACACAATACTTTATGTCCTATTTGACATTCTTAAGCTTAATTGATTCCCAGGGTATATAAGAGGCCATTTCATGTCACAAGCAGCACTGCACATGCAAAGGCCTAGAGTGGTTTCCTGCTTACATTCAAGCCGTAGCACAACTCAGAAGTTGTCAGCTCTCACATAATGCCTAAAACAAAAGAATTATGTGAAGCCACAAAGGCAGCCATCTTGGCACTGCTGGAAATTGGCATGAGTGAGAGACAGGTAGCGAAAAAACTGAAGATCTCCAAGACAGCCGTTCATTACAACAAAAAAAACAAGCTGAACATGGCACTACCAGATTGCTACCTGGCCGTGGCAGGAAACGTCTTTCTACCCCACGAGATGACCGTGCACTCATCCGTTCCTGTGTCAGGAATCGTCGTCAGACCTCCAGGGACCTTAAAAATGAGTGGGCACTGTCGAGAAATGTGACTTGTTCAGCAAGGACAGTTCGAAACCGACTTGTTGAAGCTGGTTTGAAGTCACACAGAGCACGCAAGAAGCCCTTCATCAATGAAAGGCAGAGGAAGGCCGGGTTACTCTTTGCTCGAGACCACAAGGATTGGACTGTTGATGATTGGGCTAAGGTTCTCTTCAGTGATGAATCCAATTTTGAATTGATGCCCAGCCAACTTACTGGTTAGGAGGAAGCCTGGAGAAGCTTACAACCCAGACTGTCTTGCCCCTACAGTAAAACATGGGGGTGGATCAGTCATGATCTGGGGTTGTTTCAGTCTGAGTGGAACAGGGCAAATGCAATTGTGTGAAGGCCGAATGAACCAGGTCATGTACAGGACTACCCTTGAAAACAGTCTTCTTCCATCAGCTGGAAAACTCTTTCCTGCCTCGAATGACTGGATTTTCCAACAAGACAATGCCCCTTGCCACCACGGCAAGGTCAGTTAAAACCTGGATGGAGAACCACAACATTACGCACCATGCCTTGGCCTGCTCAATCACCAGATCTTAATCCAATTGAAAACCTGTGGAAAATCATCAAACTCAAAATGGAGAACCACAAGCCCAAAAACAAAAGAAAATTTGTTTGAATTTGTCCAACAGGAATGGGCTGCTGTGACAGCAGAACAATGTCAGAAGCTGGTGGAGAGCATGCCAAGGCGCATGGCTGCAGTCATCAAAAACAATGGTTATGCAATCAAGTATTAACTCTTGTGTGTATCATGTGTTTAAAGCAAACAGAAAAACATGGAATGCTTAAAAGTAGTGTTTTTGGCGGTACAATGCCATAGCTATTGATGTAAGAATTTAAGTAATTTTGGTTATTATCAAGAAAACCATGGAAAATGAATAGTTCTTAGTTCTTAAATTAAACTCTCATGAGCTATTTTTGTTGTTATCATTATAATTGTCCAAACAAATGTACCTTTAGTTGAGCCAGGCATTAAAATTAACAAGAAATTGAAGAAAACAAGGGTGGTCTAATAATTTTTTCCATGACTGTATTTTTATAATCCATGCCTTAGAAAACTGAGTGTTTTTCATATGTTTTGCATCTTTCACATATTCCAGGTTTCAGTGTCTTCTCCCTCACACACCACAAGATGGCATCACAGAAAGCTGTATTACGGCTCATTTCTCAAACTGCACCTTTCTTACTGCTCAGGGACCTCATTTATAAAACATTGATCATTGATCCTTACTAAATGTGAACGTGTGCCCGAAAGCTGAAAAGCACTATTTATATGCTTACTCAGCAATTAGATTGTTTGTTACACACCTTGTGCTAATCAGCGAATACTGATCAATCAGTGCACCTCTCTTTATCTTTTTAAGATGAAGTATGATATATGAACATTGCATGCAGTTGTAAGTGAAAACATCCATTAAATTGTAGACCCAGGTGTTTATGATTATGGGGGTCTATTAGTCAAATACATATGTCATAAATAATTAAATTCATAAATACATTGGGGTGCTGGTTTGGCAACCATGCACGTCCTATGTACATACTTCTGCCAGTCCGGTTCGAATCCAGCCTGTGACCAGTTTGCAGAGTGTCTTCCCCTACTCTCTCACCCCCATCCACTGACTCTCTCCTATCAATAAAAGCAGAAAATGCACAAAATACACATTAAATACATACAAAATAAATATATTTTTGTACTTCCTGCACTTTCCATTCACTTATGCGTTTCTGTTTTTATTTATTTAAAGAGGACATATCATGCTTGTTTCTCCTTTTCACTATGCCAGACTAGGATGCCTGTAAAGCATTTCTGCCCTCAGTACAAGTCATTTACTTCCTTCATTGCCCCACAATAGCGTTCTCAATATCCTCATTTTAGGCCATTATGAAGCGCTTGTTGAAACGTTTGGTCTCAAGGATGACCTACAGTTACCTCCCAACGTCACAGCCCTTTGTGCTCTGATTGGTCAGTTCTATCGGGGGTAGAGCCAGCCTGTCCTTCTTCTACTGTATTTTCCGGCAGGCTCAAAGCAGCGACCGCGTATTGAGTCCCCCTACAGGCCAGAGCTGGTAATGAGGGAGAGTGAGTGAGGGAGCTTTATACCCCTGCTGCTGGATGTGTTCCTCGGTGAGGGTTTGGGGCTAACAGACATCACAGAGGAGGAAGTGTTTTATCAGATTACTCCAATAAAAGAAAGGTACCTCGTGTCGTCATGACGTTTGAAATCTCGCGGACATCTCCCAATGACCTATTTTCAGAGGCATCAAATCTCGTTCTAGGATATCAGAAAAAATACAATATCTAATTTTTTGAAAATTAAGGGGGTGTAAGGTCTTGTTTTCAAATTTATTATATTATATGTAAGTATTAAGTCATGCATCAGCATGATATGTCTCCTTTAAGGAGCGGTTAAGGAGCTGTTTCATCTCCTAAACCGTCTGTACCAGTGTTACATTAGTTCATTGTCAGCCGCTATAGTTCTGTAGTCCTGTGATGGAAAGTTTTTTATGAGCCATTGCCAATGATTTAAGATCATTGGCAATCAGTTTTGAAAACAAAGCACCCTTGGACTACCTTGAGTTTCGTCTTGTAAGGATTATGGAGGACTTACTTCATTGAGCTTACTGCAGATATGGGTTTCATGGTTTCAGATCTATAAGTAAACTGTTTACCACCTGACATGACTGCTCTTTCATGGCTCATGTTTGTTTTGTTGCTTTAACTTGATATTTTTGTTACACCAAAATATATTGTAATAATTCATTTAGAGCTACAAATGACAAGAGTGGTGTGTTTACTTTGATAATATGGCTCATCAACAAAAATAGCACTCAGTAAATGTCAGCTTGTGTTATCACTGTTATTACTTTTTTGTCATTGTGGATACTCAGGGCTCTAATTTCGCAGACCAGGCGCAAGCGCAGGCGCACCTGCCTGCGCCGGCCTTCGCCGCGCGGACTGGGTGTGACCTGCGCACTTTGCAAGTTTCCTGCAGTGCCAAGAGAGGCGTACTCATGGCGCACAGGGGCGCAGAGGTTGCGCGTCCACGCCCACGTCTCTGCCTCTCCGCGCAAATGTCAGAATAGGAGGAGAATAGACTTGAGTGGGATTAACACAGCCGATCGCTGTCTTCACCAGTAAAATGAACGCCTCTCCTCGCCTTTAAATGCGCTGCAGCTGAGGCGCAGCGGCTGATTGGTCTGAATTATCCCCGCCAACGCGGAAACAGTGTGCTGGAAAGACCCAGCAGTGGAGACGCTGTCCCTTCAGCAGGAATGGACAGCGGGGCGCGACACCGTGTGGGCCAGCTCCCGGGACAGATGTAATCTGTTCCTTTGTCATTAATAGTAAAAAAAATAGGAGACAGTTTCACACCCGCTGGCTTATCCATTCATAATGCTTGTGATCCACCTGCACTCTTGGTTTGTCATCGCCAAATAGCAGAGCCTTTAGTGATATACTGTATACTCTCCCAGTGTCTCTGCCTCATCCTCCTTGCAATAATGCTCTCCATCTTTTTAGAGCACGTTAAAAATAAAGACTAAAATAGAGGAATATGGGAAATTACAGGTAAATCCTGAGTGACATACATTTATTTTCTCTCCTTTTTCTTCGTCTTTTTTCCTCTTTTTTTCTTTGAATTTAATGAAATGAGAGAAGCCAGATATATACTCAGTATCAGATGTTAAGGCTGTTTATTGTTGACTTGTAAGATGTGCATCAAACTTCCAGCTGCCGTCAGGTTAAGTTTCTTTATGACAAACGGCTTTAATCCGACATCAGATGTGACGGGACAGTTAATATAGATACAAATGTATATGCTGGTTCAGACGGTTACATTAAATAGTGATTGCTGTGATTGTTTATTGCATTAAAATGTGCCTGACACTTTGGAAACCTGCCTCTGAGGCGTGCGCACATGTGCGCTTGTCACCAAATTACAGCTGCGGAGGGTGCGCTCCGCCCTGCGCCGAGGTTAGACCAGGTTGCAGCTGGCGAGCTTTCAGCGCACTTTCTGCACTGTTTTTGGCACGAAATTGTCACTGCGCCAGTGAACATGAATCTGTCAACACCTCCCCCTGGTGTGCCATCACCTCCCCTTGGTGCGCCTTCACACCCACCTCTGCGCAGACGGTCTACCAAATTGTCAAATTGGCAGCGCATGGCGGTGTGCCGGACGAAATTAACACTGCGTGGGGAGCGCCAGGCTTGTGCCCCCTGCGCTGCGCCACGAAATTAGAGCCCTAGGACTGCACCAATTGCTGAGCTGAGCATTGCTGCTCCTGAGGTCTTCAAAAGCCTGGGGTCCTGGGATGAAAGCAAGGAGAAAATGTCATCTTTCATTGCCCGCTGCCGTGATGCTATGACCCCAGAAATCAAGGAAGAGATCAGTAGAATGAAAGAGGAGGGGCTTCTTCTTCCCATTGCCAGTGCTACCCCAGTGTAGAAAAGGTGTTGGGTGGGGTTTATTGTGATGTTTGAGGGTGATGTTTTGTACTGTTAAAGCTGGGGTTGGCGATTTTGGAGAACTAGCTGTCTGTCTCTAGCCTGAAGGGGGCGGTAATGCTCCAAAATGATGGATGCCAACCACCGAAGAAGAAGAAGTCTCGTGAGAACTGCCACCTGCAGTAACATGGACGGCAGTTCTCGCGAGATTAGAGCCAACAGCGGAACAAACTTAGAAAAACAGAGTTTATTTTAGATTTCTTGTACATCTGTCTTAAATGTGAGGGATACTGGAGCTTGGTTGGTGTTGTGGGACAGCTCACAGCGGACTTCCCTTATTTTCAAAGACAAAACTTGAAAGGTAAGCATTCTCCAGCGGAGTCTGTTCCCTACACGCTACATGCTACACGCACTGTCGGTGCACGCCGGGAAAATGCACGCGCAGCAGGCACGCAGAATGGCGACGGGATTTGATTGGTGTAAAAGAAGGTATCCCGGCATGATTATTGGTTGGGGTTTTCCCTGTTTTACTCCTGCTGTAGAGAGCAGATATTTTTCGCTCTGTTTTAAGAACACATTATGAGTTGATTACCATCGGGTCATAAAGACCATTTTAACCAGTATTACAAAAAGTGTATCTAAATCAGATCGTCAACCCCAGCTTTAAAAACCACATGTTTACGTACCGTACAGTATGCACTTTATAGAGTGGCAAAAAAGGAGGGCCTCCAGTCTCGACTTCTTGCGCAGCAAAGATTATTTTACTTCTTTTTTGAACTCTTAACTGTTTTAAAAGTGATCAGTGCAGTACTTGTGACATCATGCAAGATGTGATAGTTTTTTTGTTTTTAATATCCTTCCTGTTAAAAAATGGAGATAGCGGTATTGTATTGTACTATAAGGGCATGGTCACACTAAAGTATGGTTGCCAGTTGATGAAGGGATTCTGCCAAAGTTCAATGGGAATAGAGCAGGGGGAAAAAAATAAAATAAAAACAAAAAACAACTAAAAACTAGAAAAGCGCTCGGAGAGCGCAGACCTCTGCCAGCACCACAGTCCTCAACCATATTGTGATTTTCACCATAAATAGTAGTCCTACCTTTATTTCATCTAAATATTTAGATTCGTTGACCACGAAAGCATACCAATAGCAATTGGATTCACAATGATATCTATTTTAGTTCAGTAGTTATTCACCAAAATCACATTTTTAGTCATGGTGGCCAGACGCTGATCCGGATCAACACCAAAGTTGAATCACTTCTTCCTTTTCTCATTGTGAACATTTCCTGAAAATTTCACCAAAGTCCATCCATAACTTTTTGAGTTTTAATGTTCACAGACAGACAAACTCACTCAAAAACATAACCTCCTTGGTGGAGGTAAAAAGCTCTATTCCCATTAATATGCATTGGCGCTACTATCAGCTTATCAGCTGGCAATCATACTTTTATGTGACCGTGCTCTTAAGGGCTAAGTGTTTACGTACATATGTATGCTGTTTACCTGTAAGTTTTAAGATGCACTTTAAAAGCTGCTCCAAGAAAACGTCCTTTGATGTCCCTCTGGGGGAGGGCATCTTAAGTTAAATTTTGTATTTTATACCTCTTATAACAGTGGCTAGTTTGTTCGACACTCTGAATAAACTTGAAAAATGTATTTGGTCTTTTTCTTTCTTTGAATATGTATTTTTAATACCTTGAGTTTCCATTTCTACAGAACCCACATTTACTGTCTTATTATGTCTTGCATACTAATCATTTAAGATGCAGCATATGTTCTTATAAATGCATCCAAATGCATCACACTTTACTTAGCCCCTACAATGAAGCATTATGATGAATTATGCATTATAATAAATGCATCCACATGTATGTCACTTTACTTAATGCATACAATGATGACTCATGATACTGCATAGGCTGTTATTATATACTATGTGTTTTAGGCCTGTACTCAAAATATCGATACGGCAAAATATCGTATCGCACTCCTTTGGGATACGTGTATCGATACGGATTCTACAGAATCGATACGGCCTAAATATTTTGACAGTTGTTGTAAATGCACTTTGGCTAATGTTAACAGTGGCACAGTTAAAGGTAGAAGACGAGCTACATAATGAAGCATATGTTCTAAATTTGAACTTAGGTCTACCATCTTTGAGGATCTGAATTTATGTCTCTCAAGTTGTAGAACCACTTAAAACTCATCCTTGTTCTTTTTCTTCTTATAAGAAAAAACTAAACTTGTTAAGAATTTTGCTTAAATCATAGTCAATGTTCACAATTTACGTGTATCGGGATACGTATCGTATCGTGGCCTTAGTATCGGGATACGTATCGTATCGCGAAGTTGCTGGAAATACCCAGCCCTAATGTGTTTTTACTACAGTTGACTTGAGTTCTGTGTATAGGTAATGATAATGTATTCCAAGCAATCAGTGAAGAGTGCATTATAATGCACTATAAGCGCCCTCAAAGCATAATATATGTGGTTTTCATAAGTATTCATGAGCATCGATAGAGCTAGTCATTATAATTCATTATAAGTGATATCATAATGTTTTATGTTTGTTGATATAGTGCATCATAAAGCATTATGAGTGTAGTTATGAAGCGTTATGAATGCCCTCATAGTGCATTGTGATTGTCATGGCTTCATACCTCATAAAGCATTATGGATGTAGTGTTCATGAGCATCCATGGAACAAGTCATTATAATTCATTATAAATGACATAATGTTTTATGACCGTTGATATAAAGCACCATGAAGCATTATGTATGCTAATAAGTGTAGTTATGAGACATTATGAATGCATTATAATGCATTATGGATGCTGTTATAATGCATTATAAATGTGGGCTTCATTGAAAGTGTTACCCACACTTCTTGCAGATTGATATTTTCATTCCACAATGTGCTTATAAAATTAATATAGGGCAATAATGTTGGAATAATAATGTAATGAAATAATGTAATGAAAATCACAATTTATGATTGGGCTGAGCTGCTTGGCGAAGTACTTTTCTAGTTGACATTTTGTAATGTAGCACCAGCAGCTGAAGAAGTAATGACTGAGTGTTTTGATAAACCAGACAGTTAAATATCAACCCAAATCTGCTCCTCCGTGTGAAACAGCTGCAGGCTTTTCCAACACATCACTGAACTGCAGCAGTGTACAGGATATATCAGTGAAAGTCAGTGTGACAGACATGTAACCATCTGAACAATGAACTGTCACTGATGGTTTGATATAGCTGTGAATTATACTGACAGAGAGACAAACACCTCACAGAGACATGAATTTGCCTATTAGTACATCTAGTTTTAAATAAATCACATACTTTTATTAAGTGGTATATACCAGTTTCAGGCTCTGTTCTGTGTGTATTTACCTCCACAAAGGAGGTTGTGTCTTTGCCTGTTTTCTTGTTTGTTTGTTCGCAAGATTAAGCAAAAACTACCAGACATGTTGCTGACATTTTCAGGAGATGCAGCTAATGGGCAAGCTTAAAAATGAATAGGTTTTTGGTGGTGATCCAGATTACCGCAATAGGGATTGAAAGTGTGACGTCAGTTCCGCAAAGAGTTATGGGTAGAGGTGGCCGTGCGCGGGATACTTGCATGCTACCACCACGTAAACACGGAGTGTATATAGGAAAAGACAGAATGGCAAAAACTTGTTGTGTTGTAAACTGTCATAGCCGTTCACATGACCATCAGGGGAGACCAAAAGGCAAGGATATTGGCTTTTATCGTATTCCGGCATGGAAGAAACATAGTTCAAGCCGTGTTTCCGAAGTCACAAAGAGGCGACGCATGGCATGGATCGCTGCTATACGAAGACCAAATATTACTTTCCAAAACACTCCCGCTCATATGTTGGTGTGCTCCAAGCATTTCCACAAAGGTAAGTCCATACTTTTTGGTCCGATTGTTTTTTTTCCAGGTTAATGGGTGAATAGTTTAGCTCAATGACTTGCTAACACAGTACTGTAGATAGCAAATAGCTACGCTTTGTAGTACGTTTATGAACCATTGGCCTGTCTTATAGGCTCAAGTTTGTTTATTATTTGCAGGCAAACCAGCCTACGAAATGCTAGAATGCGATCCAGACTGGGCACCCACTCTGAACCTCGGTCATGCTGAGGTGAAAGCAGCTACCACGGAGAGATTTGAACGGTTATGTGAGAGAGCAAGATCGAAACAACTTCCAACAGTTCCTGATGGCACTGGACCAGAGACAGAGGACAATGCAGCCCCATTCCATGGAGGTAAGATTATTACCACCCACCCTAGTTATTGCACTTTAGCCTCTGTGTTTACTTTATGCAGTGGGTTTGACACAACTCATTAGCCACTGTGGTCAGTGTTTATTGGGTTACTAATCATTTAAATGATTTTACTGTCCGTGCTTTAATTTGTTTGTTGTGCAATTTTGAAGAAATAAAAGTCTATTGATGGCTTAATGTACTTTCTTTAATTATTACATTCTAAAATATAGAAAACATAGTATAATATTAAGAAATATGTGTGCTATGTTCAATTTTACTTGCATCTACAAAACCAGAACATAGCATTAGACTTACACTCTATTTGTTTATACTTTATTTAACCAAGTAAGTCAATTGAGAACAACTTCTTATTTATTCAACTACAAGGGATGAATAAAGTCAACGAATGGATCAAAATGGGTACTGGCCAAAATGGAAGCATGTCAGAATTGAACTAGATTTTGCCCATCTGTTGTGCCATTTGTGCTGTTCTTGCCTGTCTGTTGTCTTCTTTCACTTTGTTTTATTGTGATGCCAAATAATGTTTTCATTTTGGTTGTGTGTGTGTGTTTTTTTTTTTTTTTCAGCAGCAAACACGACTGCAACTGCGGTGGAGATGGAACCAGAGCAGATCACTCAACACCATAATGAAGAGCAGCAAGTCTGTAAGCTGTGCTCACTCAGGCTGAAGGAAATCACACGTCTACAGGAGGAAAACAGACAACTGAAGGAGGAACTGTCCAAAAGAAACCTAGATGAGGATTTTCTCAAAGATAATGACTCTAAAGTGAAGTTCTACACAGGGCTCCCAACGTTTGCTCTGCTAATGGGTGTGCTAATGCAAATTCGTCCCAGCTTGCCAAACACAGACAGAAAGATTTCCCATTTTCAGATGCTCTTGTTAACCCTCATGCGCTTAAGGCTCAATCTGCCACTTGAACACATTGCCCACCTTTTTGGCACAAGTCGAACAACAGTATCCACTCTGTTTAACAATACTATTAATGTACTCTACGCTCACCTCAGCCCTTTAGTGCACTGGCCAATGAGGCATTGCATACAAGCTAGCATGCCACATCAGTATGTGGAGATGTTTAGTGATCGTGTCACAGTTATTATTGACTGTTTTGAACTTTTCATTGAAAGAGCACAAAATCTACGCGCCAAGGCAGAGACATATTCCAACTACAAAAGTAGGCACACTATGAAATACCTTATCGGTATCACACCACAAGGAACTGTCTCTTTTATTTCTCATGGATGGGGAGGGCGTTCCAGTGACAAACGCATAGCAGAGAACTCTGGCTTTCTAGAGAAGCTTTCACCTGGAGACATAGTGCTAGCAGACAGGGGTTTTGATATTAAAGAAAGTGTTGCCCTAATGGGTGCAACTTTAAAAATCCCAGCATTTACCCGAGGGCGTAGCCAACTAGAAGCTAAAGATGTGGAGGAGACTCGAAAGCTAGCCCACGTAAGAATCCATGTCGAGCGGGTAATTGGGTGTATTCGCTCTAAATACACTATATTAAATGACACCATACGGTTGGGTTTAGTAGTGCCATGTGAAGGAGAAGGCATGACTTTGCTGGATAAGATAGTGACTGTTTCATGTGCACTCACTAATATGTGCCCAAGTGTTGTATTAAAGCAATGAATTTATGTTGTCCAATATGTAATGAAATCATATGATACAAAGCTGCGAATAAAACACAATGAAATACTTTTGGCTGTTTATTTGCAAAATTCATAAGTGGTGAAATGAAAAAAAAAACCTTTTTAGTAAATACAAAATAAACATATATTATCAAGCATTTGTAATAATATAGTGCAAATTTAAGTGTAAAATGGACACTTAGGCCATATGCTACAAACTGCTACAAAGTGTGCATCAAAGAAAAACTGCAACTGTACCAAACAAACTGATATCTCATTAAATTGTGTCCACTTTTAACTCACACTGAACCAGGACTTAATGAGAATAAAACCAGACATGCAATTAATCAGAATGTCTATGAAGAGTTTTATCCATTACTATATCACAACTAATACTCTTGATGTGTTTTCTTTTTCTTTCTTTTAATGGGTGTAAGATCTGCAGCAGGGACACTCTGTGAAATGTTGGGCTGTGGATGGGTGTAATGATGGGCCAAGAGCTCAGGCAGGACAACCTTGTAAAAAAAATCCTGAGCCACTGGTAAAAGTTTACCCCAAATGTCTACATCTGGCATGACACGAGTAATGACACAGGTTTTTGTTGTCCACACAATGAAGTCGCAGAACTGTGCTTTCGTAACAAAAATTTGTGTTTGGACTTGTTGATAGTACATGTGTGTCTGCTTTAGCGTCAGAATCCCATCTGTTAACTGCAGACAAAACTTCTTGTCTTGACAGACTTGTTGAAGGTTGTGGTCGCGATGTTTATAAGGACATTTTATTTCCACGCAGCCTTTTCCACAGCACTCACAGTGAACAAGAGCGTCAGGAGTGGCACCCAATTCAGGGAATGAGGGGTTGATGATAAAACCACAGTTCTCTACTTTGAGCTCTCTGTGCTGTAGCTTGCTCTGTGCGATATACCATTCTCGTGCTGTGTCTTCATTATTTCTTCCCCATTTGATAGGCTCTGGTTCAGTGTCTGTGAGTTGATGTGGCCGATTTTGGGGATAGCACACCTTCTTCACAGTTGATAATGCAGGGTTGGCAATGGAGGTGGACACAACGGCATGTATGTTTGATGCAGTGATTCTCCCTGCTCGTGCTGTGTACCAAAGTTCTGATTTGTGCTGCTCCCTGGTTCTCTCTTCCAGTGCCTCTGCCTCTTCATCTGACACAGAAACACAGTGTTTCAAATGCTCACAGCGCTGAAGAAGAACTGACAGTTCACAGCCCCTCAGCTTAGGGTCATGGAGACGCAGAAGTGATTTGGGAAGGATACGAGGCTGGACAGGGTCTGCATAAAGGTGGCAGAATTCCTCCATAACAGAGCAAAGTCCAGACCTGTGTGCATGCATTAGATCTGTGAGAGGTTTTAGGTCTGCCAATGTGCTCTGTGGAATTGGCCTGCCACCAGTGCGAGTGCGGAGGTTAGGTGGGGCACTGTCTGTCTGTTCCCCACTGATGGACTGGTCTAGTGCCTTTTTCCTGGACACACTGGTGGAGTAGTCGATTGTGTAGCCCGGTACACCTTGCACTTTGTTCACATTTGAAGGCATAATCCAGTAGGCCTGAACATCTGTGGGTGTGACATTCCCTCGTAGACGCACTGCTGTGTCTATTTTGTACAGGAGGGCAGCAACATGAACACACTTCTCAGCCACACCTGCCATACATGTACAGTGGGCACTCTCCACCTCCCCAGAGGTCTTCAGGATCACCCAGGGCTGAAGAGGTTTTTGGCTGAGGCGCATGGAGTGATTCACCTGAATGCAGAGAAACGTGTTTTAGAGGATACACAAAGTTACAGTTCTAATACAGCAGTCACTTATTATTTATTGTACTAATACTGCTGCGATTTATTATTTAAAATGCTAATACAGTTGTGATTTATTATTTAAAATGCTAATACAGCTGTGATTTATTATTTAAAATGCTAATACAGCTGTGATTTATTATTTAAAATGCTAAAACAGTTGTGATTTATTATTTACAGTAATGTTAGCCACACTCATGATAGCTGCAACTGCAAAATAAATAGACAAGGCATGGATAACAATATCAGCACAATTATGAATTATTACTATTATTATTATATTATGTTGTTTTGTCCGTTTTTTTTAAAACACAATGTTTTAGGAGGAATTTCTTGTAGAAGTTTTTGAAAACTGAAAGCTAATTTGAGAATGGTAACCTTTACCTTTGTTCGCACGACGGTCTTGTGGTCCACTCGGAACATCTCAAGGTCCTGTACCCATCCATCAGTGAACTGGACCTGGGCTTGCTGCAGGGATCTAAAGTTACTAAATATTTCATGCGTGTACGCACTGACACTTAAAATCATGTAATTATAAATGTATGCATGTTGAAAGTTCGGCAGTACGCTGACATCTTTAGTCCATTCTGTATGTTCATAAGGGTCTAGACCCTTCACTCCTTTCAACTTCTCCTCGTATCTTTTCTTCGCATTTTCATCAAGCTTGTCTTTGTATGGACCTGTAGCGCTCTCTTTCGCTTTGAACATAATTATTTTTGTCCATTCAAAAGTTTTATGGGATTTAAACCGTTGAATTACAGGTCACCGGAGTGCGTAATGATAGCGCTCGATAGCAATGTTTACATTTCGCGGCCACCTATACCCATCATGCATTGCGCCTAGGTCACGTGGTCTTTCAATCTCTATTAGCAAATGATTGTTTTTGCTCAACAATTTATAACTTAAAATGATGTCAACATGATTTAGTGTGTTAGGTGTGGCTTTCAGGGTCAAGGAATCATATTATGGGAATTTTATCATAGAATTATTTCTTCGATTTGTAACAGAAGTATGTGAGCTACCTTGGAAGAGGTTTGCACTCACTAAGTGCTTTCTAGTTATAAATGAGACCCTTATGTCTACCATGCAAAATAACAGCAGACTTTTACAACACATCTCTGACTGCTGAACTTTGTTGTTTCAGATGTTTTGATTCTGACATCAAGAGTTGTCGTGACAGATGCATGTTGATGACTACTAAGATTTGGTGAACAATCAAGCCTAACATATAGTTGACATTATCTTTTCTGTTACAGAGTTCACATATCAAGCCTGTTCCAGATTGGCAAGATATTAAGGAAACATCAACGTGACAGACGCAAAGTTACCACTCCCAGACTTGTCAGATATATAGCTAACAGAGAGGCAAACAAAGTCATGAGTCTCGAAGAAGACCGACTGGTTTTGTGGCACAGTGATTCACTAAAGTTCTGTAGTAAATGGATCAATTGTTGGATGGCAGAAAATTTCCTTCAACTGAACAATTCAAAATCTGAAATAATTATCTGTAACATACAAAATTCCCCTCTCATTCAGTCTTCACGTTTCACATTCATTAAACATCAAACCAACAGCAGGAAATCTAGCAGTAATCTTTGATTCTGATCTCACCTTTTCCACCCACATCAGTAAAGTCAGCCAGTCCGGTTTCTTTCATTTGCACTCCATTTCAAAAATTAAACAAAATATTCACCCCACCAAATCTTGATAAAAACAGTACGGGCCTTTATTTTCTCAAGGTTGGACTAATGTATCTCTCTTCTACCTGGTTTAGAAAAAATCTATTTCTTGCTTCCAACTAGCTCAAAATGCAGCAGCTAGGCTTTTAACTGATTTTAGGCATTAAGTCACTCCAGTTTTAGCCTCCCTCCAATGGCTTCCTATCGGTTTTAGAATTGATTTTAAGATTTTATTGATGACTTTTAAAGCATTCATGAGACTTGGTCCTAACTATATTTCTTTGCTACTGATATTATACGAGCCAGCTTGCAGCCTCAGATCCTCTGACGAAGGCCTCCTGGTCATTCCAAAGATGTGGCTCAAAGCAAAAGGTGATAGAGCTTTCCCCACCAGAGCTCCTCGATTTCAGAGCGACCTGCCAGAGGAGATAAAGCGTGCAGAGTCTGTCGCTTTTTTTTAGTCAGTTTTAAGAACTTACTTTTACAGACTTTCTTTAATGTGATGCCGTCTTTCATCTTTTTATCTCAATTTTATTTCGGCTTTACTGTGTTTTTCGCTTTTTCTGTCAGTATTGCTCTTATCTTTTTACCTCGCTCTACTTTTAAGTCCATCCTCTTTTATTTTTATGTTCTATGTTATGTTAACATAGTAATGCATTGATGTAGTTTTTTGATTCACCTTTGTTACACGTTCAATCTTTTCATCGATAACATCTTAGGCTTTTTACTTGTTTCATCTCTTGCTCAAGTCTGTTTTTTAATGATATTATTATTCCTATTATTTCTTATTTTATCATCTTTATAATTTCATCTTTTTATATTTGCTGTCCTGTTTTTCTTTGCTTTTTTGCCTTTCCTTTCTTTTTCTTACTGAGTTTATACTTTAGCTTTTATTTCAGTCCTCATGGTCTCTTTTTCGGTTGCATTGTTCCTGTATTGTCTGTGTTCCTATGATATACTGTATGGAAAGGGCCTTTGAGCCAGGGGCCCGAAGTCACTTGTGAGCCTTGATTTGAACTGAACTTTTTGTTAGTGTTTCCTTGTGCTATAGTTTTTGTGCTTTGTTGTCTGTATGCTAGTGAGCATTTGTCAGAGCATTTTGTAAACCTCTGTTTTAAAAAGTGCTATATTAATACAGTTATTATTATTAATATTATAATTATTATTATTATCATAAACATAAGACCCAATAACCTCAGTATATGATGCTGTATTAACATCATCAGCAAGTCAGAGAGGAAGTTTGAACGAGGGAAGTTTATGACAGAACAGTGACTATGGGGCTCATCAGCTCCTGACCTAATTGAAAAAAACAACTGTTCAGCCTTGTGTGATATAGATATCTGTGCAAATTTGAAAATAAAAGGGCCTCTCAAAATATTTTGAGATGTGTCCTTGACAAGTAAAATCTGGTCATGACTCCTGAATACCCTTGACCTGTGGCCTTAAGACCTTGTCAGGGAATTCATTTATCAAAAAGACAAATGTTTAAAGTTTGAAAGCAAACTTTAATGAATCTTTTGAGGTATTATACTCACAAGCAAATGGAAAAGAGACTTTGTAACCCTGACTTCAACTATGATCTTTACATCCATCTGCAATGATGGTCATTTGTTCAAAGTTATTTTAAAGTTCCCTACAAGTCAGATTATTGTCAATATGACTTTTCTCTCTATGCAGATGACATTGCTCTTTACTAAAAGTATCCAGAAATCTCTTCTCCATATCTTAAATATTTTCAACTGCTTTGGTTAGATCTTTGGGTAAATTTAATTTGGGAAAATCTGCTATTCTGCCTTTAAATAACTCTGCTTATACAGCTACACCAAACATACCAGTTGTTCTGAAACTTACCTGTCTGGGGATCACCATCACTCCCCCTGTGATAGTATAGTGCAGTACCTGTACAGTGTCATACATTTACAAAAAAGTGCTCACAGAGGTCAAAGCTGACCTGCAAAGGAGGTGTAACTGCCCAGACTCATTTCAGTCTGATTCTCAGTTAATAAACTGAATGTAATCCCTTGCATTTACTTCCTCATTACTTCAGCTCAAGGCTCCCGTCTACCTCCACCTCCTGGTTATTGAAAAAAGTTACTCTCTGCAATCTCCACATTTATTTGGGGAAAAAAGAGGCCTCAGCGTAAACTGTCAGTCCTCCAGAGAGCCAAAAGTGAGGGCAGACTAGAAGTCCCAAACTTCCAGTGGTTCTGTTCATCATTTGTGCTGTGTCCTCTTCCTAAGTGGCTTGATACCACAGATTCAGTTTGCTGGCACCCAGTTGTACAATTCATTGTCCACCTGCATAGACTCCAAGATTTATTCCAATATCCCTCCAAGTTTGGCAAAATCATCACAGAGTGGATCTCTGTTTGGTAGTATTTTAATGCAGTGCGCAAAGTTAAACCAAAATAGTTCAACACCCTTTTATTCCATAATCTGGGCCTAAAGCTCTTGAGGATATTTATGGAAAGGAAGGCCTACACTCATTCAAGACATCCAATCACTTTTAACATACCTGGAACTTCATCTTTTTTTATATCTGCTGACATGCACAGCACTGAGTACCTATGGTGTACGTTGGAATAGAATAGCACATTTGCTTGGGTCACTCATGAAATCCAAAGGTATTGTATCATTCTTGTATGCTATTTTGCTTGAAGCCACAGCCAAGCCACTAAATATTTGTAAAGTTTGTAACAAAGATCTACCCTCTACTTTTACAACATTAACTGGCAGTCTATGTGGCAAAATACACTCCTGTTCTCTAGAAACCCCAATAAAACAAGGTATTCACATAATTTTATCCATCACACTTACTATGCACCTTGTAAGCTTCATAACATTAAAGCTCTCTTATCTCCAAATTGTAACCTCTGCTCTAACGACACCGTTCGAACCTTTCTCCATATAGTTTGGTATGTCTCTCATATAGTATGTCTCTGATATTGGCCAAACCAATTCATTTTCACCACAAGTTCTCTTGCTTTATGGCACTTCCAGCTTGGGGGGTTTATTTTAAACAAAAGCAAATCTTCCTGACGGGTCTCACTGCGGCAAAGAGATTAATAGTATTTAGACAGAAGCCCCCACATGCTCTTTAAGCACAAAAATGACTACTGGATTTTGCTGATGCTGCAAGTATGGAACAGTGGGCTGCTGGAATACATCAAATACATCTTGTCAAAAGACAAAACGTGACATGCTGGACCGAAATTATGGATGCACTGAAATCTCTCTTTGACTGTTTCTTTGTTCCTCCAGGATCCTTGGGGTGGTGGGTAGTGGGTGCTGGGTAGGTGCCTGGATGGGTGGAACAGGAAGGGTATTGGTGTCAGGGTTTGGAACCCAAAAATAAACTAAAGAACAAGTTAAAGGACCCAAGAGCAGGTTTAACAAAAATGCTTTAATGTAAACTAAAATATAAAAAAGTCCAAAAACAAATCTTTTACAAATAGTCAAAACACAAAAACAAAGTTCGAAACAAAATCACTGAAGAGCTTAACAAAAAAACAGATGACAAGCTAAAAAAACTGAAGAGCACTGGAAGCACATGCGCTGGGAGTGAGACAAGGAAGACCAATGACTTAAAGAGAACAGGGAACACAGAGACTAAATACACTGGGGGAAATCATCAAGCACAGGTGAGACAATGGCTGCGGTCGAATAGTCACCTCCTAAGCCCTTTCCAATCTACTTTTCCTTAACCCTGATGGAAAACGTCATGAGGTTAAGGAAAGGAGAAAGGAGAGTTCAGAAGGACTAAGGAAAGGAAAACTACCGTGCAGGGAGAATCCGATTACACTTTCACTACGCTTCGTCATCATGTGATGTGACGGCGGATGTTACTGCTGCGGTGAACTACAATTTTCTGAAGATGGACTACAAAAGACGCATCATGCATCATGACAATGTTGTTCCTTTCAGACAACAATGAACACAATAACCTGGTAAAAATTACATCTGCATAACCTATGTTGGAAGTGAGGATTTAAATAAATCTGTCCTCTCATTATCATCATGAACACCAATCAGCGCATGAAAATAAATTAACTGAAGGAAAGAAAGGCAGAAACTGCTCAGACCACAATCTAATGGTGTACAAATGATTAATATTGAACTAAGCTTAAAACACATTCAACATCAAATGTCTCACATCCTGCTCTCTTCAGAGAATCAGACTGCTGGAAAGTTAAGGCAGGTTTTGGTAAACTTTAGAAAGGATGAACAGCAGTGGTAACTCAGATGGTCTGTGTGATTTGTTCGTCATTATTCGGTTGAATTCGGAAGCAGTCAGAATACGCATTGTTTATAAAAGCTGTTGCCGCGGAGAATTGTGGGACAGAATAATCTCCTCTCCTTTCGTAAAGGATGGTCCAGTGTATCCTATGCTAAAGGAGATAATAAAGGAAGCATTGAGCCACCTTTCCTATGCATTTAAACTATTCGAACAGCTCTAATCACGAACTACTTCCGGTTCATTTCACTCCATTAGGAACCTTCCTAAGCAAAAATGACTTTTCGACCGCAGCCAATCACACAGGTGGAGGTAATGATCATCAGGGAGACACAGAAGGGAGAGCAGGAAAACACCACAAGGAACACATGGATTTCAAAATAAAACAGGAAACAGGAGAGACAAGGTAAACGAGACACAAAGCAGGTAACTTAACCCTCGTATGACCCTTGGACATTTTTGTCCATTTCCAAAATCCAAAACCTCCTCACAGATAATCCCCCTCCTCAGTGGAGCTGATTTTTGGTGAAGGAATGTCATTGTGGGTAAAATTTCCAATGCCAACTTTCAGCGTGAAAATCCATTATTTGACTACGTAATGCAATTTTAACCTATCCATGACCCTTCATGGACAAAAATGTCCATGTTCCAGAAAGTAGCTAAAAAAAGGTCACAGGGGCATAATATTTGGCAAGCGGGGGTAGTTTGGAGTTAAATTTGAGGATGCCAAGTTTCAGCATGAAAATCCATCATTTGACTGTGTAATTCACTTTTCTCCCATCCACGACCCTTCAAGTGGACAAAAATGTCCACTTTCTAGAAAGTAGCTAAAAAAAGGTCACAGGGGTGTGATTTTTGGCAAGGGGGGCTCAATCTGCGTCACATTTGAGAATTCCAACTTTCAGCATGAAAATCCATGATTTGACCATGAAATGCATTTTTATCCCATCCATGACCCTTCGTGGACAAAAATGTCCACCTGTCATCTAGCCATTTGTTATTATAGATATGTGTACTTATTATTCTCTAAATATCTGAGGTGACTCATGGAGTCTCACTAAATCATTTTTGACATGGATTTCAAGATTTTAACCCTTTTCAGGCAATTTGAACACATCTGGGTGCTGTTTTTAGTGAGGGAAAAACTACTAAATGGGTTGACAAAGAACTGTTCACAGAAAAGTACTGTATTTAATTACAACAGCCAATAAATAACAGTGCAGAAATATATTTCAGTACAACAGCTAACAATACAAAACTGACAAATATGCTGATGGAAGAATAAAGGTGGCTAGGAGAGAAGGGCTAGGGAGGTTCAAGTGCTGCATTTTAGGCAGCATATTGCTTGAATGCATCTCTTGCAAAGAAACTCCTTGCACCCAGTGCAAAAAGTCGCTGTTTTTGCCCTTTTTCCCTTGCAGCAGGACCTGCAGAGACCCCTGGCTCGTATATATATATATATATATATATATATATATATATATATATATATATATATATACACCTGTCACACAGATACGCCACACATCAGAAAGTTCTATTACCGTCAAGCTCACTAAAGTTATGCTGAACCATGTGTCCTATATCATACCTACATGTGTGACGTGCAAAAAAAAAAAAGTGAAAATCAGTTCAGTATTCATGGATTTATGATGAATTAAATGCACTGACAATTCATTGTGCCAGGCAAATACATTACACTGAATGGAGATGGCGGCCTGACAGCTCGCCAGCACAGATAGGTCATAGCGGTCAATGCAGCGTCTACTCTTTATTATGTCTATGGGTACAGCAGCAGCTCTAGTGTTGGGTTGGAGTAGTGACATTATTGTGTGCTCGTTTTGCAGCAGCTCTTGTCAATGGGCGGACAGCTGGTTGAGGTGGAGCTGGTGGTTGAGGTGGAGTTTGTTGTGGCAGAGGGATAGAGTAGGATATGGGGCAAGAGTGGGGTGATGACATGAAGGAAACAGGCCGCAGGCAGGATTCGAACCTATAGGCCACCTGCTCGAGGGCAAACCTCATGGAGCATGACCTAGACCACTAGGCCATCTGCGCCCCGAGTCACCTCACATATTTTGAGAAAAATAAGTACACATATCTCCAATAACAAATAGCTAAATGGCAGATGGACATTTTTGTCCACAAAGGGTAATGGGTGGCATAAAAAGGCATTTCAGGGTCAAATCATGGATTTTCATGCTGAAACTTAGGGTCCTCAAATTTTACCCAAAATGAGCCCCTCTTGCCAGAAATCGTGCCCCTGTGACCTTTTTTAGACACTATCTAGAAAATGGACATTTTTGTCCACCTGAAGGGTCATGGATGGAAGATAAGTGCATTACACCATCAAATGATGGATATTCACACTGAAATTTGGCATCCCCAAATTTACCCCCAAATTACACCTGCCTGCCAAAAATTATGCCCCTGTGACCTTTTACTGGACACTTTGTAGAAAATAGACAAAAATGTCCACTTGAAGGGTCATACGTGTAACTTTTTTGAAGGGTCATTCAAGGGTTAATGAAGATCAAAAACAGGATCACGAGAGAAAAAGGACACACAAGAGGTCTAACCAAGGAGCACAATATAAAATAAAACTAAATCACTCAAAACAAGCTGAACCATGACAATGGGTCTAAAAGGGGTGAACCAGGTATTACTGTTACTGTTATGTTCATTCTATCCATTACCAAATCTGTGCTGTTTGTCCATTTCTTGTCCTAGGGATATTCTGGGGAGGACAAATTTATCTCAGTTAACTTTTTATTTAATTTTTTTTTATCAGAATGCTCATATTTTCAATGAAATATATATATATTTTTTCTGTTGTTTCACGCATAAGAAAATGTATTCACTATTGTAAATAACCAAGATTAATGATAAAAAATGATAAAAAAAACTGTTTACGAAAAAGATGACTGCTGTTATAAGTGCATACTGATCAATAAACAATATGATCTTGACTTTTGACCATGACTAATATTATTTAATGAGTTTTTTTATTTTGAGTAGAAAACTATGCAAAGTTCAACAAACAACCACTGAAGTATTGTAGAGATTTTTGATTATAAGCGAATGATCGCCAAGAGGTTCTAAGGCTGCAGTCACACCGAACGCGACTCATAAAATGCAGTATTGAAAAACACCTTCAGGGATTTTGATTAATCTTAAAAGCTGGGGTCGGTAATTATGGAAAACTAGCATGTATTGAATGTAGCATTTCCCCAGGGCTCCGCCTAGCCCCTCCCACCCCTCCTCCAAAATGATGTCCCCGCTTGCATCCACGAGCACGGCTGACACACAACCAGAAGACTGATTCAACTCCAAACCCCCAGTACAACGTTTCTGTTTTACACTAAGTCATGTCTCAGTCAGCAGTAAGAAAACACCAAAACATTATCATAGCACAGTTAGAAAAAAAACAAAAAAACATGGGAAGTTAGTTAGTACTCTCAACCCGATGGTAGGTAGTTCCTCTGCCATTCTCCACATAGCTGTCAAGTCTCCTGTTTTGGCCATGAAACTACTATATTTTACATATTTTATCCTCTTTCCCGATGTCCTACGTATTAGTATTCTCCCATAAATCTCCCATGTGTGTATAATAATAAAAAACATTCCTCTGCCTCTCCAAACTAACTCTGTCAATAGCCTGAATGGGGCGGTAATGCTCCAAAACGATGGATGCCAACCGCTGTAAAACCAAAGAAGAAGAAAACGCCTTGTGAGAACTGCCATCTGCAGTAGCCTGGGTGGCAGCTGTCATGATATTAGAGCCAACAGTGGAACAAACCAAGACAAACAAAGTGTTTATTTTAAATTTCTTGTACACCTGTGTTCAAATGTGAGGGCTACTGGAGCTTGGTTAAGGTAGTGGGACGGTTTGTAGTGGGCTTCCCTTATTATTCCCTAGGAGGTGGGCAGAACGGCGACGGGATTTGAGTGGGTTAAAAATGTGGATTCTCAAGGTTTTATTGGTTGGTGTTTTCCCTGTTTTACTCCTGCTGTAGATAGCGGATTATTTACATATATGTATTTATCTATTTAAGAACACATTATGAATTGATTACCATCGGGTCATAAAGACTATTTTAACCAGTATTACAGAAAGTGTATCTAAATCAGATTACCAACCCCGGCTTCAACACCAAAACAGCTACTTCTTTTTTAAAATGATCTGGTTCAATTTTTCAGGGTCATTAGTCAAGGTCAAGGTCATGAACCGACTTGAAGCTGGCCACCCACCCCATGCAAAATTTCGGGAAAATTTCCATTTCGTTAGTACTTCGTTTGTGCTGGTTTGTGCCGTATATTTGTCGTTTGTGCTGCTATGGTTTTTATGTTATTACATATTATTTTATAGGTCATCCAGAGTTCACCCAGCCCCCCATTTCCTCCAAATGGACCTGTAATGGTGCCATTTGTTAGTGCTTCATTTGTGCTGGTTTGTGCCATAGAAAGTTTTGTTTGTGCTGCTACAGTTTTAGAGATATTAAACACTTTATGGCGATGACGTCATCCAGCTCCCCATTTGCTCCGATTGGACCCAAAATGGTGCCGTTTGTTTGTGCTGGTGTGCTGCTATGATTTTATATTACACACTCTATTTTCCATCAGTGATGTCACGACCGGAAACGCACTCGTGCCGCTGATCTTCATTTGTTTTGGCTGCGGTCACACAAGGATCGGCTCACATGGCCACACCGAGAGAATTGCTCATTTGGATTTTAATTCCATGTACTTTTGTATGTTTCTGCACATTTTTTATAGTCAAAGCACCTGGAGTGGCACGTGAAAAAGTTTTTTGACAAACATATGGCGTCATGTAGCTGACATAATCATGAGAGGTAGGCCAACCTGGGAATGTACTTTACAATATTCTGTTGGACCTCCTCGATCATAAGTATTTTTTATTTTTTTTTACTGAATTTTTTGATATTTGCTTATAGTAAAAATGGGCCTCAAATGCCTGATTTTTATGTTCTCTCAATCAATAATGTTGCAGTAAAATTGTCTGGAAATTAGCGGTTATTTTTCCACGGTGCCACTGAACGCACCACCGTCATGCCTCCGTAACATTTGGCCTACCGTAACATTTAATTGTCTCTTGCTGAGAATTACTCCATGCCTAATCGCAAGTGACTTAAGAATGTCATAGTAGATCATTCCCAAATTACATTAAAGATCAATGTACTCAAAGTTGTCCATATTAAGAGGCTACAGTCTTTGTATTGCTCTGAAACTGGCAGATCTCAATACTAAAGGGGAATTTTCTCGTGGCCACGCATTCTTTTCTCGTGGCCACGCATTAACTATGTCGTGGCCACGCATTATTTTTTTTCCATACAATGTCACCAGCGGGGCTCCGTAGAAAGTGATATATGCCAGATCTGTGTGTGAGAAATATTTATAAATGAGACCCTTAGTTCAGTACAAAATAACTGCAGGCATCTGACTGTTGGAGTTTGTCATTTTAGATGTTTTCTTATGTTGTGATCAAGGGTTAATGCATTTTGATTATGGCAAAAGACTTGGACGTCTGATAAGTGACTCTTTCTGGAAATTTACAGACACTTGTGATCAAAGTCGTGCAAGATTGGTAGGGTTTTTAATCGAACTTAGACCTATCAGGAAGATGCCAACCACTGCCCCAGGAGAGTCAGGGACATAAAAATCTGTAAAATGCAAACATATCATTCTTACATCTTAGTTTTTGCACAGATTGTACAGAACAGATTAAGTCAAAAAACAATGGTCCACCAGCTGAATGTTTTTACACTTGCATAACAGCTGTTGATTAACATCTCTTTGTTGTGCTATTAGTCAACACACTTATGTTTGTCCAAAGTGGTTTTATGTGGATTTTAGAGAGCTCAGGAGATGACAGAAGTTGTTAAAAACTATATAGATGCATGTGCACTCTTTATTTAGTATTTTGCTCACCCATTATAGGTAGTGTTCTTTAAACCCCGATTCTAATGAAGTTTGGACATGATGTATAATGTTAATAAAAACAGAAAGCAATGATCTGCACATAATTTTTGACCTATATTCAATTAAAAATTCAAAATAGACTATATTTACAAAGATACAATGATACTGTGTTTGTGGTTAGACATTAGGTTGCACAATTGAAATTAAACCGTGAAGTGACTGCAAGAAGACACTGCTCTGTACTTTGCAGCAGCGGATACTTCTGTACCTTTGCTCTGAAGGCTGCAGGGTGAACAGGCTATAGCTGGGTTAGGTGTCTTTTAGGCACTCATACTAAAGATGTTTGGCTCTTATGTGTTGTATATCAAAACATTTCATTCTTCAAATAATATCAACCATAACACAGAGATGCAGTGATGACATTTAACCCTATAAAGCCAATTGTCTCATATTGGCTACGTACTTTTATAATACCTCTTTCTACTCAATATGATCAACAAATTACAAAATAAACAAATCTGAGTACAATCAGATAAATGGTAAAAATGTCTTCAAATAAATTATCCGTTTGCCAAAAACACCTAATGTATCAAATGAGATACGAAAAATCTATATGTTAGAATTATATACAGGCTAATGCTAGCATTTGTCCAAATATGTCATTTTATGCTAACAGTTATTCAAACATATCATGTTAGGGCAGACCATATGCCCTAATATGATCTTAACACGTGATAAGTTGGTACTGCCTTAATCCTGATGTGTATAAGATCTTGTGTATGCTACTGTTCAATGCTCTTTTCCTGTACATCCCTGGTGAGGTGCAGCACTGAGCCCTCAGCAGCTGAGTATTTTTATTATTTTATGTATGGTCTCATATATTGTTAATAAATGGTTGGCTAACCGATCTAATCTGGACTTGTGCCTTCTCCCAAACTGAACATGAACTTCCAACATTTTAATGTCATAAATTGACACATTTTGCCACTTTTTGGGAAAGTTAGATACTCGTGTTAAGTAAAATGAGAGCCAGCCAAGCTTTGAACAAAAAACAGAAACAAAAACAGTTGTTCGCAGAAAGAAAACTATTACTCCTTCTTGAAAAGTTACATTTACTTATATGCTTTAAAGCTTTACAAGTTGAGACTTGCTAAAACAAGCAAGTTCAAACATCCCTTTTCTTCATTTACTTCTGCAGGGTTGATCTGTCAGTATTTCACTTCTTTGCAAAGGATCAAATCGACTTGTCACTCAAAACTTCCATCATTACTTTCTTAATCTCAGTAAGTGGTGTTGAGTCCCAGTTGGTTTTCCTATGTTCACTCTTAACATGATTTTCTTCTGTTTAACATTTTATCTGACAAGTCAATTGGTTGACATAACATTAAAAAGTATTTTATGATTCAGCACATCAATATAACTTTTCAACTTTTGGTGGTATAAAAGGAACCAATGGCTCAATTTACCCCACAGCACATGGCTCACTTAGCCCCATAGCCAACATTTTGGGAAAATGTTGCTTACTTAGTCCTTCAGGCTCATCTGTAGCCAAATGAGTCACACAGTTTTACACATCGGTAAATAAGTATAATACACCATTTTAGACCTGGATAATTGGATTTGATAAAAAGCTCAATATACCTGACATGGTGAAAATTTACTCTGACACACGAAAAACAGTTTTTGTGTTAAAAAGTACCAACCATTTGTGCCAGGTGCTCGTCTTCAACTGAGTCAGGGAGAAATGATAAGGGCTTTCTGAATTTAGGGCCACATAACAAGAATTGTTTACTGTATTCCGGAAACAGGGGGTGGATCAACGTACCCACTGGTTCAGTTTACCCAACTCTCCCCTACCCTTAGCTTGTAACAACAAGCAATAACACTTTGAATGAACTGAATTCCTCCAGATGTCTTCTCTAAGACAAGAGTGTTGCAGTCTTATTCTGAGTTGAGGTCAGAGCTCTAAGAATATTAGTCACACTTTGCTCATGACAATGAAATCTTAACCCTTCGATTATCCTCAAATTTTACTCACACATTTAACCTTAGAGGTCAATTTGACCCCAGGGATATTTGCCTTAAAAATAGTTTACATAAAATTTTTGACCAAGTTTTTTGTGTCAGGCAAACTGTGTATTTGTTGAACACATAAGTAACCCCTTGATAAGGAAACCAGTGAGTTGACATGATCTCTAGCGCCACCATCAGGTCAAACATAAATTTTAATTAGAACAAATGTATCTTGAAAATGTCTCGTATATTCATTCATTATTTTTCTATACCGCTTATGCCTGTCAGGGTTGCAGGGGGCTGGAGTCCATCCCAGCTGTCATTGGGTGAGAGGCAGGGTTCACCCTGAGCCAGTCGCCATAAGATCGGAGAGCCACATAGAGAGACAGACAACCATTGACGCTCACACTCATACCAAAGGGCAATTTAAAGTCACCAATTAACTAATGAGCATGTTTTTTGTCTGTTGGGGGAAGCTGGGGTGCCCGGAGAGAACCCAGGCATGTGCAGGAAGAACATACAAACTTCACTGCAGAAAGGCCCCTGTCTGACCCAGGAATTCAACAAGGGACCTTCTTGCTGTGAGGCACGTGCATTACCTGCTGTGCCACCCAATTTTTCCTACAGATCTTCTCAAATTTACTGACAACATTAATGACCACAAGAGTATGAGCCCTATAAATTTTGGTGATGATTAAACTTTTCCTGTAGCGCCACCATCAGGTCAACCTCTCACATTTAGAGTTAGTGAATCCTGAAAAACTTTCATCCAAGATCTTTTCAAATTTGGGATGCACATGCATCTCTCTCACAAAATGAACTGTATTGAAGTGTTTTTTATGTCCCCCCCTCCTCTCATGAACTTATTTATTTACTTACTTTTTTATCTTTTTTGAAACACATTTGTGGTTCATCACTGTAATGATCATTCCCCGCCCCATCCCCCTTTTTGTTATTCCAAAACTTAATATCTTCAGAGACGTGGTGGCAGGAATTATTGCCCTATCAGCCTCAAGGTTCCAAGTCTTGCTGTTGCTTGACCTTCAGAGTCGTAAACTCCTGCAAAAATTAGAAAGCCAAAGTAAGTTAACTACATCAAGGTCTTTCCAACTGTCCGCATACACATTTCCACTCTTAATATGCCATGCTAGGTACAGTATGTTCAATCCATGGTGTGATGAAGAGCTCAAATGATGACTTGATAGTTGGAAAGACTTGGATGTGATCAACTCGCAAGCCAACATTTGCTTCCTCATTTTGGCAGGATTTCACAAAACAAGTTGTTTCCCACATCCCCAAACCATGAGAAGTATCAAAGTTCCTGTGGGAATAGTTGTTTTGCCCAACCCCCCGTTATGTATCCACTCATAAGTATCAACTCTGCACTTGCAGGTGTGAGGATATTAGGTAATTCACATGGACAGACAAGTTTTACACAGCTTGGGGCCAAATTGACCCCAGAGGAGCACCAATATATGTATTCATCACATTGGAAAATATCATCATGATTATTTTAAGCTTTTTCATTTGTCGTCAGCAAATTAGGAAATGCCAATGAAATATGGAGTAAAGAGAGTAAGAATATGTGATCTGGGTTCACATTGATCCCAAGGATATTAAGAGGGTTAAAAAGAGCTTAGAGTGATTTCTTTTACTTTAAATAAACCTTCACTGTATCTTAAGAACCAACTTGAAGGTCAGTGAAATTATTCTAATTATTAATACTGCCTTGTTAATCTGTGAGATAGTTTTGTGAGCCCATGCAATGGTTTTCTCAAGCACATGTTTTTTTTTTCTGCCGAAGTTCCTTAGGGGCTCTGAATTAATTCAATACAATTTAATATTAATTCAGTGTAATGCATTTGGAGATCAAATGTCAACGGCCAAGATACTGGATATTTCCTGGTCATCTTTTTGTTTTTTAGTGCAGTCTTGTAAAGTAGATATCTCCATAACTCATAAAAATGAAAAAAAAAAAAAAATCTGTATTGGAATTTATCACTTGAATTTTTTTTCTTGTGAAATCAAAATAATTATATTTTGCTTCCTCATTTGTAAAAAATAACTCTGAGGGAAGCAGGTATAGCTCCAGATGACTGCTATAAAATTGCTAAATGAAATAAAAGCTTGTTTTTTTTCTTTTTAACAAAAACTATCAAACTTAGATGTAAACCCTTGTATATTGTATTGTGAAGCTCATATTGTGATAATAAAAAAGTGATTTATTTGACTGTTGTCTGTCTACTCAAAATACAACCAGCAGTGCCTGGACTGGTTTTATAAGGAATCTGCTGATGATTATTTACTGATTGTCCTCTTACCAACGAAACCCATGAAGGAATGCACACAAAGGTTTTACCCATTTATCACTGCGTCATTCCTTTAGGTCACAAAGAGATGCTTTCAGGATAAAAAACGAGATATTATCAGGTTATGATGCCAGCACACTGGTATAAATACTGTGAGAACCACAGAGAGTCAGGGTCAGGACAACATGGCAGCCTGGACTGTGAAGATACTCGTCTTGTGCATGATACTGACTGGACAAGGTTAGTTTTTACAGCTTTAATGTGTTTATTATAAATTCTTTTCAAAATCCTTGTCTTTTTAGTTGTGATAAACTGTTTTTTCTTCCTACAATATGGGATTTGACAGAAATACATTTTTATGACTAGTAACTACTGCATCTATAATGACAATAATAATAATAATAAATATTATAATTATTACTATTATTGTTAAAAAAAAAAATAATAATAATAATATTTATTATTAGTAGTAGTAGTAGAAGTAGCAGTAATAGAAATGGAATTTTAGTTGCAGTAGTAATAGAGCAGCAGTCAAAAAGATCTATGAATAATTATACAATTATCATTACTTTAACTCATTATAACCTCCGCCAAGGAGGTTATGTTTTCGGGAGAGTTTGTCCGTCTGTCTGTCTGTCTGTCCGTCAGTCCGTCTGTGAACAAAATAACTCAAAAAGTAATGGATGGATTTGGATGAAATTTTCAGGAAATGTTCAGCATGGGAAAAGGAAGAACTGATTCAATTTTGGTTTTGACCAGAATCAGCGTCTGGCCACCATGGTGAAAAATGGGATTTCTGTGAATAACTACTGAACCAAAAATAGATATCATTATGAATCCAGCTGCTAATGGTATGTTTTCATGGTCAATGAATCTAAATATTTCGATGAAATAAAGGCAGGACTAATATTGATGGTCAAAATGACAGTATGGCTGAGGACTGTGCCGCTGGCGGAGGTCTTCGCTCTCTGAGTGCTTTCTAGTGAAGTATGTAATCTTTAAGCTGTATTTATACATTAATATATTACTTTTAAGAGATAATTGTCATAGTTACTTATTTACTTGAACTGGTATTAACTTATAAAACACACTCACCAGTATGATTTTGATCACTTCTATTGTTTAAGCAAGGAGAGAAAAATCAGAAAGACTGAGATTCAATGGTTGGTGAGCTGCAACAGAGGTGCAAATGTTTCATGTCTCGTGTTGCAATATCTCTAATATCTATGCCATAGTGAATGTATTAAAATGTTTCAGCCATCATGATTCGTTAGATGATTAGCATGTTAGATTTAAAATAAACAATATTATTAATGACCGAATCATGACTATCTTTTTATTCTATTAAAAAGCATACTTTTATTGTGCATGATTTAAAGGTGCAATAAAATATTAGTATTATTATGTATATGTCCAGTTATGGTTACATACAATAACATGAATTCAAAGGAGGCACACCATGCCCCTTTTCTGTCCTCTAATTCTGTCCTCTGTGATCTACAATACCCAAAACCAGTGAAGTTGGCACGTTGTGTAAATTGTAAATAAAAACAGAAAACAATGATTTTCAAATCCTTTTCAACTTATATTCAATTGAATACACAGCAAAGACAAGATATTTAATGTTCGAACTGAGAAACTTTATTTTCTTTTGCAAATAATCATCAACTTAGAATTTAATGGCAGCAACACATTGCAAAAAAGTTGGCACAGGGGCATTTTTACTACTGTGTTACATCGCCTTTCCTTTTAACAACACTCAGTAAACGTTTGGGAACTGAGGAGACCAATTTTTGAAGCTTTTCAGGTAGAATTCCTTCCCATTCTTGCTTGATGTACAGCTTAAGTTGTTCAACAGTCCAGGGTCTCCGTTGTTGTTTTTTACGCTTCATAATGCACCACACATTTTCAATGGGGGACAGGTCTGGACTACAGGCAGGCCAGTCTAGTACCCGCACTCTTTTACTACGAAGCCACGCTGTTGTAACACGTGCAGAATGTGGCTTGGCATTGTCTTGCTGAAATAAGCAGGCGCGTCCATGAAAAAGACGTCGCTTCGATGGAAACATATGTTCCTCCAAAACCTGTATGTACCTTTCAGCATTAATGGTGCCTTCACAGATGTGTAAGTTACCCATGCCTTGGGCACTAATACACCCCATACCACACAGATGCTGGCTTTTGAACTTTGCACCCATAACAGTCCGGATGGTTCTTGTCCTCTTTGGTCCGGAGGACATGACGACCACATTTTCCAAAAACAATTTGAAATGTGGACTCGTCAGACCACAGAACACTTTTCCACTTTGCATCAGTCCATCTTAGATGAGCTCGGGCCCAGCGAAGCCGGCGGCGTTTCTGGGTGTTGTTGATAAATGGCTTTGGCTTTGCATAGTAGAGTTTTAACTTGCACTTACAGATGTAGTGACAAACTGTAGTTAGTGACAGTGGTTTTCTGAAGTGTTCCTGAGCCCATGTGGTGATATCCTTTACACAGTGATGCCAGTTTTTGATGCAGTGCCGCCTGAGGGATCAAAGATCACGGGCAGTCAATGTTGGTTTTCGGCCTTGCCACTTACGTGCAGTAATTTCTCCAGATTCTCTGAACCTTTTGATGATGTTACGGACCGTAGATGATGAAATCCCTAAATTCCTTGCAATAGCTGGTTGAGAAATGTTGTTCTTAAACTGTTGGACAATTTGCTCACGCATTTGTTCACAAAGTGGTGACCCTCGCCCCATCCTTGTTTGTGAATGACTGAGCATTTCAGGGAAGCTGCTTTTATACCCAATCATGGTGCCCACCTGTTCCCAATTAGCCTGTTCACCTGTGGGATGTTCCAAATAAGTGTTTGATGAGCATTCCTCAACTTTCTCAGTCTTTTTTGCCACTTGTGCCAGCTTTTTTGAAACATGTTGCAGGCATCAAATTCCAAATGAGCTAATATTTGCAAAAAATAAAAAAGTTTACCAGTTCAAACATGAAGTTTCTTGTCTTTGCTGTGTATTCAATTGAATATAAGTTGAAAGGGATTTGGAAATCATTTTATTCTGTTTTTATTTACACAACGTGCCAACTTCACTGGTTTTGAGTATTGTAAATTAAATGTCTGTGCTGTGATCTAGTCAAAGAGTTTAATGGCTCCAGCGATTACTGACTCTGTGACCCAGCTCTGATTGGTGTCTAACAGGGAGTCGTCACTTCTATTGTGTGTCACTTTAAATGACATCCATTTACACCCTGCCCTTCTCAAAGCATGGCAGTGTGCCTCCATGGCTGTGAAAGAATATTGAGGGTGAAGACACAGTATGACTACAACATTGTGGTGTGGATCATTCCACAATTTTAGAGACAGATATCCAGATATCCAAGTCTTTGAGCAAAAGTACTAAAAAGATGTGTTTCATATGCGATCAGTTAAAGAAGTTAAAGTCCACATGATCCTCACCTGAAATGATGTAACTTGTGTTTTTGTCTTTTCAGGGTCAAAATCTCAGGGTAAGTGTGTTCATAATCTATTAATGTAAAATGTAGATGAACTCAAACAATAAATAATTTATTGATGCTCCGATTTGCACACCTATGCCCCTTCAGAATGCGGCAGACGTTCTCCAATACCAAACATAGTGGGCGGTGCGGATGCCTTGGAGGGGTCATGGCCATGGCAGGCCAGCTTGCACTTCAGAAAAAATGAGACTCAGCACATCTGTGGAGGGTCCCTCATCAGTGAAGAATGGGTCATCACAGCAGCTCACTGCGTGATAACGTAGGAAAAGCACCAACTCTTACTGAAACTTACAAACAAAAGAGGCTTTTACAGGCTGAAAGCATAATGTTGAATTGGTGAAAAAAGAATAATGATAGTTTCCTAAACACTGTATTTTGAAAAAGTAAAACAAACAAAACAGTACCTACACACATTATAAAGACGACATTTTCAGACCTTATAATTATCACCAAAATTAGGAAGTTGTTTATTTTGACCCTGTCTATTTTTTTCATGAAAAAATGCAAAGAACCATGTTGTCTGTTATGAACTTAAAACCAGTTTAAATTTATTTGTTTGAAGAGAGAAAGGTAACAAGAAACCAGTCAAGAAACGGGCTATCTACTTTTGATGTTTAGTAGAGAGTAAGTATTTTATATTCTTTGGAAGAGCAATGGCACATCAGGTGGACTGTTTAATATACTGTATTTCACTCGTCCAGTGGCGTTCCTAAGCAACTTGGCACCCTAGGCAGGATTTCTGGTAGTGCCCCCCCCCCCCCCCCCCCCCCCATGCGCAACCTCTTAGATATAATATAATAACAGTTGCAGTGCAATATGCATAATGTAGTAATTGCACTACAATAAACTATACAGCAGCCACACATGTCATAGAAAAATACAGGAAGAAAGTAGAATCTGCACACTGGGTACACTCCAAATATTTATTGCTAGTTCCTCATCATAGAAAAATACAAACACAATAAAAAATTACAAATAGTAAAAAATGTAAACTTGGAATAGTGCAAATAATTAGTGCAATAATAAACAGGGCCATAAACAAAATACCCACAACAACCTCAATCTAGCCCACATCTAGCCAACAACGACAAAATGGCTAAAAAAACAGCAGCATTGTCAAGGAAACAAGTGGCATATATCATCCTATGAATAATGTAAAAGTGTTGCTGACAAAGAGTAAGCTACAGGACTAGAACTCGTTGATTCATCAAACTCATGATCAATATATTTAGCCTCCAAGACAAGCTTTCAATATCATTCATTGATTATTCATATCATTACAACAGAGAGGCCAAGCATGATGACAGCTGCACACTGCAGATGTATGCATATAAATGGCTGGTATCCTCTGAGCCTGAAACACCTGATCATACAAGTATTTCCAAGTGTCCAAACTATGGCAGTATTATGCTCTCCAAAAATATCCCATTTATCCAGTGGCAGTTGTCAACTCCCTGTGAGGCAAGCTGGAGGGGCATTGTTTACAGAAGGACACATAGGCAGTGCCGTGTACTAAAGTTGTGCATAAACAAAACAACTTAGTAGTGGAAAAATTAACACTGGGGAACACATTTTTTAGTAAGGTCTGACAGCAATTTTTAACTACGTTTTGGGTGCTGAATCCAAAACTGGATTCAACTCGTGCTGATCAAATCCCTACGAACTTGAATCAGAGTGAATTTCAAAATTTGCATCATTGCTGTCACTGCATTCTTTAACATTGCTCAGTTCTTCTAGAGGGGGTTGTTGTTCAAAAATGGCACTGGAATTTCAGCTGAATGGGGCATGGGTCTTGTAGTTGACAGTAGATATTCTATTATAATGTTTTTGTTAAATCCTGATGTTTTCATGTTTTCACTAAACAAAAGTAACAGTCTGTGCAATGATCTGTTTGCTCTCACCAAATCATGGGGATACCAAATGCCAACTTTTTACATGTTCCTTTGGTCCACATCTGTAAACTCTTGACACACTGCTTGCGCACTTTGTGAGGGACCCATGGCTTGTCTTGATCACTGAGTTTCACGTTAAAATACGCAAAATATGCTTGTTTGACAAATGCACCGATGTTTGCCCTCTGACTTGGAATGGAGAAACAACCACAAAATTAGCAAAAGGAGTCAGGGTTGTTTAGGCATTTATGACGAGAAGTAGCACGAGCAGATATGATCTGAAACAAAGGAAATAAATACCTACGTAAATAAAACACGAAGATTGAATACTTAGAAGCTTTGAAAACAAAAATAACAGCATAAAAAGAAATATAACTTAAAACAGTATGCCCATAGGTACAAGGTTAAAAGAAGAGCCAGCACAAATATTCTCAACTCCTATTACGCTAGCTTTCTGTTTGCAGAAATTGATAGTACTGACCTAGTGGGAGCTGCACATACCTCTCACCGCACTGTCTCAGTTGTGACTGCACAAGCAAGTTGTCACGTAGCTGCAGATGGACCCAATCATAATCAGCTGGCAAGTCTTATTAAAGCTAATCAGTAGAATTTGCTTATCTGGGTAAGCTGTGGAGAAAAAACTTGACGTGCTAAAAAAAACTGATGGCAATTTTGGAATCAGCATGCCAATTTTAGTCTGAATCAGCACAAAAATCTAACTCAACAGAATTTATTTTCAAATTGTTCCCCAGTGTAATTTGTAGTAAACAAGCTGTTTATAGCTTGTTTTCATTGCATTGCAATGTATCGCCTTAGCCTTTGTCCTGAGAATTTCAGCACGGACTTGAGGATGCTGTCTGTTAGTGTTGCTAGTTTTCTGGCAAATGCTATGAACCTCAAACAGCCCCACCTTAAAAAATTCTGCACAATCATGCTAAGTTCTCGATCTTATCAAAATGCATTTGACAAGAACAAAATACAAAGAACAGACTTGGCTGGGGTCAAAGTTAATTTAATTGGTCGGAAGTTGGAACCCAACATTGTTTGCCATTATGCTACGTTCACACCGCAAGCGACCCAGCGACCAAAATCGTGTCACCCACTGACGTAGCGTCGTGTGTCTATAAATACCTCATTTTGGTCACTGTTGCCGTCGGCCGCCGCTCGGTGACGTCACATCCGCTCGAGTTTCACCGCGATCATATCATATATCAGATAATAGGATGTATAAGCGGACATTATTCCAGCTGTTTCCTTTTCACTCACTTATCAAACACAAAACACTGCAGCTGATGCCTTGTAGCAGCATTATCTGTGAGTTTACCGCGGTCTGTCCAGGCGGAACTAATGTCCTCACTGAGTTTATTTCCGCCTAGACGGAACTCATCCGCCCTGTAGTCCGGATGAATAACTGTCTGTCTTGGGTACCGTCACACGTACACACACCTCTGATTGGCTGACGCCTGAATAGATCAACTTTTTCTAACTTTGACACTGAATAATGCAGAGGTAATGCCAAGGGTTAGCCCCGCCCCATCGCGGCTGTACATTGACTTTGAATGGAGAGTGATCGCCGAGGTAGTACAAGTAGCGTCCAGTGTGAACGCACCATTAGAAAGAGCTCTCTGGGTGGTGGGTTACCTGGCCAATTTAAGAGTAAAAAAAGGTCAGCTATGGTGCATATTCATGTTTTAACAGGAAGTTTATTAGACAACTGGATCTCTTTGAATAACAACGCAAAAATGTCTTAAAATTGTTTCGACAAGACAAGACTATAGGGCGCATTAAGTGATTGGTTTAATAACAATACGTTTTTTTTTTAATGCAGAAATGAAACTGATTATTGGACGATCTTTCTTGGAAGGCTGACACAGAATGGCTCTAATGTGAATGAGGTGGAGCGTTCTGTGTCCGAGATCTTTATACATTATGAATACAACCAAGGGGGCACACTTAACAACGACATTGCCCTCATGAAGCTGGACAGTCCTGTCAACTTCACTGACTACATCAAACCCATCTGCATTGCAAATGACTCCAGCCAATTCTACAACTCCACCCCCTGCTGGATCACTGGCTGGGGATATCCTGGAAGCAATGGTGAGTGTCAGAACCTGTTGTACATTGGTTAACACTAAGACCATAACCACCAAACCATAGCAAACATTAGCTTTATAAATAACTACTACTGTAAAGCCAGAGCTTAATTAAGAGCTGCTCAACCTTAACTGCAAGACAACATGACAGTAGACAGTAGCTGCAGGCTGAGCTTAAGCCCGGACCATGTGCCTGAAGGACTGTAGTCTCTGCACAGTATAGATCTTAAACACTGGCCATGTGTTGATTCCATTTTATTCTCCCTACATAGAAAATACTGCTCAGAAAAAAGGACAATAAAAACATGTCATGATATCATGCTTTTCTGTCACAGAGCCACTCGCTGAAACACTACAGGAGGTCCAGGTCCCTGTTATTGGAAATAATGAGTGCTCCTGCGACTACTTGCCAATACAAGGGCCAACAATCACAGACCAAATGATGTGTGCTGGGCGGCAGGAGAACGAAGGAGCATGCTTTGTGAGAGAACATCTTTTCTTTAACAAAAGAAAAAGAGGATCATCATCAATTAGGATAACTCTAAGGGCCCATGACAAACGGGGGGCCCAACAAATTAAAACACGAGGATCTTATTTTCATAATTTAGAAACATGTCTTCATAAGGGGGGAATGTTTTCTCTTACTTTAATGTTAGAACTAGTGCTGTCAGACGATTAAAAAAATTAATCTAATTAATTACCGGATTTATAATTAATTAATCTAATTAATCCCATTTTAATCTCATATCTGCTTAAAGTACCCAAATAAAGAATTTGAATTCTAGGATATTATAAAATTGTAGTGCATGACTTATCAAATGGATACACTAAAAAGACAAGACTGTAAATCTGCATTTTTTATTGGTGACTAAATAAAACCTATGTCAGGGCAACTTGTCCAGAAAATTCTAAGCTCAATCAGGCAACTCAAATTACACTTTAAGTGATTTTCATAAATCAAATTCAAAATAAGAAAAATGTTGAGGACATCCAGCAAAACAATTAGGCCTGATGCATTATTAAAGAATGTATTACAAATATAGATAAATAATTTCAAGACTAAGTCTTAAATATGCCATTCCTGTTGTCACCTGAGCTTTGTTAGGTTTGACTAGAGACGCATGTGTGAAGTAACGTGCCACTGCCATGTACGGGTCCTCCAGCTGGCCAATATCAAAATGTTTGTGTGCTATGATAAATGGCGATTAATTTTTTTAATGCATTAATTTGCGGTGTAATTAATTAATCTAATAACAACTTAATAGCCTCTGTACAAGGGACAGACAAACATAATGTCTGACCATTGATGACCCCATAAAGTGTTTTTTTTTCTACAAGATTTAATTATTTAAACTTGCCAAAAAAACGTATGGAAATTTTGATGGAGTTACTTTGCAGAATATATTTTGACTGTACTAAAGAGACCAACTTGATGTTTCTTCATGGGATCCACAACTTCTGGTGGCACACCTGCGAAAACGACAGGACACCCATGTCAATTAGGTCAAAATCTGAAGCTTCTGTTAAGTGGCGGCATTGACCGATACAGCTGCAACAACAATTCACCACCTAAGCACACAAGGGGCCTGTACTATGAAGCTGGATTAAGTCATCCAGGCTGAGCTAAGCCCGACCATGCTTGAAGGACTGTAGTCTCTGCACAGTATAGATTCAAACACGGCCATGTGTTGATTCCATTTATTCTCCCTACATAGGAAAATACTGCTCAGAAAAAAAGGACAATAAAAAACATGTCATGACATCATGCTTTTCTGTCACAGAGCCACTCGGAGAAGAGAGCAGCCTACTTCACGGCGGAGGAGCAGCAAATAATCCTGCAAAAATACGAGGAGTACCACAGTATTATCCAGGCCAGGAGCAACACGACTGTAGCCGCGAGAAGCCGGAGGGATTGCCGGCACATTTTCCACATTTTCCTACATTTTCCAGAAACACAAATCGCTTAAAATGTAATAAAGAACTCGTCCACATTAAACCAAAATTATGTAATTAAATAGTCTTTTAAATGGTGATGAATAATTATCCTTTTTATTTTAAATGTAATATAATTAGCCTAAATATAATATTTAATTTCACTTTTAGTGAACTTTGGATCTAAAACAACATTTGTCCCACTGTCATGATTCACCGCTATTGGACAGTGTAAAACATTTCCTTTTTTTTGTTAATTAAAATAATAAATGGACAGTGTTGATAACACTGGGATAAATCTATGAATGAAATGAAACGTAAATGAGATATTTAAAAATATTTCTTCAAACTAAATTCTGTCTCTCAGTTTCATGGTGTTACTACCAAAATTTGGAGATCATATTACATTAGACATTTAAGATATGATGATTACTTATGTAATTGTAGTTGAACTTTAAACCAAAATTATTGTTACTTGACTTTATCCATAATAAAGTTCAGTACAATTATCAGCATGTGTTGTCTTTATCAGAAGTAAACATCCTCGGATGAAACATTATCACTGACATTGAGAAATAATGTCAAATAGTTTGAATTAAACAAGTTACTGTTTTATTTCATTGAGTTTTGTCAGCAGTCTTCAGATGTTGTGATATGTGCCTTTAGATTAATTTTATTGCATTCATGAATCTTGTGATTGTAACCTAAAATATGTTAACACCAATGACAGAAATAACATAAAAATACTTACAAGAACGATTTTTCTATGTGTCCATTGTTGTTGCTAAAACATCATGGTCAACATACTAATAAATACTCTACATTTGTCTAAACGCAATAAATTTTTTAACTTGTTTGACCAGGAAAATCACATTCATATTTTCTAAATGACCTTAGTGCATTATTTGCCAGGTAAGGCTCCAGAATGTCACAGATGTATAGAAGTCCCTCCCGTGAAAATCTGTACCTCTCGTACAAGATTTCTTCTGGTAAATCAAGCCGATTACTTCTGTCACGAAAAAAACGCTCCCGACGAAGCGCTCCTCTTACAATTTGTGCACCGACATTAACCGGTTCTGGCAGAAATGGGCAAGCCATTTTCCAAGACAGCAAATTGGTGACTGTGCGGTCTTTTCTGCCCCCCCGAGAGAACCGATTGGTCAGCGGGCGGTCTGTCACACCCTGTGAGCTCTTATCCTGGAACTTAACCTGCTCCGGACCAGGTTTGGCGTTCAGCATCAGTTACCGGGGCAACGTGTCTGGATAAAAAGAGATCCACATTCGTAGTGCAGAAAACCCGAAACTTATCCAGGAAGTTATCTCTCTAAGAGCTAATCCAGCTTCGTAGTACAGGCCCAAGGTCTCATGCCTATGTTTGAAATCAATAGATGATTGATATGTTTGAGAACTTGCTTGGTTTACAACTTGGAAGCTTAATGACTGGCCATAAGTAGTATGATTGGCATCAACCAATCTCTTGCAGAGAAGATCAGAGAATCAACTGAAAAATAAGCAAAAATAGAGATTGTAAAACAACAGAAAAAAGCCTTATGACGTCAACCATTTGATTGTTGAAAGAGCCTTTGGAATATTTTGGACACATTGCAATGGATACTGCCAAAACAGAGCAAGTCATCTCAACTGAACTTTGGTTAAACCCACTCACAGAGAGACCTTGAGGTGGGACTTGAGGCTGTCTGATCAATCAGTCAATCAATCAGTCTTAATTTGTATCGTGCCAATTCATAACAAGTGTTATCTCAAGACACTTTACAATACAGCATAAAACTCTTCATTTTATGCATATACATAAATGCATAAATACATATATAAAAAATACAGATACAAATTATAAATTATCCATGTAGCCAATCATGAATCCCTCAATCATGGCGGCAAGAAAAAAACTTTTGTTAGGCTGCAGAAAATCTTGAGAGTGGATCCCAATTTCATGATGAACAGCAAATCTCCACAACGCTGTGTTGGGTGTGAGGGAAAGGGAAGGGAGGTAAGAGGAGATAAGTGGACTAAAGTAAGAGCTAAAGTTAGTGACAGATCCATGAGCCATAGACCTGTTGTCATCAAATTTGTTTCTGCTAAAAATATAGAGGTAAGCCCTTTGAGATGCAACATCTTGTTTTCAGGAGGGTCCTCATGTCTGTATGGTTGGGGTGATAATTTTATAGAAGTATAATCAATGATAGTCTTACTGAAAATAAAAATTTATTGTAGTGACAAACTCATAGGTGCCCAGACCACAAGGGCATCCCTACCATATTTGTCTCCTTTAAGAATATATGTATTAAAGGCCTCTTGAGATGTGACATCCCAATTTTCAAGAGGGACCTCATGCCTAAGTGGTACTAAAGACAGTTACTATAGTCTGATCAGTTACGACTCCACATTTCCAAAACCAGATATCCTCAATAAAAGAAAAACTCACCCCATGTACAGTCAACGCACATACATGTATTATATGTTTAGCCGTTTTCAAAGCAGGTTGAAAAAATGTTTATAAAGGCTGTAATAACAACTTGTTCCCCATACATTTGGGTGTAAGAGTTTCACAGCCAGCCACAAGTAAAAACAAGGGGTATTACAGATTTTGGCACTTCCACATAGTCCTCCATTTTCAGCCCCTAAAGTTGAAGCCTGGTTGTAACAAAGGTCCCTTTATCATGTGTTTTAGCAAATAGGGCCAGTAATCCCTCCCAGCGTCTATCCACCTTATACACAGAAAGTGACAAACTCACTTGTAAATAACCTGGCTTAATGCAGCAGTGTGAATAGGGCTCATACTATGTACATAACTTGCCAACACCAGTACCTGCCTGTCAGGATTTTTCCCTTTACAGTCCTTAAGATTGCTCAGTTTCAAGGTTCGTACCAACACCTGACATAATTCAGAACAAAAGATGACGAGGAGCAGCTGAATTGAGTCGAGGTTTACTTACAGCAAGGAGTACAACTACACAGAGTGTCAGGCAGTCTGAGAGTTGAACTGAAGCTAGTACAGTGTCTTCTCCCTTGTAGAATAACTTGAGTTTCAGGGAAGAAGGAGCAACGAGAGGGCTAAGAGGGCTATGCAACGTCATGTAGCATGTGTGTATGTGTGGGAATGTAGTCAGTAGCAAGGAGAGGGCTATGTAAGGTCATATAGGGTCATGTCACTAAGCTATGATTTTACAGGAATTCTGGATAGTTCAAATACATAAGAAAAAACTATATACAATATATAGAAGAGTCACACTGTTCTTCACACTGCCTTTGAACATACTTCCATATTGAACATACTTGAAAGAGCTGTCTTCCAGTCAACTTCCAACATACAGTATATGTGTTTTTCCTCTATAAACACTTCCTAGGCTGCTGCTTCGTCAGACTACTGAACTATACTGTTGACAAAAGGAATTTTCAGTCTGGCATGTCAAGTCATAAGCTGTGCACTCTGACTATCACAGCAAACTTGTTTAAAGTATATTTAGTTTTTCTATGAAAACATGTCTCCTGATACCCTGAATGTTATAATTGGTATAGACTGCACAGCTGCATCAATGGATATTGGCTAAAACTCTGTTGTCTTTAAAGGAACACTACACCAAACTCTCACCCTCATTTTGATTTCTACTCACCCTCATGCTGAATGTATAAATGTTTTTGGGGGTTTGATGTAAGCAATGATTTGGCTAGCGTCCATCTACCCTAAATCCACTAACGTCCATCTAACAGGGGCAGCGAAAAAAAAGAAAAAAGGTCCATTTTCCTTCATACCTCTCCGTCATGTAATCGCCTGCTAGATCGCTGTAATTCAAGTGTCCTGAGTGGTAGCGTCCATAAATTACATTGAAGCGTACTTGCTATAGGCTATTTAGAAGCTGCTCCTGCACTTCCGTGTGCAGAGACGTGCTTCAGGGCGCTTCTCGTTCGGTGACAGACCAATCAGGCAAAGAGTGGTGCAGGGGCCTCAAACCGTGGTATGTACAGTATGTCAGAAAAATGTATTGTTCAGACCAACATATTATGTCTCAAACAGTGTATTTTACCATTAGTTTGATCATTTCTTGTGTGTTTTGGCTTGTATTTTAGGGAGACTCCGGTGGACCTTTGCAGTGCGCACAAGACTCAGTATGGGTACTAGCTGGAGTAAAAAGCTTTGGAGAACCATGTGCTCTGGGTATTTTTCCCAACGGTTATACCCGAGTGTCTGAGTATCAGACATGGATCACTAACATAGTGCAGAATGCAGATGTTGGCTTTGTGACATTCACCTCCAGTGGCACTGACCCAGACGATGGCTTTCAGTGCCCAACAGTGCCACCAATTATGACCACAATGACAACGCCAGCAGCACCAAGACCAACAGAAAGTCCCAAACCACATCCTCCAAAACCACCTGGAGAAGATGATTGTGTGTTTGATCACGGCAACATTATCACAGCTGCACATGTTAGCTCTGTGGCACTTTCCTGTACTTCTTCAATTCTTCTCATTCTGTTGATTCTGAAATGAATTCTGCATGTGACTGCCATTGCGCTGGAGCACGAATGCACTTCAGTTGATTTTTTCCTGCATTGCAATCATTACTCATCTTGTACCTGGCTAAATCAATCATCAATCAAACTTTGATAAATACACATGAACTGTGAGATTCAATTCGGATTCTTGTTTAATGACCTGCTTTGATACACCTGCTGATAAAATCAATAAAAAACGACATTTGGGTCAGATCATTAAAGCTTAACTATTGAACTAATGAAATCTCAATAAAAGAAATGATGATATTGATAACTGGTTTGTGGTTCATTTTTGGCCAAAAATGTATATTATGTAAGAAAATTCTTGGTTACAAGCTATAGTTTTCAGTTCTAAAACTTTAACCTCTGAATAGATAGCCTTGAAAGAGCAGCAGCACCAAATGTAGGTCTAGTGGTGAGAAATATATTGCATCGAACTATTTGTTTTTATCTTGCACCAGTTTAATGTTATGTTCTTTTGGTTGTCAGCAAGGGGGAAGATGAGCATGAGTAAAGAGCTCCATGCTAATATTTTATCATTAGGCCCCATTCATGCTGTGGTTTTAAGATACATTACTGAGGCCTCTGTGACACATAGCCTCCTCTCTGAATGCTGCAGAGACAGAATGAAGTGATTCCATATCTGCTCTACCTCTGCACTGTAAAAAAGGCTGGTTGTCTTAACTTCAAAAAGTTACTGTCAGGGCTGCCTTAAAATTTTAAGTTTTCTGAATTTAGAAATTTAAGTTCAGTTGAATTAAGAATGATTCAGATCAAGTGAACTTCTTAAGTTCAATAAACTTGCTATTAAGTCAGCTCGACTTGAATTGTTTAGTTTAACAAACTTCTAAAAGCAGTCAAATTCCAATAGTATTTTTTTTATGCCAACACAGTAATTAAACTTCTTTAAACTACAGTTTTTAAGGGTAAAACAACTTGATCTTCAGTTGTTTTACCCACAAAAGAGGATCATTTCACATTTGTGAATGATCCTCATTCTCAAATGTGAAAAAAGAAATGAAACAGTAAAAGATGTGAGCTATAAGCTCGTTTTCCACCAAACGAGCCGTCATGCAAGCCAGACGATTTTTAGTAAAGAACATTTGTAGATGAGGATGCATTTTTCCTGCAAGCAAGCACTTTTTTGTGGCAAGTGTATCTTGAATATGTTCAGAGCTGTATTGCTACCCACATTGAACATGTGATGAAAATGGCCAGTTGTGTTATTAAAGCATAAAGAACAGAAGTTGTTTCGGTTTGCCTGGCAATAATACCCTTTAAATACCAGACCTTTTTTTCTGCTTTTAAGATTGTTTTTCTTAAAGCAAATATTAACTTTATTTTATAAACTTGTGTCAAAGCAGAACAAAATGAGTAAAAGTAAAAGCGAAATATTAAAATCCAAATGCAATAAGTCAATTTAGCTCAAAATCATCAATGACCTGAACTTCAGATTAAGTTGTTTTACCTTTAAAACTGTAGTTCAAAGAAGTTTAATTACTGTGTTGGCATAAAAAAATACTATTGAAATTGGATTGCTTTTAGAAGTCTGTTAAACTAAACAATTCAAGTGGCGCAGTTGGATAGTGCGCTTTGTCAGTGATCAGGAGGTTGCAGGTTCAAGTCCAGCTCCGGGGGCGACACATGGCAATGTGTCCTTGCTCCCACTGCTGCATCAGTGGCGTGTAAATGGGCATGAAAGGGCGTGAATGTGTTAGAAATACTGATGGGTAACTAACATAGAAACTCTGAACCATCAGTGAGTGAATGTGAGAGCGAATGGGTGTGAATGGGTAAGTGTGACCTGTAGTGTAAAGCAGCTTTGAGACTACAGAACTGCTATATCAGCTCAAGTCCATTTAATAACAAGTTTATTGAACTGAAGAAGTTCACGTGATCTGAATCGTTCTTAATTCCACTGAAATTAAATTTCTAAATTCAGAAAACTTAAAATTTTAAGGCAGCCCTGACACTAACTTTTTTTTTGGTTAAAACAACTAGCCTTTTTTACAGTGTGGAGGTAGTATCAGAGGTGTAATATTGGTAGGAGGCACACAGACTCTGGGAGACAGGAACATTGTGTCTCTGTCATAGTGTGCATAGGGAGCATGTGCTGTATAATGCACATCTAAAGCATATCACCCCCACATATACAAGCAGAATTAATATTATGTTGTTGTATTTGCTAAGAGGAGGATAGTCTCAACACAGGTTAAAGTAATGCCTAAATTTTGGGGTATTTTTGCATCGGCCGTGATTGAACAGGCAACCTTGCTATCAGGCTTATGCACTACCTGCTACTTCAACATGCTGCACGATTATATCATACTGTTGTGATGAAGTGTCATAACATTAACATTTTTTATCATAGTTTTTTTTTTCTCCCTGGAGTGCTGGTTTGGCGGAGTGGTAAGCAACCAGGAACCCCATGTACTTGCTTCTGCCGGTCCAGGTTCGAATCCCACCTGTGGCCAGTTTGCAGAGTGTCTTCCCCTACTCTCTCACCCCCTTTCACAAGCCTATCCACTGTCTCTCTCCTATCAATAAAGGCACAAAATGCCCAAAAATATATATTAAAAAAAAAAAAGTTTTTTTTCCCCAAAAAGTAAATATGCATGGCATTGAGATTTTTTAACAACAAAAAAAAAAAGACATAAGCGACATGAGCAAATGACTAGAAAGTACAAAATAATAATAATAATAAAATAATTCACTGAGAAAAAAAGATAACATGAAAATAAATGAACAGGGCTTGTTTTGCAGTAGGCATTCTTCTATGATAGGGTTCGTGTTTTATCTTTTTGAATGACTTTTAGAGCATAAAATACTCTTTTCATTTGACTAGTCATATGACTGTAAATAATATGACTGCCCTAATAACAATGATGTTCACAGTCCCACTGGGTGCTATATATTAAAGGTTGTGTATTTACACATATTTACTGCTTGCTACTGATTGACGTGCGTGTGTTTTTACTAAGCCTTCAGACAATTAAGAGATTAAAAGTTGAGCAGCGCATCAATTTAAGATTTTGGCTGAAATTGAACAGAACTGCAGTTGAATCTTTTCATACATTAATGTAGGTTTATTAGGAGCACTGCATGTCATGTGCGTTTGAATTCCACTAAAGATTTCTGATGGGAGGGAGGATGTCTAAGATGGGGATGTCCTGAGTCCTCATGCACGTAAAAATTCCGGAAACAAATTTCTGAACACATTGTTTGAAATGACTGGGTATAAGAATTATAGCAGAAATATTCTCTATCAATAAAGAAGCACTTTAGAAAATTTGGCATTAATATTTGAGCATTAAGGCACCTGGTTTGTTGGAGTGGTGGAGACTATATTACTTGATCCTCCCAGGTTTGATTCAAGTCTGAGGTCTATTTGCCAAATGTCCTCCCCTGTTCTATCTCATCCTTTTTAAAGCCTATCCGGTATATATTATAAAGGGGCTTCAAAGAATATGTTTTCCAAATAGGTTTGAGGATTCCTGCTGCTGTTATAAATAAAATCAGAGGTAGAGCCTAAGAGAAAGCTCAAAACAAAAGAGACATAAAGAGAGAGAAAGAAACAAAGAGAAAGAAAAGGGCAGAGACAGAGTTAACAATACCAGAAAAAAAAGTGAGTAAAAGGAAGCAGGGATATCATACAAGGAGATGCACCACTATCCCATTTATTCATTTGAAATATATAGCATGTATTGCAGTGTTGATTAGCATTGCGTTGGATGATATTTTAAAAAAGAGGAATTACAGGCCCTGCATACCTTTTCTGTTTTAAATGAAAAACATTTTGAAAAAAAATATAATTCAATTGAATGCACAATACTAAATTGAAGTTAGCATCCATTTGCTGCAAATTGCGTGAAATAAAACATTACCCTTAATATAATACAAGACATGGAACAGTATCCTGATTCTTCCACAGTAACCCAACCTGTTAATTGAACAACTTTACCGGCCTCATTTGATGATTTTTTTCCCACTTTGAGAATATATATGTGGCCAAATAATTTGTAAGTATTGTAGCTGTACAGCAACTGTAAGTTGGTCAGACACATCTCTAAAGAATTGAATTTGTTGAAAAAATCATAAAAAACCCTAATTTTTTTCCAGTTAAAATTCAATAACTTCTTTCAATTGTAATACTTAGCTTTACATTTGATTTCAAAAGATGCACCAGACTTCAGTGAAGGTGATTTGACCCAATTTGATGATTTATTATTTGTGTTTGAGTAAGTTTTGGGGTAAAGTGTGCACCCTGGCTCACACCTATGGCAATGATCATAAAATAGGTCATAGTACAGGCCCTGGATGACTTTTGGATTTTCTAAAGGTATATTCTTGGGAGTCTCTGGGTGTACTACAAATACCACACAATAAACAAAAAATTGGGCTGTGGGCAAAATTACATGTATTGTGAAAGAGGTCCTTTGATAAATACACATGAACTGTGAGATTCAATTGTGATTTTTGTTTAATGACCTGCTTTAATGCACCTGCTGTTAAAATCAATAAAAATCGACATTTGGGTCAGATTGTTACGTTTTAACTCTTAAACTGATGAAATCTCATTAAAAGAAATGATAATGCTGATAACTGATAATCTGATAATCTGGTTTGTGGTTCATTTTTTTACTTCAAATCCGATAATATGTAAGGAAATACTTGGTTATAAGCTGTAGTCCTCAGTTTTAAAAAACACTTAAGCAATTTTGGCATTAAGCATAAAAACTCCTGGTCTGGTGGAGTGCTATGCAATCAGGCAAATCTGATGCACACTGTTTGCCTTCCATAGGATGTCCTGCAGTTCAAGAGTCAATGAAGAGTCAGATGGCCTAGGAGCCGTCTGTGTACAGGAAAGATCTGGCATCGAGTTTTACTTTTTTGAAGTGCTTGAAACATTTTTAAGATGCATTATAAAGGGGCTTCATAGGAAGTGTTTCCCAAATGGGGTTGAGGATAATTATGCTTTTTGCACAAAAATGATGGCACTTTGTCAAACGAGGATATAATCTATACTATTCTTTCTTGTTCCCACTGCCATTATAAATAAAATCAGAGACGGAGCCCAAGTGAGAGTTTAAAAAAGAGAGAGAGAAACAGAGACAAAGAAAGATAAAAGGACAGTATGGGAGGCCCCTTAAGACATAAATCATACTTGCTTTTACATTCACCATCAAACTCTCACACATAAATTCTCTTACATTTACTGTCATACTCTCTCACATTTACAATCCACCATATTGTCATTTCTATCATGATCATGCAGGTAAAATTGCCCCTCCCCCATGTATATCAAAAAAGATAACCAATCGGGAAGGGAGAATTTAGCGGTACTTCCATTTCAATCAAACTCATTTCCGTTTCAAGCAAACTCTCTTGCACACATATATTCTCATTCACACATACTATTATTCTGTCTGACTTGATAATAAATGTAAGAGAGTACACTAGTGTGTGAGAGTGTAATAGTAAATGTAAGAGGGTTTGATAGTAAATGTAAGAGGTTTTAACATTAAATGTAAGAGGGTTTGAAAGTAAATGTAAGAGGGTTTAATAGTAAATGTAAGAGGGTTTAATAGTAAATGTAAGAGGGTTTGATAGTAAATGTAAGAGGGTTTGATAGTAAATGTAAGAGGGTCTGATAGTAAATGTAAGAGGTTTTGATAGTAAATGTAAGAGGGTCTGATAGTAAATGTAAGAGGGTTTGATAGTAAATGTAAGAGGGTTTGATAGTAAATGTAAGAGGGTTTGATAGTAAATGTAAGAGGGTTTGATAGTAAATGTAAGAGGGTTTAATAGTAAATGTAAGAGGGTTTGATAGTAAATGTAAGAGGGACTGATAGTAAATGTAAGAGGTTTGATAGTAAATGTAAGAGGGTTTAATAGTAAATGAAGGGTTTAATAGTAAATGTAAGAGGGTTTGATAGTAAAATGTAAGAGGGTTTGATAGTAAATGTACTGCCCATTTGATGATTGGCTTCATACTTTGAGATGATAGTAAATGTAAGAGGGTTTAATAGTAAATGTAAGAGGGTTTGATAGTAAATGTAAGAGGGTTTGATAGTAAATGTAAGAGAGTTTGATAGTAAATGCAAGAGAGTATACTAGTGTGTGAGAGTTTAATAGTAAATGTAAGAGGGTTTGATAGTAAATGTAAGGGGGTTTGATAGCAAATGTAAGAGGGTTTGATAGTAAATGTAAGAGGGTTTGATAGTAAATGCAAGAGAGTATACTAGTGTGTGAGAGTTTAATAGTAAATGTAAGAGGGTTTGATAGCAAATGTAAGAGGGTTTGATAGCAAATGTAAGAGGGTTTGATAGTACATGTAAAAGGGTTTGATAGTAAATGCAAGAGAGTATACTAGTGTGTGAGAGTTTAATAGTAAATGTAAGAGAGTTTAATAGTAAATGTAAGAGGGTTTGATAGTAAATGTAAGGGGGTTTGATAGCAAATGTAAGAGGGTTTGATAGTACATGTAAAAGGGTTTGATAGTAAATGCAAGAGAGTATACTAGTGTGTGAGAGTTTAATAGTAAATGTAAGAGGGTTTGATAGTAAATGTAAGAGGGTTTGATAGCAAATGTAAGAGGGTTTGATAGTAAATGTAAGGGGGTTTGATAGTAAATGTAAGAGGGTTTAATAGTAAATGTAAGAGGGTTTGATAGTAAATGCAAGAGAGTATACTAGTGTGTGAGAGTTTAATAGTAAATGTAAGAGGGTTTGATAGTAAATGTAAGAGGGTTTGATAGCAAATGTAAGAGGGTTTGATAGCAAATGTAAGAGGGTTTGATAGTACATGTAAAAGGGTTTGATAGTAAATGCAAGAGAGTCTGATAGTAAATGTAAGAGAGTTTAATAGTAAATGTAAGAGAGTTTAATAGTAAATGTAAGAGGGTTTGATAGTAAATGTAAGGGGGTTTGATAGCAAATGTAAGAGGGTTTGATAGTACATGTAAAAGGGTTTGATAGTAAATGCAAGAGAGTATACTAGTGTGTGAGAGTTTAATAGTAAATGTAAGAGGGTTTGATAGTAAATGTAAGAGGGTTTGATAGCAAATGTAAGAGGGTTTGATAGTAAATGTAAGGGGGTTTGATAGTAAATGTAAGAGGGTTTAATAGTAAATGTAAGAGGGTTTGATAGTAAATGCAAGAGAGTATACTAGTGTGTGAGAGTTTAATAGTAAATGTAAGAGGGTTTGATAGTAAATGTAAGAGGGTTTGATAGCAAATGTAAGAGGGTTTGATAGTACATGTAAAAGGGTTTGATAGTAAATGCAAGAGAGTATACTAGTGTGTGAGAGTTTAATAGTAAATGTAAGAGAGTTTAATAGTAAATGTAAGAGGGTTTGATAGTAAATGTAAGAGGGTTTGATAGCAAATGTAAGAGGGTTTGATAGTACATGTAAAAGGGTTTGATAGTAAATGCAAGAGAGTATACTAGTGTGTGAGAGTTTAATAGTAAATGTAAGAGGGTTTGATAGTAAATGTAAGAGGGTTTGATAGTAAATGTAAGAGGGTTTGATAGTAAATGTAAGAGGGTTTGATAGTAAATGTAAGAGGGTTTGATAGTAAATGTAAGAGGGTTTGATAGTAAATGTAAGGGTTTGGTAGTAAATGTAAGAGGGTTTGATAGTAAATGTAAGAGGGTTTGATAGTAAATGTAAGAGGGTTTGATAGTAAATGTAAGAGGGTCTGATAGTAAATGTAAGGGTTTGATAGTAAATGTAAGAGGGTTTGATAGTAAATGTAAGAGGTTTGATAGTAAATGTAAGAGGTTTGATAGTAAATGTAAGAGGGTTTGATAGTAAATGTAAGAGGGTTTGATAGTAAATGTAAGAGGGTTTGATAGTAAATGTAAGAGGGTTTGATAGTAAATGTAAGAGGGTTTAATAGTAAATGTAAGAGGGTTTGATAGTAAATGTAAGAGGGTTTGATAGTAAATGTAAGAGGGTTTGATAGTAAATGTAAGAGGGTTTGATAGTAAATGTAAGAGGGTTTGATAGTAAATGTAAGAGGGTTTGATAGTAAATGTAAGAGGGTTTGATAGTAAATGTAAGAGGGTTTAATAGTAAATGTAAGAGGGTTTGATAGTAAATGTAAGAGGGTTTGATAGTAAATGTAAGAGGGTCTGATAGTAAATGTAAGAGGGTTTAATAGTAAATGTAAGAGGGTCTGATAGCAAATGTAAGAGGGTTTGATAGTAAATGTGAAAGGGTTTATTAGTAAATGTAAGAGGGTTTATTAGTAAATGTAAGAGGGTTTAATAGTAAATGTAAGAGGGTCTGATAGTAAATGTAAGAGGGTTTAATAGTAAATGTAAGAGGGTCTGATAGCAAATGTAAGAGGGTTTGATAGTAAATGTAAGAGGGTTTGGTAGTAAATGTAAGAGGGTTTGATAGTAAATGTAAGAGGTTTGATAGTAAAATGTAAGGGTTTGATAGTAAATGTAAGAGGGTTTGATAGTAAATATAAGAGGGTTTAATAGTAAGTGTAAGAGGGTTTGATAGTAAATGTAAGGGGGTTTGATAGTAAATGTAAGAGGGTTTGATAGTAAATGTAAGAGGGTTTGATAGTAAATGTAAGGGTTTGGTAGAAAATGTAAGAGGGTTTGATAGTAAATGTAAGAGGGTTTAATAGTAAATGTGGTTTGATAGTAAATGTAAGAGGGTTTGATAGTAAATGTAAGAGGGTTTGATAGTAAATGTAAGAGGGTTTGATAGTAAATGTAAGAGGGTTTGATAGTAAATGTAAGGGTTTGGTAGTAAATGTAAGAGGGTTTGAATAGTAAATGTAAGAGGGTTTGATAGTAAATGTAAGAGGGTTTGATAGTAAATGTAAGAGGGTTTGATAGTAAATGTAAGAGGGTTTGATAGTAAATGTAAGAGGTTTGATAGTAAATGTAAGAGGGTTTAATAGTAAATGTAAGAGGTTTGATAGTAAATGTAAGAGGGAATAGTAAATGTAAGAGGGTTTGATAGTAAATGTAAGAGGGTTTGATAGTAAATGTAAGAGGTTTGATAGTAAATGTAAGAGGTTTAATAGTAAATGTAAGAGGGTTTGATAGTAAATGTAAGAGGGTTTGATAGTAAATGTAAGAGGGTTTGATAGTAAATGTAAGAGGTTTGATAGTAAATGTAAGAGGGTTTGATAGTAAATGTAAGGGTTGATAGTAAATGTAAGAGGTTTAATAGTAAATGTAAGAGGGTTTGATAGTAAATGTAAGAGGGTTTGATAGTAAATGTAAGAGGGTTTGATAGTAAATGTAAGAGGTTTGATAGTAAATGCAAGAGAGTAAATGTAAGAGAGTTTAATAGTAAATGTAAGAGGGTTTGATAGTAAATGTAAGAGGGTTTGATAGTAAATGTAAGAGGGTTTGATAGTAAATGTAAGAGGTTTGATAGTAAATGTAAGAGGGTTTAATAGTAAATGTAAGAGGTTTGATAGTAAATGTAAGAGGTTTAATAGTAAAATGTAAGAGGTTTGATAGTAAATGTAAGAGGTTTGATAGTAAATGTAAGAGGGTTTGATAGTAAATGTAAGAGGGTTTGATAGTAAATGTAAAAGGGTTTGATAGTGAATGTGAGAGTTTAATAGTAAATGTAAGAGAGTTTAATAGTAAATGTAAGAGGGTTTGATAGTAAATGTAAGGGGGTTTGATAGCAAATGTAAGAGGGTTTGATAGTACATGTAAAAGGGTTTGATAGTAAATGCAAGAGAGTATACTAGTGTGTGAGAGTTTAATAGTAAATGTAAGAGGGTTTGATAGTAAATGTAAGAGGGTTTGATAGCAAATGTAAGAGGGTTTGATAGTAAATGTAAGAGGGTTTGATAGTAAATGTAAGAGGGTTTAATAGTAAATGTAAGAGGGTTTGATAGTAAATGTAAGGGTTTGGTAGTAAATGTAAGAGGGTTTGATAGTAAATGTAAGAGGGTTTGATAGTAAATGTAAGAGGGTTTGATAGTAAATGTAAGAGGGTCTGATAGTAAATGTAAGGGTTTGGTAGTAAATGTAAGAGGGTTTGATAGTAAATGTAAGAGGGTTTGATAGTAAATGTAAGGGTTTGGTAGTAAATGTAAGAGGGTTTGCTAGTAAATGTAAGAGGGTTTGATAGTAAATGTAAGAGGGTTTGATAGTAAATGTAAGAGGGTTTATTAGTAAATGTAAGAGGGTTTATTAGTAAATGTAAGAGGGTTTAATAGTAAATGTAAGAGGGTTTGATAGTAAATGTAAGAGGGTTTAATAGTAAATGTAAGAGGGTTTGATAGTAAATGTAAGAGGGTTTGATAGTAAATGTAAGAGGGTTTGATAGTAAATGTAAGAGGGTTTGATAGTAAATGTAAGAGAGTTTAATAGTAAATGTAAGAGGGTTTGATAGTAAATGTAAGAGGGTTTAATAGAAAATGTAAGAGGGTTTGATAGTAAATGTAAGAGGGTTAAATAGTAAATGTAAGAGGGTTTGATAGTAAATGTAAGAGGTTTGATAGTAAATGTAAGAGGGTTTGATAGTAAATGTAAGAGAGTTTAATAGTAAATGTAAGAGGGTTTAATAGTAAATGTAAGAGGGTTTAATAGTAAATGTAAGAGGGTTTAATAGTAAATGTAAGAGGGTTTGATAGTAAATGTAAGAGGGTTTAATAGTAAATGTAAGAGGGTTTGATAGTAAATGTAAGAGGTTTAATAGTAAATGTAAGAGGTTTGATAGTAAATGTAAGAGGGTTTAATAGTAAATGTAAGTGGTTTTGATAGTAAATGTAAGAGGCTTTAATAGTAAATGTAAAAGGGTTTGATAGAAAATGTAAGAGGGTTTGATAGTAAATGTAAGAGGGTTTGATAGTAAATGTAAGAGGGTTTAATAGTAAATGTAAGAGGGTTTAATAGTAAATGTAAGAGGGTTTGATAGTAAATGTAAGAGGGTTTAATAGTAAATGTAAGAGGGTTTGATAGTAAATGTAAGAGGGTTTGATAGTAAATGTAAGAGGGTTTGATAGTAAATGTAAGAGGGTTTGATAGTAAATGTAAGAGGGTTTGATAGTAAATGTAAGACGTTTAATAGTAAATGTAAGAGGGTTTAATAGTAAATGTAAGAGGGTTTGATAGTAAATGTAAGAGGGTTTGAGAGCAAATGTAAGAGGGTTTGATAGTAAATGTAAGAGAGTTTAATTGTAAATGTAAGAGGGTTTGATAGTAAATGTAAGAGAGTTTAATAGTAAATGTAAGAGGGTTTGATAGTAAATGTAAGAGGGTTTGATAGTAAATGTAAGAGGGTTCGATAGTAAATGTAAGAGAGTTCGATAGTAAATGTAACAGGGTTTGATAGTAAATGTAAGAGGTTTGAGATAGTAAATGTAAGAGAGTTTAATAGTAAATGTAAGAGGGTTTGATAGTAAATGTAAGAGGGTTTGATAAAATGTAAGAGGGTTTGATAGTAAATGTAAGGGTTTGATAGTAAATGCAAGAGGTTTACTAGTAAATGTAAGAGGGTTTAATAGTAAATGTAAGAGGGTTTAATAGTAAATGTAAGAGGGTTTGATAGTAAATGTAAGAGGGTTTGATAGCAAAATGTAAGAGGGTTTGATAGTAAATGTAAGAGGGTTTGATAGTAAATGTAAGAGGTATATAGTAAATGTAAGAGAGTCTAATAGTAAATGTAAGAGGGTTTGATAATAAATGTAAGAGGGTTTGATAGCAAATGTAAGAGGGTTTGATAGTAAATGTAAGAGAGGTTTGATAGTAAATGTAAGAGGTTTAATAGTAAATGTAAGAGGGTTTGATAGTAAATGTAAGAGGGTTTGATAGTAAATGTAAGAGGGTTTGATAGTAAATGTAAGAGGGTCTGATAGTAAATGTAAGGGTTTGGTAGTAAATGTAAGAGGGTTTGATAGTAAATGTAAGAGGTTTGATAGTAAATGTAAGAGGGTTTGATAGTAAATGTAAGAGGGTTTGATAGTAAATGTAAGAGGTTGATAGTAAATGTAAGAGGGTTTGCTAGTAAATGTAAGAGGGTTTGATAGTAAATGTAAGAGGGTTTGATAGTAAATGTAAGAGGGTTTAATAGTAAATGTAAGAGGGTTTGATAGTAAATGTAAGAGGGTTTAATAGTAAATGTAAGAGGGTTTGATAGTAAATGTAAGAGGGTTTGAAAGTAAATGTGAGAGAGTTTGATAGTAAATGTAAGAGGGTTTGATAGTAAATGTAAGAGGGTTTGATAGTAAATGTAAGAGGGTTTATAGTAAATGTAAGAGGTTTGATAGTAAATGTAAGAGGGTTTGATAGTAAATGTAAGAGGGTTTAATAGTAAATGTAAGAGGGTTTGATAGTAAATGTAAGGGTTTGGTAGTAAATGTAAGAGGGTTTGATAGTAAATGTAAGAGGGTTTGATAGTAAATGTAAGAGGGTTTGATAGTAAATGTAAGAGGGTTTGATAGTAAATGTAAGAGGGTTTGATAGTAAATGTAAGAGGGTTTAATAGTAAATGTAAGAGGGTTTGATAGTAAATGTAAGAGGGTTTGATAGTAAATGTAAGGGTTTGGTAGTAAATGTAAGAGGGTTTGCTAGTAAATGTAAGAGGGTTTGATAGTAAATGTAAGAGGGTTTGATAGTAAATGTAAGAGGGTTTATTAGTAAATGTAAGAGGGTTTATTAGTAAATGTAAGAGGGTTTAATAGTAAATGTAAGAGGGTCTGATAGTAAATGTAAGAGGGTTTAATAGTAAATGTAAGAGGGTCTGATAGCAAATGTAAGAGGGTTTGATAGTAAATGTGAAAGGGTTTATTAGTAAATGTAAGAGGGTTTATTAGTAAATGTAAGAGGGTTTAATAGTAAATGTAAGAGGGTCTGATAGTAAATGTAAGAGGGTTTAATAGTAAATGTAAGAGGGTCTGATAGCAAATGTAAGAGGGTTTGATAGTAAATGTAAGAGGGTTTGGTAGTAAATGTAAGAGGGTTTGATAGTAAATGTAAGAGGGTTTGATAGTAAATGTAAGGGTTTGGTAGTAAATGTAAGAGGGTTTATTAGTAAATGTAAGAGGGTTTAATAGTAAATGTAAGAGGGTTTAATAGTAAATGTAAGAGGGTTTGATAGTAAATGTAAGAGGGTTTATTAGTAAATGTAAGAGGGTTTATTAGTAAATGTAAGAGGGTTTAATAGTAAATGTAAGAGGGTCTGATAGTAAAAGTAAGAGGGTTTAATAGTAAATGTAAGAGGGTCTGATAGCAAATGTAAGAGGGTTTGATAGTAAATGTAAGAGGGTTTGGTAGTAAATGTAAGAGGGTTTGATAGTAAATGTAAGGGTTTGGTAGTAAATGTAAGAGGGTTTAATAGTAAATGTAAGAGGGTTTAATAGTAAATGTAAGAGGGTCTGATAGCAAATGTAAGAGGGTTTGATAGTAAATGTAAGAGGGTTTGATAGTAAATGTAAGAGGGTTTGATAGTAAATGCAAGGGTTTGGTAGTAAATGTAAGAGGTTTAATAGTAAATGTAAGAGGTTTGATAGTAAATGTAAGAGGGTTTAATAGTAAATGTAAGAGGGTTTGATAGTAAATGTAAGAGGGTTTGATAGTAAATGTAAGGGTTTGGTAGTAAATGTAAGAGGGTTTAATAGTAAATGTAAGAGGGTTTAATAGTAAATGTAAGAGGGTCTGATAGCAAATGTAAGAGGGTTTGATAGTAAATGTAAGAGGTTTGATAGTAAATGTAAGAGGTTTGATAGTAAATGTAAGGGTTTGGTAGTAAATGTAAGAGGGTTTAATAGTAAATGTAAGAGGGTTTGATAGTAAATGTAGGGTTTAATAGTAAATGTAAGAGGTTTGATAGTAAATGTAAGGGTTTGATAGTAAATGTAAGAGGTTTAATAGTAAATGTAAGAGGGTTTGATAGTAAATGTAAGAGGTTTATTAAAATGTAAGAGGGTTTGCTAGTAAATGTAAGAGGTTTGATAGTAAATGTAAGAGGGTTTGATAGTAAATGTAAGAGGGTTTATTAGTAAATGTAAGAGGGTTTAATAGTAAATGTAAGAGGGTCTGATAGTAAATGTAAGAGGGTTTGATAGTAAATGTAAGAGGGTTTAATAGTAAATGTAAGAGGGTTTAATAGTAAATGTAAGAGGGTTTGATAGTAAATGTAAGAGAGTTTAATAGTAAATGTAAGAGGTTTGATAGTAAATGTAAGGATTTGATAGTAAATGTAAGGGTTTAATAGTAAATGTAAGAGGGTTTGATAGTAAATGTAAGAGGTTTATTAGTAAATGTAAGAGGGTTTGCTAGTAAATGTAAGAGGGTTTGATAGTAAATGTAAGAGGGTTTATTAGTAAATGTAAGAGGGTTTAATAGTAAATGTAAGAGGTCTGATAGTAAATGTAAGAGGTTTGATAGTAAATGTAAGAGGTTTAATAGTAAATGTAAGAGGGTTTAATAGTAAATGGAAGAGGGTTTGATAGTAAATGTAAGAGGTTTAATAGTAAATGTAAGAGGGTTTGATAGTAAATATAAGAGGGTTTGATAGTAAATGCAAGAGGTTTTAACATTAAATGTAAGAGGTTTGATAGTAAATGTAAGAGGTTTAATAGTAAATGTAAGAGGTTTAATAGTAAATGTAAGAGGGTTTGATAGTAAATGTAAGAGGGTTTAATAGTAAATGTAAGAGGGTTTGATAGTAAATGTAAGAGGTTTTAACATGTAAGAGGGTTTAATAGTAAATGTAAGAGGTTTAATAGTAAATGTAAGAGGGTCTGATAGCAAATGTAAGAGGGTTTGATAGTAAATGTAAGAGGGTTTGATAGTAAATGTAAGAGGGTTTGATAGTAAATGTAAGGGTTTGGTAGTAAATGTAAGAGGGTTTAATAGTAAATGTAAGAGGGTTTAATAGTAAATGTAAGAGGGTTTGATAGTAAATGTAAGGGTTTGGTAGTAAATGTAAGAGGGTTTAATATTAAATGTAAGAGGGTTTAATAGTAAATGTAAGAGGGTCTGATAGCAAATGTAAGAGGGTTTGATAGTAAATGTAAGAGGGTTTGATAGTATTTGTAAGAGGGTTTGATAGTAAATGTAAGGGTTTGGTAGTAAATGTAAGAGGGTTTAATAGTAAATGTAAGAGGGTTTGATAGTAAATGTAAGGATTTGATAGTAAATGTAAGGGTTTAATAGTAAATGTAAGAGGGTTTGATAGTAAATGTAAGAGGTTTATTAGTAAATGTAAGAGGGTTTGATAGTAAATGTAAGAGGGTTTAATAGTAAATGTAAGAGGGTTTATTAGTAAATGTAAGAGGGTTTAATAGTAAATGTAAGAGGGTCTGATAGTAAATGTAAGAGGGTTTGATAGTAAATGTAAGAGGGTTTAATAGTAAATGTAAGAGGGTTTAATAGTAAATGGAAGAGGGTCTGATAGCAAATGTAAGAGGGTTTGATAGTAAATGTAAGAGGGTTTGGTAGTAAATGTAAGAGGGTTTGATAGTAAATGTAAGAGGGTTTGATAGTAAATGTAAGAGGGTTTAATAGTAAATGTAAGAGGGTTTAATAGTAAATGTAAGAGGGTTTAATAGTAAATGTAAGAGGGTTTAATAGTAAATGTAAGAGGGTTTGATAGTAAATGTAAGGATTTGATAGTAAATGTAAGGGTTTAATAGTAAATGTAAGAGGGTTTGATAGTAAATGTAAGAGGTTTATTAGTAAATGTAAGAGGGTTTGATAGTAAATGTAAGAGGGTTTAATAGTAAATGTAAGAGGGTTTATTAGTAAATGTAAGAGGGTTTAATAGTAAATGTAAGAGGGTCTGATAGTAAATGTAAGAGGGTTTGATAGTAAATGTAAGAGGGTTTAATAGTAAATGTAAGAGGGTTTAATAGTAAATGGAAGAGGGTCTGATAGCAAATGTAAGAGGGTTTGATAGTAAATGTAAGAGGGTTTGGTAGTAAATGTAAGAGGGTTTGATAGTAAATGTAAGAGGGTTTGATAGTAAATGTAAGAGGGTTTAATAGTAAATGTAAGAGGGTTTAATAGTAAATGTAAGAGGGTTTGATAGTAAATGTAAGAGGGTTTAATAGTAAATGTAAGAGGGTTTGATAGTAAATGTAAGGATTTGATAGTAAATGTAAGGGTTTAATAGTAAATGTAAGAGGGTTTGATAGTAAATGTAAGAGGTTTATTAGTAAATGTAAGAGGGTTTGATAGTAAATGTAAGAGGGTTTAATAGTAAATGTAAGAGGGTTTATTAGTAAATGTAAGAGGTTTAATAGTAAATGTAAGAGGTCTGATAGTAAATGTAAGAGGGTTTGATAGTAAATGTAAGAGGGTTTAATAGTAAATGTAAGAGGGTTTAATAGTAAATGTAAGAGGGTCTGATAGCAAATGTAAGAGGGTTTGATAGTAAATGTAAGAGGGTTTGGTAGTAAATGTAAGAGGGTTTGATAGTAAATGTAAGGGTTTGGTAGTAAATGTAAGAGGGTTTAATAGTAAATGTAAGAGGGTTTAATAGTAAATGTAAGAGGGTCTGATAGCAAATGTAAGAGGGTTTGATAGTAAATGTAAGAGGGTCTGATAGCAAATGTAAGAGGGTTTGATAGTAAATGTAAGAGGGTTTGATAGTAAATGTAAGGGTTTGGTAGTAAATGTAAGAGGGTTTAATAGTAAATGTAAGAGGGTTTAATAGTAAATGTAAGAGGGTTTAATAGTAAATGTAAGAGGGTTTGATAGTAAATGTAAGAGGGTTTGATAGTAAATGTAAGGGTTTGGTAGTAAATGTAAGAGGGTTTAATAGTAAATGTAAGAGGGTTTAATAGTAAATGTAAGAGGGTCTGATAGCAAATGTAAGAGGGTTTGATAGTAAATGTAAGAGGGTTTGATAGTAAATGTAAGAGGGTTTGATAGTAAATGTAAGGGTTTGGTAGTAAATGTAAGAGGGTTTAATAGTAAATGTAAGAGGGTTTGATAGTAAATGTAAGAGGGTTTAATAGTAAATGTAAGAGGGTTTGATAGTAAATGTAAGGGTTTGATAGTAAATGTAAGGGTTTAATAGTAAATGTAAGAGGGTTTGATAGTAAATGTAAGAGGTTTATTAGTAAATGTAAGAGGGTTTGCTAGTAAATGTAAGAGGGTTTGATAGTAAATGTAAGAGGGTTTGATAGTAAATGTAAGAGGGTTTATTAGTAAATGTAAGAGGGTTTAATAGTAAATGTAAGAGGGTCTGATAGTAAATGTAAGAGGGTTTGATAGTAAATGTAAGAGGGTTTAATAGTAAATGTAAGAGGGTTTAATAGTAAATGTAAGAGGGTTTGATAGTAAATGTAAGAGGGTTTAATAGTAAATGTAAGAGGGTTTGATAGTAAATGTAAGGATTTGATAGTAAATGTAAGGGTTTAATAGTAAATGTAAGAGGGTTTGATAGTAAATGTAAGAGGTTTATTAGTAAATGTAAGAGGGTTTGATAGTAAATGTAAGAGGGTTTAATAGTAAATGTAAGAGGGTTTATTAGTAAATGTAAGAGGGTTTAATAGTAAATGTAAGAGGGTCTGATAGTAAATGTAAGAGGGTTTGATAGTAAATGTAAGAGGGTTTAATAGTAAATGTAAGAGGGTTTAATAGTAAATGGAAGAGGGTTTGATAGTAAATGTAAGAGGGTTTAATAGTAAATGTAAGAGGGTTTGATAGTAAATATAAGAGGGTTTGATAGTAAATGCAAGAGGTTTTAACATTAAATGTAAGAGGGTTTGATAGCAAATGTAAGAGGGTTTAATAGTAAATGTAAGAGGGTTTAATAGTAAATGTAAGAGGGTTTGATAGTAAATGTAAGAGGGTTTAATAGTAAATGTAAGAGGGTTTGATAGTAAATGTAAGAGGTTTTAACATTAAATGTAAGAGGGTTTAATAGTAAATGTAAGAGGGTTTAATAGTAAATGTAAGAGGGTCTGATAGCAAATGTAAGAGGGTTTGATAGTAAATGTAAGAGGGTTTGATAGTAAATGTAAGAGGGTTTGATAGTAAATGTAAGGGTTTGGTAGTAAATGTAAGAGGGTTTAATAGTAAATGTAAGAGGGTTTAATAGTAAATGTAAGAGGGTTTGATAGTAAATGTAAGAGGGTTTGATAGTAAATGTAAGGGTTTGGTAGTAAATGTAAGAGGGTTTAATATTAAATGTAAGAGGGTTTAATAGTAAATGTAAGAGGGTCTGATAGCAAATGTAAGAGGGTTTGATAGTAAATGTAAGAGGGTTTGATAGTAAATGTAAGAGGGTTTGATAGTAAATGTAAGGGTTTGGTAGTAAATGTAAGAGGGTTTAATAGTAAATGTAAGAGGGTTTGATAGTAAATGTAAGAGGGTTTAATAGTAAATGTAAGAGGGTTTGATAGTAAATGTAAGGGTTTGATAGTAAATGTAAGGGTTTAATAGTAAATGTAAGAGGGTTTGATAGTAAATGTAAGAGGTTTATTAGTAAATGTAAGAGGGTTTGCTAGTAAATGTAAGAGGGTTTGATAGTAAATGTAAGAGGGTTTATTAGTAAATGTAAGAGGGTTTATTAGTAAATGTAAGAGGGTTTAATAGTAAATGTAAGAGGGTTTGATAGTAAATGTAAGAGGGTTTGATAGTAAATGTAAGAGGGTTTAATAGTAAATGTAAGAGGGTTTGATAGTAAATGTAAGAGGGTTTGATAGTAAATGTAAGAGGTTTATTAGTAAATGTAAGAGGGTTTGCTAGTAAATGTAAGAGGGTTTGATAGTAAATGTAAGAGGGTTTATTAGTAAATGTAAGAGGGTTTAATAGTAAATGTAAGAGGGTCTGATAGTAAATGTAAGAGGGTTTGATAGTAAATGTAAGAGGGTTTAATAGTAAATGTAAGAGGGTTTAATAGTAAATGTAAGAGGGTTTGATAGTAAATGTAAGAGGGTTTAATAGTAAATGTAAGAGGGTTTGATAGTAAATGTAAGAGGGTTTGATAGTAAATGCAAGAGGTTTTAACATTAAATGTAAGAGGGTTTGATAGCAAATGTAAGAGGGTTTAATAGTAAATGTAAGAGGGTTTAATAGTAAATGTAAGAGGGTTTGATAGTAAATGTAAGAGGGTTTGATAGTAAATGTAAGAGGGTTTAATAGTAAATGTAAGAGGGTTTGATAGTAAATGTAAGAGGGTTTGCTAGTAAATGTAAGAGGTTTTAACATTAAATGTAAGAGGGTTTGCTAGTAAATGTAAGAGGGTTTGATAGTAAATGTAAGAGGGTTTATTAGTAAATGTAAGAGGGTTTGATAGTAAATGTAAGAGGGTTTAATAGTAAATGTAAGAGGGTTTAATAGTAAATGTAAGAGGGTTTGATAGTAAATGTAAGAGGGTTTGATAGTAAATGCAAGAGAGTATACTAGTGTGTGAGAGTTTAATAGTAAATGTAAGAGGGTTTGATAGTAAATGTAAGGGTTTGGTAGTAAATGTAAGAGGGTTTGATAGTAAATGTAAGAGGGTTTATTAGTAAATGTAAGAGGGTTTGCTAGTAAATGTAAGAGGGTTTGATAGTAGGGTGATTCTCACGAACAGGGTCACATTAATCTAAAAATATAATCAACCTAAACTGACAGATTTTTTGATTGTACTGGATGAAGTAGAATGTGAACTTTTGTTTTTTGATAGAAGTTACCCAGGAAAACAATTTAATTCAATTTTATTCCAGTTTTATACTAGCATGATCCAGATTAATTCTCATTACCGATACGCTGAGTGGAGAAAGCAGATAATTACTTTAAAAAAATTTTTTACCCAATTTTTTTTACATAAACATGAATGAGCACTATGAATAAACAGCACAGTGCATCATTAGTACTGTTTTAATTATTTTTAATAATATTTAAAAACAAGTAACTCTCATTACCGTTATGCTATAGGTATTTTAGAGTTAATTTTTTAAAATACTTTCTTAAGTAACCAGGAAAAGTTTCCAGAAAACACATGAGGAGCACAGTCAAGGAACATATTATAATAAATGAACATAGTAATTTCTGTGAATATTGTAAATACAAAAATATAACTCAATTTTCATCCATTACGGTAATGAAAAATCTGTTACGGAGGATGAGAATTGATGTTGCGGTAATGACTGATGATGGAATGATTTCATTTCAAAAGGTTATCAGGACATTACATAACTGATTAACAACAATTGTGAGCAATAAAAAGTTAAAACTCATTGAAAAGCCACTTTATGCAACTCAGGTTATTGAGAACTTTTCCCAAATCTCAGGCACAAAAATTGCTAGCAAAAGACGTTGCAGGCATCGACTCTGGGATGACTTGCTTAATGTCCTCCAGGAAGGAGGACATTAAGCAACATTAAGCAACATCATCAAAACAGCAACAAAAAAGTGGATATGATACAGTAGCAGAAATAAAATTGCTGTGATAATATTTGAGTTGAGCAAGTACCGAAATGAGCATCAGATACAGATGATTTATCTTTTGTGATATTCTTCTATGATTTGTCGATTTCTGAAAGGATAGTTGTTCATTATTGAAGTTTATTTATTTGTTATTACCTCCGCCAAGGAGGTCATGTTTTTGGGGGAGTTTGTCTGTCTGTCTGTCCGTCCGTCTGTCTGTCCCTCCATCCGTCTGCAAACAAAATAACTCAAAAAATAATGGATGGATTTGGATGAAATTTTCAGGAAATGTTCAGCATGGGAAAAGGAAGAACTGATTCGATTTTGGTGTTGATCCGGACCAGCATCTGGCTGCCATGGCGCAAAATGGGATTTCCGTGAATAACTACTGAACTAAGATAGATATCATTATCAATCCAGTTGCTAATGGTATGTTTTGATGGTCATGGAATCTAAATATTTAGATGAAATAAAGGTAGGAGTAATATTTACAGTCAAAATGACAATATGGCTGAGGACTGTGGCGCTGGCTGAGGTCTGCGTTCTCCGAGTGCTCTCTAGTTAAAAATGTTCTGCAAATTTCTATGCTTCTCGTTTATGATCAAGACATTGGTCTAAATCCTCAATTTCTGTGAAAAGTTTTCTAATAAATAACAAACATAGAAACTTCTGATCATAATATACACTATTTTGCCAAAAGTATCCGCTCACCCATCCAGATAATCACCATCAGGTGTTTCAGTCACTTCCATGTCCACAGGTGTATAAAATCATCACCTAGGCATGCAGACTGCTTTTACAAACATTTGTGAAAGAATGGGTCGCTCTCAGGAGCTCAGTGAATTCCAGCGTGGAACTGTGATAGGATGCCACCTGAGCAACAAATCCAGTTGTGACATTTCCTCACCCCTAAATATTCCACAGTCAACTGTCAGCTGGATTATAAGAACGTGGAAGTGTTTGGGAACCACAGCAACTCAGCCACAAAGTGGTAGGCCACGTAAACTGATGGAGTGGGGTCAGCGGTTGCTGAGGCACATAGTGAGAAGAGGTCGCCAACTTTCTGCAGAGTCAATTTCTACAGACCTTCAAACTTCATGTGGCCTTCAGATTAGCTCAAGAACAGTGCAGAGAGCTTTATGGATGGGTTTCCATGGCCGAGCAGCTGCATCCAAGCCTCACATCACCAAGTGCAATGCAAAGCGTGGATGCAGTGGTGTAAAGCACGCCGCCACTGGACTCTAGAGCAGTGGAGACGTGTTCTCTGAAGTGACCTATCACGCTTCTCCATCTGACAATCTGATGGACCAGTCTGGGTTTGGTGGTTGCCAGGAGAACCATACTTGTGGGACTGCATTGTGCCAAGTTTGGCGGAGGGGGGATTATGATTTGTGGGGGTGTTTTTCAAGAGCTGGGCTTGGCCCCTTAGTTCCAGTCAAAGGAACTCTGAATGCTTCCGCACACCAAGACATTTTGGACAATTCCATGCTCCAACTTTGTGGGAACAGTTTGGAGCTGGCCCCTTCCTCTTCCAACATGACTGTGCACCAGAGCACAAAGCAGGTCCATAAAGACATGGAGGACAGAGTCTGGGGTGGATCAACTTGACTGGCCTGCATAGAGTCCTGACCTCAACCAGATAAATCACCTTTGGGATGAGTTAGAGCAGAGACTGAGAGCCAGGCCTTCTCGTTCAACATCAGTGTGTGAGCTCACAAATGCTCTTCTGGAAGAATGGTCAAAAATTCCCATAAACACTCCTAAACCTTGTGGACAGCCTTCCCAGAAGAGTTGAAGCTGTTATAGCTGCAAAGGGTGGACCGACGTCATATTGAACCCTATGGATTAGGAATGGGATGGCACTTAAGTTTATGTGCAAGTCAAGGCAGGTGAGCGAATACTTTTGGTGATATAGTGTATCAATTTTAGGCTTCAGAGAATAACTTCCTGTTCAAGCACCACCCACTCCTAGGTTGAACCCTGCCCCATCTGGTACAGCTACAGATACATTCTGTTTAGATTAGATTTAGTTGGTTGAACAGATATCAATGAGTGTACTCGCTCATCCCTAGAAGACATCTTTGAAGCACACTTGCACGCACACACACATACACAAAAGCCATTCAACATGATCATTAAAATGCAGTGTGAGTGTGCTATCCACAGAGTTAAGAAATTACAATTTGAGTAATTACATAGTTAATACATTGTGACATTATAAGTTAACAAAATATTGTAAAAAGTCCATAAAATATTCATTAAAATAACTGTTGACTGTCTGTTTATAAATCTTGAGGTCTAAAGTAATATAGCATACTAGCATAATGTTAATTCTAACTTGAGGAACAGCATCTCATTACCGCAACATAACTTCTCATTACCGTTATGAGCCTTTAAAGTACCCGGTAATGAGAAATATGAGTAACGGTAATGAGGCACTTTTAGCTAAGTTGGCATATAGCATAAAATGCTAACATGCTACAAAAACACTACCTTTGCTACATGTTGAAGTCTTGAATTATCTTTGCATTCAGACAGAAAATAATGTAATATATTTTTAAAAGTATCAATTATCAACCTGTATCGGTAATGATAACCGACGGTGTAACAAGAGGACAATTTGAAGACATTTCCAAATATTTCATAATTTAAGAGAAGAAAGAGCAACTAACTTTGTGTCCATTTTGAAGCTTCTGTCTGAAGTGATGCATCATGGGACTGCTTGTCAATTTAAAGGAACAATGCACTTTTTATAGGTAGATGAAGTAGCATTGCGGTAATGAGGAACTTTTTGTGCGGACACTATCATTTTCAATAAAATAAATATATATTTGTTGTTATCTACCATAAATACCTATACTAATCATAAATATAGATATTTTTACACAACATTGTGCAGTTTTACTCCTCTTTAACAAAATAGATTTTTCAGGGCATTAAAAAGAACAATACAATAATGGATCCGGACGCATTTCGGTAATGAGAATTCACCAAGATATTTTGTTTAAAAATTGTGAATATTATGTTAAATGTGTAAAAAAAACATTAAGCCCTACTGCCCACTTAACTCTCTTTGTAGGAAATATCATAACTTATCATAGTAAAGTGTTTTGATCATAAAATATAACCCGGACATGTTCACTGCAGCTTCATGAGAATCACCCAGTAAATGTAAGAGGGTTTGATAGTAAATGTAAGAGGGTTTGATAGTAAATGTAAGAGGGTTTATTAGTAAATGTAAGAGGGTTTAATAGTACATGTAAGAGGGTTTGATAGTAAATGTAAGAGGGTTTGATAGTAAATGTAAGAGAGTATACTAGTGTGTGACAGTTTGCAGTCCAGGCTTCAAATTTATAGTTTCACCTTCTTTCACAAGACTGAGCCAGTTGAAGCAAACTGGCATACAAAGGGCCAAAAGTATGGAGAGATATTAATAGTTTTCTATAAATATGAAGAAAAGGAGTTGTTGAAAAGACCCAAAGCATTGATAGTTAGGGAAAAAAAGAGACCACTTGCACATAACATTTCATGTCACTTTTCTGAAACGTTTACTTTCTGGACCGAATGGTCTAAGTGTGTGTGTGTTTTTTTTTAAACTGACACAACACAACAAATAATAATGCCACAAAGAGTTTTTCTGTTGATCATCACAGTCTCAGACACTGATCATCCCAAAAATGTTTCTCATGTTGAATTTTTCAGGTGTAAATATTTGATTTGTAATGTGCAAACTGGCATACAAAAGGGTTAAACTGAAAAAATTATGTGCATTTTTCTTATAAATGAAAAGAAGAGGAGCGGATGAAACTATCTGATGCGCTGTAAGTAAAAATATATGGCACCCTATTCTTGACCTCCTGTCATTTGTTACATTCAGTGAAAAGGACCAGAGGTGAAAATATGTAAATAAATCTTGGAATGAAGGTGTAGGGCCCATTGTATTCCTAGTCCAAAGGGTTTTTGCATGAAGGGCAGCAGGAAACATTGCAGCCAACTCTAGCATCTAGCTTCCTTTACTTCCAAACTGATCTCAAATTGTTTTTGCACTCAGAAAAAGAAGCAGTTCAGCAAGTAAGGGTAAATACTTTATTCCTGGCTTCAGCATAAATCACATACTGTCTTGGTGGAATCGGACCAAGGAAAAAAAGTACAAGTTGTGTAAAAACAGTGAGGGAATTGTCACCTGAAAAAGGCGTTCAAAAATAAAACATAAGGGAATGGAGGCAGAACATTTCTCAGGATCTTCTAGCTGCAGATACAACCCTAAAGGAAAGTTTTCTCCTGTCTTTCCTCTTCACTTTCTACTAAAATACTGTGAAAGTGCTGTACTTAGGTGTCTGTAGTAACACAGCCATTCCCATGATGACTTCAGGATGGCGTTTGGGAGGTGAGAGGCAAAATGAGTGTCCATGCTTAATAAGCGTGGTTGGCAACAAACAGTGACTCGCCACCGGCAGCACTGGCTCCAGTTGAAGCGTACTTTCCCACGCAGGCCTGGCTGTTGGCCTGTAAGAGAAAAGACAATCATGACTGATTTCACAACAAGAGATGGAAAGATTGAGAATGATAATGGTTGAGAAACTGTTCTCACTAGTTTGAGACATCAATATAATTTTTTTTACATGAGTAACAACGTTGTCGATTGCATTTTAGCTGTTCAGTGCCAGATACAGAATACAGAATACCAGTTTTTCCAGTGTTTCTTTCTTTTTTATTGGATCATTTTAAAATGATTCACCAATTTTTGTGATGCTGTTTACACTCCTTTACTAATTGTCAGCTATTGTTTTGTATTGATTGTTTTCTACTGAAAATCAATTTAATATTTAAGTCGAATAAAGTCACGAGGTGCTGTTTTCTATGTCATATTTTTCTTCATCTAAGGTTCATTTATTCAGTTTTGCTAATCAAAGCTGATGTCTAAAAACCTGCCGGTATTCACACACTATTGCCCTGATCCTCCTCTGTTCTCAGTCTGTTGGAGTTCCTACCATTGTAGACCTTTGCATTGTAGACCATTGTAGACCTTTGCACATCAAACAAGATCTTTAGGTATAATGTCCTCATATATATATATATATATGTATATATATATATATATGTATATATATACATGTATATATGTGTATATATATATATATATATAAATATATATGTTGTGCTGTTCACCTTCAATATAAGGTGAACAGCAATATACAGTATATTTGACTGTATGCTGTATGATTTCAAGAAAGGGTAAACTCTACAACACCCTGCTGTGACATTTGTTGATGCAGAATAAAATATCAGGAATGCCATGCGTGTGACATTGTTGACACAGCAACATTTTTTTTTTTCTAAACTCCACCAGCATCAATAAGGCAATCAAAAATAAAGAGGAGCTATCCATGATATTGATAATGGGATTTTTTATTAGTACAATCCTATTATTTCCTGTTCACATTTACAAACAAACTTAATTCCAAAAATATTTCTTTATGGGCCTTCTTGAGCCAGACTGTCCAGATGGATCTGTTTAAATCCTTACTGTGCACTGATTAACTCGTTCTCTTGTGTTTCAACATCATAACTTGAATCAAGACTTACCAGAGCTCTCTTGATGAACTCTTCCTGGCAGGCTTTTCCATTCTCCTTTTTGCCGCCCCAGGCTTTGAGGGCAGAGGCTTGCAGGGCACGGCCGTATGAGAAGGTCAGGGCCCAGGGCCTATGCAGTGGGCACTGGTTCATGGCGTTCAGGTTAACTGAGGCCTCCTCCTCACTCTGGCCGCCAGACAGGAAGGTAATGCCTGTACATACCAACATGGATGGTAAAAACATTGGAGAGAAGTCAAGTGATGTCAGCTGATTGGTTACAGGATAGGGAGTTGTTTTTTATTATACTGGAATTTCAATATTTTAAGTAAGTTTTGTATAAATACAGTCTGGGCCATGTCATAGTTGGGGAGGGAGGGATATTAGTATGGGAAAAACAGTCCTGCCCCCCCAGCCTGAAGTACTGTAAAGATGTGGGTTTTAAAACTCCACTGGTAATGGTAACAAGTAATCATGTCTGTCAAAAACATTACACAGTCTTGATATTAAGTCAGACAATTTATTCAAAAATGCATTTTTTATATCTAAAGTCAGTCACATGACTATGTTTTTTGGTTGTAGAACATTTATAGAAACAAAAATTAAACAATGCAGTTGTCAGAAAATCATTGTCATGCTCAAAAATCTGTGGCTGTCAGCATCCAGACACAAGTGAACATTCAAACAGCTGCATTTGTTTTGCTTCTGCTTAGGCACAATTTTTCAACAACGGAGGTAATGCTGATGTACATTAAACTCACCAGGGACTGCAGGTGGCACTGTGCGGCGCAAGGCGGTCACAGTTGCCATCGCGATCTCCTGGTTGGTGTATTTGTGTGAGCAGGAGTGTCCAGCTGTGACCATGTTGGGCTTCAGAAGAGTGCCCTCCAGGTAGACGTGGTGGTCCGACAGGGCCTTGTAGACTGCAGCCAGGACCTTCTCAGTGACATATTGGCAGCGCTTCAGGTCATGGTCACCATCGGGGAGAATCTCAGGCTCAACAATGGGAACGATGCCGTGCTGCAGAAGACAGAACAAGTTAAAACTGTGGCTGAGTATGAATTTGAGGAGCTTAGTGTAGAGTAAATGACAAATAAAAAAGAATATTGTGATAACTAATTTGCCAACAAATAATAACAGAGAATACAATAGAATAGTTTGAAGGTCAATGACTGTGTTTATCCTTTGGTACATTTTTTTTTAGCTTTAATATCTGTTTTATGCCAGTGCAGCTTCAAACAGTTTAAGGGTTTTAATGCTGACTTTTGTTTTTTTAGTCTCATGATTTGTTTCAGTGCCAAACTTAAAAGTCCTTGATCTGGCTTTGTAGCTATACCTTTTCCACAGAGCGTCCTAATCTTGTTTTAGCACTTTGTAACTTTGACAGCAGGCCTACCAAGCTAAAAGAAAGGCAGTCATCTCATATTTGTACAGTAGAATACAATGGCTGAGAGAGAGAGAGAAAAAAGGAGTGACTCAGCAGTAAGTCAGATAGAAAGCAGCGATGCCAGGGCAAAGAGTACATCCCTGCAGAAATGCAGTGCACTGTCGCTGTGAAATTCTATTCTTCATCCGTCTGTGTCTTACCATCTGGCAGATGCTGGCATAGCGGGCCAGGACGTTTGCGTTCTCGATGATGGCCAGCCTTGAGGGAGTTGTGGGGGTGATCTTCAGCACACAGCGCCACTTGGCGAAGTCAGCACCATCCTTCTTGTACTGGGCGCAGCGCTCATACAGTCCATCCAGACCTGAGAAAAAGTGCAAAGACAAAGAGGTCAGTCAGAAAAAGGTGGTGAAAGATGTTAGCTAACATGGTGCTGATGCTGAATATCTGTTCTTCGTTTGTACCCTGGGTGGTTGTCTCGCCGTTGGTTCCAGCCAGGGGGACAACACCTTTGTCGACCTTGATGCCCACCACCATGTTTCTCTCTTTGAGGAACTGGGGGAAGGGCTTGCCATCATCGGTCTTCTGGTACATAGTCTCATGGAAGAGGATGACGCCGCCGATGCAGGGGTTGATACGGTCGTCAGCGGTGAAGAGGAGCTGGCGGTACAGCCTCCTGTTCTCCTCAGTGTTCTCAGCATTGATGCTCTGGAAACGCTTGGCAACGCTGCCTGAAAGTTAAAATAAAAAAAGACACATGATTTCCAATTTACTACAGAGGGTGCATGTAGAGCATCAGAAAAGATATATTTAACGTGTTGAGCTTTTTTCCCATCTGAAAAAAGCTGTAGTACTATTGGGAGCTTTTATGCTGCGTTCCATTTACCTCGGAACTAGGAACTAGGAAATGGGAGTGACGTCATCTCCGACTTATGGGCGATCCAGTTGAATTCGGAAAAAAACACGCCGATCGACCATTCTATTGTTAGCCATTGTTAGCATGCCCTGCGTTGTTGTTCACAAATATTACATGAAGAATGTGATTACCACTATGGGAGCATTTTTGTAAATATAAGTCTAACACTACTACGTGTCCAGCTGACTTAGAACGACACACACTGGTCAGAAGTGCAAATAAATTGATTATTACAGGAGCCAAATAACTGTTCACACTGGGGGCATCCATCTTTGATTGTCAACTCGGGGGTGGCGAGGTTCCCCCGAGTTCCTAGTGGGAAATTCCGACCTCGGGGGGCGTTCCAGATAAAATTTCCTACTCGAAAGTGGGAAATTCTGACTTCCGACTACATTAGTCACATGATTAGCAAGGAAGGCTGAGGCAAGCACTGACAACTGTTTGGTGCTACAGTACAGGCCTTTTAATTTTTTCCTCCACTAAACGATTAACAGTTTTTTTTGGCCACTTCAGTAATGTTTACATGTAGTAACGGCAATGTTTGGATCAAACGGTCCACATTTTGGGAGGAGAATACAAAAGATCTCCTTTACAATCAAAACAATGCTAAGTTCAATACTAACATTAGCTCATTAGTGTAATTTATTGACAGCATAGGGATCACTATCCGCTGTGTGTTGGGACAGTATTTTGTGAAACTAAATAATATCCTGATCAAGTTAACACAGATATTAATATCTGGAGAATTCTATTTGGTGCAACCATCTTTGTAACTTACAGACTCAGTATAGCGCCTGACAGCATTAATCCAATATTTCACCCTCTCTTTGTTTTCTCTCTTTGTTGGGGTTCTTTAGAAGTAAAACCTGGGCTATTATCCCCATTTTTAAGTGCGGATGTTTTAAAAGTATCTGTATTTCATTGAAAAATAACCTGATTAAAGCCTGTTGTTAGCAACCAAGACTGTAACCCTCACCAAAGTGGTGTTGAAAAAGACTCCCCTCCTGGCACGTTGTTAATTATTTTGGTTATGTTCAAAAAAAATATTAGGAGCATAACATATGGAAATAGTACAAATATATTTAAGGTGTTTAAAATTAAACAAAAACTCAAACAATGATCAGTACAGAAGTTGGGGGAGTATTTCATGAAGTGAAATGTTGATAACAATGTTAATACATGACAAAGTATGGCAGTTTTCTGACACATGCACTCTTGACTTAAAAGACCAAGTGTGACTTTTTTTCATTTAGCTGACACAGTGTAAAAGCATTAAAATGTGGCAAAACCAAAAATACAAAAACGCATTAATATGTAACAGAATGTGTTAATTTGGGGAAAAAAAGGATTTTTCTTTTTTTTTGTTTGCTGTATTTTTACATTAAAATATTGATAGATGATGTGATAGATGAATGTATGTTGTCACAGATAAAAATCCAACATTTTTTTGGCAATCAATTAATCCATATACTTTCTGGAATTAAAATGCTTTGTGTAACATTATTTGACAAAAGGGTAAAACAGCCATAGAGGAACTTCACAATAAAAAGAGTAAAAAAAGAAAAGAAGAAATAGATCTCTTCACATTAATCATACTCCATTGCAGAATTTTCAGGCACTGAAATAATCAAACAGAGATAAACAGTCTTGCTGAGAGTGATCACATTTGATTGGACCAATATGTGGATCACAGTGAGGTCATAAAATTACTTTCAGTCAGTTTAAAACTAGCTTAAAACTTCACAAAGTACATTTAAATTGTCATTTGGACATTTTTTAAATAGAAATGTATTGTGTGTTTAGTGCATTTTTTAATTACTGTAACTGTCTTTATTGACTTACAGTCATCTAACATGACATTTTTGATAAAACCAGATGAACCTTATTAAAAGTCTTTACCAGTGGACTCGTCTGCGGCAAGGATTCCTTTGCCGGGAGCGACGATCTTCTGAGCAATATCGCTGAGCTCCTTCTTCTGCTCAGGAGTGAGGAAAGGGTAAGCGTGAGGCATCCTGACTCTGGTGAACAGAAAGAGGGAGACAAAGGATTAGATTACAAACTCCTAGTTTGTTCAGCTAAGAAAATGAAACATGCAGAATTGCAGGGGCAGAAGGTCATCTCAAACCAAGCTGCAGTGCTGAGCAATTGAGGTTAGTTCTCGCATTGAAGCGCATGGGAAACTTCTACATGAAAGGCTCCTTGTCGATTTTGTGTAGAGGAAGTGGTGAAAGTGGGACCGCACTACAGCGGCTGACATTTTCCTGTTTGTCTGTCTGCTGTCTGGACTGCAGCTGGTGTTCTGTAGTTCACTGCAGTTGTTGCAGCTTTAAATGCACCAGCGCCATAATAAACTTTAAGTGCTGGGGTTACATAAAACTCCCCTGGCACAATATGTAACAGAACATGAGATCAAGTGTCAAAGAGCTTCTGCCTCTGCCCGCCCCCTGCCTCTCCATGCACGTATTTGCCCACCCTTGAAATGACACGACAAGCACGCGGCTGACCTATTCCATTTTCTAGCCTCTTATCCCTGACCTTTCCCGTCCTCCTCATTGCTCTTCAGTCCCAAACTCCCTCTCTCCCCTCCACCCACAATCCCCCACCCCCTGTGCCTTCACTATCAATAGGCCAGACTAAATATAAACAGCGTACTACCACCCTGCTGTTTTAAGCTCTAACTCAGGATAGAGAAACATTGCATAAAGAGGTGTAGGTGTGACTTCACTTCTCGCAGTTTAAATGCTATTCTCTCTGTAGGAAGATCACTAAGCAGACAGCATAGACAGTTTTAGACCACTGAGTCATCACCGCTTACTCAGAAACAATGCTGTGGAAACTTTTCAGATTAATGAGGATGTAGCTACAAGTGGTGATGCAATGTGGCCAGCTGAACCAAAACCTTGAAAAAGTGGTGTTAAAAAAATGTTAACACAGTGAGAGCTGCTTGCTGCACATTGTTGAACCATTACGTCCTACAATATGCCTGTATTTTAGCAAACTGTTCTTGTGTTTGGCAAAGAACTTAGAGTCTGTAAGATCTTCATATTATGAAATATTTCCTCCTTGACACAAAGATATCTGCTTAAACAGTTTATAATGAAGAAAATAAGATAATTTCAAGAGGGGTGCCATATCATTTTAAAGATATCATGACTACATATTCTATTTACATAACAGTTAGACGTCTTCAAAACTGAAACAACATAGATTTAAACTTGACAGGCTACTTTTTATAAGATCAACAGAGCTTAAAAACAATTGAGAGGAAGAGTAATGACTTCCCCCTACCGTCTAATTTTGTTCAAAAGATGATGTTACCTTGAAAGTTAAGTGGAGATTGTTATAAGTTATAAGTTGCTTTAAGGAACATCAGTGTGCCATGCCACATCACACCCTTTGAGGACCACTGCCTGAGATAGCTATCAAAACATAATTTCGGTTCTTTATAGTAAGTAACATGAAATGACATATTCATTCATTATCAATAAATGCATACAGTCTCACAGTGTAAATGTGTTGGACAACCTTAAATTGATTCTTGAAAGTGCCTGAAAAGTGCTAAACTTTGGCTCTGGTTTTTAAAAAATAACGTGCTGTGACCCTTTTTTGCTCAAACACTTGCAGTCTCGCTTTGAGCTGGTGAGATAGTGGTGAGAAATTGTTAGACACTGCTCTATCTTTGAAACTTCCCACAACTGTTTATATACACATTTGGTTAGTATGAGAATAGTGAAAACACCTCCACTCTCATGTGAAAAAAGACGTGCATCTCATGCTTTAAGAGCAAAAATGTGCAACAGGTAGCAAAAAAACTCAAGTTACAGTTGCATGTGTATTTTCTTTTTACCTTTGAGTTTAGGAGGAGAGCTGAGAGAAGAGAGGGAGTAGACCTGGCCTTAGTCTGCGACAACCCCTACTGCACGCTGGCCCTTGTATTTATCCTCCCATTATGACCCCTCACATTTCAGCTGGCAGGCTATAAAAAGAACAGGACGCAACCAGAGATGGCCCGTGACATTCACAGAGACCAGGGGCTGCAGCAGCATGGCGGTGAGCAGCCAGGGAAAGGGCAAAGTGTTTCAGTGAATGGCACAGAGAGTGGTATAGTATAGGACTGTTCCAGTGGGGGAGACAAGTAGAAATGAGGTTTAGGCTCAGTTCAAATAGGAAGGTTAAATGGAGAAATGACTTCTGGAATTTTATAAAACAACACAATTGTTCTTTTAAAGCATGCTCCCATCATCATTGCACATCCTTTTACTGGTTTCCTATGGGGCAAGAAATAAGAGCATCATTGCCCAGAGGTCATTAGAAAGGGTATGTTTAGGAAGATAACTTAAGGGCTATCCTTAGTATGCACTAGTAACACATACACCCGTGCACACACACAGGGGCTTGTACAGCATGTGACAACATTTTCTAACCTGCCCTTAGAAATCTAATCCAGATACAGCAACCCACGCGCACAGATCCTCGACCTTTCTGTGGCCTTTCTTCATCACCCTTGCACAGCAGGAAAGGGTCGACTGGCGAGGATGACAAAGGTTGCATGCTGGTCACATACAAAATAGAATTACAGCAGCTTTTTAACCCGTTTTGCTCTTTGCTTTAGGTTATTATACTGCACTGACAATGTTCATTTTATCACTGATGAGCAGCAGCTGAGAAAGACAGTCCCTCCCAGAAATGAGGATGTGGTCTGAAGATACCGACATGCAGTTGTTGTGAGGACATAAAAAACAGGTTACTGTTCAGTTTATTTTCCATTACACAGGCAGGGCAGTGTTTCATCATTTGGGGTGTTGATGAACGTGATGCTGAGTGTTTTATTTCTGTCATAGATGACAAAGTAAGTGACCTTTGGACAAATGGTGCTTTGTCAGGTTGTGAATTAAAATGGTCCCTGTCAAAACACAGAGTCACACCCTGATGCACTGATGCGTCAAAACAGTCATTTCATCTGGTGGTTAAATGCTTTCTCCTCTCTGCTTTGTCCTCTTTTCTCTCCCTGTCGTAGATATAGGGTATTCACCTTTTTTGTGTAAATCTTGTTAATTGTTAATACTCTGTATGCCTCCACCTCATTCAGAGTCTCATTTCCACGTATTTTTTGTTTTCTTCATAGAGAAATTGATATTACTTTAAGGCTCTGCATGCAATCTGCTCACTTAATATTCAGGCTTTTTCATTTATTTTCATTTTAGTTGTATTTATTTTGTAATTTTCAGTTTTACTTTATTTTAGTGAAATTAATGCTACTATCTATTCTCATGTCTTCATCTGATATTTTCGACTGCTATACTGTGTATAAGAGCAACTGAAACAACTGAATTTCCCCTTGGGGATTGATAAAGTATTTCTGATTCTGATTCTGAAGTATGTATCATAGACTCGTCTGTAGCTTTTATTGTCCTTTATCATGACTAACATACATTTTCAATCAAGAAAGACATTTAACTGATTCTTCAGAGAATAACTATTCAAAGATGTTAAAAAGTCTGTTTATGCTTCAGTCCTGAACCTGTCAAAAATGTCACACGTTCACTCTCATATTAACAGCCAGGGGTCGAGGGGGGCAGGAGCCTATCCCAGCTGATTTAGTATTGAGCTATAGGGGATGCTGAACTGGTTGCAGGGCCACATAGAGAGACAACCATTCACACTTTCCCAATATTCGGAGACCCCAGTTAAGGCAAAGACATGTTTTTGGTCTATGGGAGGAAGCTTGTCGCCTTGCAGAGCAGACAGACCGGCCTGATTCTGAAATCCTGCAGGTCTTGCCAGCCTTCGTTGTCCAACAAATTCACTCGGCTGAATTCTTAACTGCCCAATCAGGGAAGAGAGGCGGGAGCAGCAGAATGTGGACGTGACTACAACCAGTAGTTGCGAACACATATAAGTGTTAAATGAATCATCTGTGTGGTACAATTTAGTGTAAGATGATAGTTAAAGGCCGTTAGCTGTTAGCAGCTAAGTTAGCAGCTAACGGCTAACGTCATTAACTGTTGTTAGCTGTTAGCCGCTAAGTTAGCCGCTATGGCTAACATCCCTGAAATGTTAACTGTTGTTAGCCATTAGCCGCTATATATGCTACATTATAGGAGGCAACCCTGCTTGATGTGGATTGGTCTGTGATAAATGTGACGAGCCAAATGATTGTCCAATCACAAGCTTGTGTTGTTTTTTTTTTTTTTACATTCTGCCCCTGAAAACAAATTCAAAGGGCTCCTACCCAGATGGACTAGTGAAATATTTCTGTGGCAGATATATTAAGCTGTCCATCTGGCTTGTCAGGTTAGGAAGCTTGAGTGCCCAGAGAGAACCTGCGCATGCACACATAAACATGAAAGCTTTATCTAAGTGCATAACAGCTATCAATCAAATCAGGTATCAATAATAATGAATAATAACTAAAAAAACACTTGGAAAGCCCCGACCTCCAAAAAGTTACAATACTACATCACCACTTGCTCTGGTATGATGTTTAACACTCCGCTCATAGTTGTCCATGTGGAGAAGTCCTCTTCTGGCATTGCAAGAAAAGCTGGGTGATATAGTGACATGGGCTTGAAAAACAGTTTGGTGACTTTGCAAATAAACTACAGTTCCCACAAAGACATAAAGAGGTGGAATCCTCGATGCAGCCAAGGACAAATGAATGGGATTTGCCATTTTAAATTTCAATGTTTTTTTGTGACGTCAATCTCAATCTGATCCGGATAAAATTTACCTTGATGATAGAGTTTTATCATTTATATTGTTGTGTAAATTATGAAGCAAATCCATCAAGTGTTTTCAGAGATATGTTTTTTAAAATATGTCCAAATGTTGACTTATGGGAGTTTTCGCAAAATTTTGGAATTTTTTGAATCTGGACAAATATGTAGATCACCACCAAAATGTAATGAATTATTCCATGGACCAAACCACACGCCTATTAAAGTTTTCATGCAAATCCATCAAGTAGTTTTTGTGCTATCTTGCTAACATATGAACAAACACACAAATAAGCAAGCATACAAACAAAGAAAAGAACAGACAGGCTCCGGTGGAAACATAACCTCTTTGGCTGAGGTAATAACATAATGTACAACTAATAACATTTAAATGAAATCTTCAAAGTGTTGTTGAGATGTAGAGTTCACCTGTGTGAGATCAATATAAAGCACACTCACCTTGACCCCTGACCTTATCTTTGAATCACAGAGGATATTTGAAGTTAGGAAAAACACTTTCAAATTGTTCTTGAGATATTATGTGCATGAGCAAAGGTTGCTCATATCTCGTATCTTATCTGGTCATCCAAGAGTAGAAAGCACACAGTAATATTTATGCCCCTGTGACGCTTCACCCCTAATGTGAATGCCATTGGAGATGAAATGAGGGGACAGAGTTGATCCCCTCTTTGCTCAGTCTCCAGAGGAAGTACAGTTTAAGCGACTTGCTATTGGAGTGAGGGAGGCACAAGGGTTCAGCAGGAGACAGGAGAGCTTGCAGGTGAGAGCTCTGTCTGTGTGCATATGAAAGCAAACATTGTGCTACTTCAGGGCCATACTGCTGCATGAACTGACAGACACTATGGCCTCACAAAGTTAATGTGAATGTCTCTAGGCATAAACATAATGGAGCCATACAGGCACTGTGACCTTGTGCTCCAAAGTATGATCAGTTTATTCTTATTTCTATTTCTTTTTGCAAGGCAATGACACAGACACATTCGACTAGGACAGACACAAAGATGCAACATACGCCAAAACCAGAGAAGAAGACATAGAGCACTTGCATACATCATGAGAAATGTTGGTAAACACTGACATTATGCTTTTCTCTGCAGCCTCTTGTTGTCCTGGTTGGTCATAAAGAGTAGCAGAAGATTTTGCTGTAAAAGCCAAAACAAGCTCAGTGGCTTCTGCAGCATAAGCAAGACACCATATTTCGCCTTTTTTTCTTATGTTGTCAGGGTTCATGTATGTGCTTTCAGTGAGAGGTGGGCCATGACATCATCGTGTCTGTACTTGTTGTCCAAATGGAAATGCAAGCATGGCATTTTCAGATCTATCCACTCTGGGACCTGCTTTCAAAACGTGCATTTTCAGGTACCTGAAAGGCTTTACCCATGTGGACAAAGAGCCTATATGATAAAAATTTGTGCAGACACACATGAATTTGGCTCTGTGTGGACAGCCCCTTAATATGTTTACTTTCACAAATAACCCGACCTAAATAAAAAAAAAGTCCAGAAAGCAGTCCTCCTTACGACCTGCAAGAGAGCACAAGATAATGGGCACCGCCCATTGTCCATCTATATGTATATGTGTAGCATGACACACATACATTCTGTTGAACACATATAAATATGTCCATACACATACGTACCCAGCCTGTCATAGGCACAGTTTCATTTGAACCCAGTGATCCCACATGCAAGCTCAACTCATGTAATCAGCAGTGAGAACTGTCTTTTACTTGCAATCGGCTGATGATGAGTCTAAAGGTTTCCATGCACAAGACAGCTCAGGTGAACACATTATGTTCTAGATCTCAGTTGGTCCAGATCTTCTGAATGCTATGGCCCAAAACTAGAACATGATGGGCCTGATCTACTAAGATCCATAATAACAAGTGCTAAATTGCATGTGAAAACTTAAAAATTGCACATGCATTTAGTGGGTATGTTGTGGGTGATCTACTATCACTGAGTGCGCAACTTATGATGCAGAGCTCCCTCTTTCAAGGATGGATTTTGCATGTGCTACCGACTGTCACCATGGAGAGTTTTTGAGAAGTGGTTGTAAATAAAGAAAAAAAAGTCTGAAGCCATGGAGTTAGAGGCAAATGAACACACTTGCGGTATGCTGATGTTTCTGAACTGATTATTGCTGATACCAGTGTCCTTACTGATGTGTCCTTTTGTTATGTCAAGAACACAGTACACAGCACTGTGGTCAGTTTGTGCAGCCAAAATCTTGTCTTTGAACAAATATTGGCTGTTTTTTTTCTTTGTATCTGTCAACATTGATGTTCAGCTTTGGGACATTTGTCTGCAAATGCTGAGGTTGTTACAAGTTTGTTTGTTTGCAATAGTTGCTGTATATTCTTTTGGTGCTGTACTGTTGTACTCTTTTACGGTGGCCCTGAGAGCTCATAGCGCTGCAAATTCAGACAACACATGCAAAAAGACAAAACACGAGCAAATGATGAAAACATCTTCATCAACTTGACAACACATGTGCAGCACATAGAAAAACGCGCTGCATAGACCACAACACAACACATTAGAAAAACGCGCTGCAAAGACCACAACACAACACATTAGAAAAACGCACTGCAGAGACCACAACACAACACATTAGAAAAACGCGCTGCAAAGACCACAACACAACACATTAGAAAAACGTACTGCAAAGACCACAACACAACACATTAGAAACGTGCTGCAAATGGAACGCAACACAACGGAAGTTTTTAAAGGGACACTGAAAAGTGACGCACACGTCCAGACACCGCGCTTGTTGTTATCGCGGATGTTGACAGCCCAACTGAAGTTCTCCCTTTTCATCAGCGGTGTTTCAAAATGAGATAAAAAGTAAGTGGTTTTGATTTATTTCAACATTGTGATCACTGCGGTCACGTCAGCCGTCTCTCGATCTCGCGTGGTCAAGCCAGCCGCTCCAAAATTTTACGTGTGCAATTACTACAGACTTTATGGCAAGCGCACAGAAATAAGTGGAAAAGGACAAAAAACTTAACAGAGCGTGTGTGAACTTCCGGTTTCCGAAATAAAAAGTGGCTGTGAAATACAATTAGATGTTATTCGAAAAATATGAGAACTACATTAAAATAAAATGTTCAGATTAATAGTAGTGCACAAATAAAATTCATTAAAAAATTTTAAGAAAATGTATCCAAATGCAATAAAAAGTGGTGTGTCTCATAGAGCAGGCTTAGATCTATCATTCTGAGTTGATTTTGAGCCAACAGGTCACATGACCTGGTAGTTATTGAGCTATAATGTTCATATTTACATTATAAAATATATTAAAAATTCATAAAAAATATGACATGTATCCTAATGCAAAATAATTTTGAGCCAAAAAGTTGATGAAGATGTTTTCATCATTTGCTCGTGTTTTGTCTTTTTGCATGTGTTGTCTGAATTTGCAGTGCTGTGAGCTCTCAGGGCCACCGTACTCTTTAGTTTAAAATGAAAAAAAAAAAAGACTAATCACAAACAAGCTTTGAGTATTATGTTTGGAGAGCAGCAGGTTATATGCCAATCTGTATAGCTTTTAATGCTCCAAATCTCTTCTTTCCCTAAGCCCAGTAACATCCATGATACATGATATTTAATTTTTAAATACAGTATCTGAAGCCTTCTGTCTACATCAGTGCATTTATGATTGTAAACAGTGACCAATTAATGTTTGTTATTACAGAGGTTGTATTCAGTGACTTGCAAGCTCTTTCCCAGTATTTCCTCTTCCTACTTTCACTGCCTTCTCTATAATTAGTCAGTTCACCAAACCCATGATGTACAATGATGTACTGTTATAAAGGTGTACTGGTATGGTGTGCAAATAATACTGTGCTTGTTATTTGGAACCATGTTTTTTATTTGTTCATTTATTTTACAGGGGCATTTTGTATTAGTAAAGATTTCTGTAAAAATGCCAAAATTAGAAAAATGGCTAGTTTCCATCCACAGTCCCTGTCCAGATGTTAAGAGAGGGCTGTCTAAAAACAACGGAGTAACATATGGATGAAAAAAGAATAATAATAAATGTTTTAAAATATAAATATATTTCAATCAGAAAAAATGTGAGGAGGCAAAACACCCAGTTCCAAGCTTTATGTACCACATTAACACTGAATCCCAACAGCCTTGGTAAGAAAGATAATCTTTAAAATAATGTGAATTTAGGTAATTTTATGTTGAAATAAAGTCGAAATGAAAAGCACCATGTAATGAAGGGGAAAAAACAGGAGTCCTGCAAGAACACAACTCACCACCAAGCCATCCCTATCATTATCTACTCCATCTTGCTATGTTAATAATAATAAATAAAAAAAGAATTCCTGGACCAAATCCAGAATCTGTCTACCATCAGAATCTGATCTTCCTTTTGCTATGACCAACATTCCCTGAAAGTTTCATCAAAATCCAGTGTTCTTTTTTGTGTCTATGTTTTTTTTTTTTGCGTTGTATTGCTAAGAGACAAATACACTGACAAACACTGGCTAAAACATAACCTCCTTGGGGAAGGTAAAAAAAGAGATCCATAATTGAAAAATCAATTGCTGTAAATGTGTTCAATGCAGCATGTAATTACTCTACAATATTTTTGTGGTTGGTTAAAACCTAAAACTCTTTAAACAGAGTAGAATGGAGGTGGCCATCCAGGGGTGTTGCTATGTATAATGCTCTACTGGGGCACAGGCCCCCACGCCCCCCCCCCCCCCCCCCCCCCACACACACACACACACACACACACACACACACACATGACTTCCCCACTGCCACACTCTGGAATTAAGCTGTCAAAAAGATTGATATTAAACAATAACTGTTATTATGCCATTGTTATGGCATAATGGCATTGTTATATCTTATAAAGAAGACATGACTTATAAATCCATACCTACTTGTCTACAGGTTTGTATATGCTTAACCAGCAATTGCAAGAGCAGTGGTGTAAAGGAACGAAGTAATAGTACTTAGTTACAGTACTTAAGTATGTTTTGGGAGGATCTATACTTTACTTGAGTTTATATGTTTTTTGCAACTTTTACTTTTACTTCACTACATTAAAAATTAAAAAATGATACTTTTACTTTGTTACATTTAAATTGTCAACTTAGTTACTCGCTACATAATAAAATGTGAATATAAATGACACTTATTTTCACATTTTATTTTGAAGAGGACCGTACAGACTGTTCGTGCTCTTGCGTGAAGCTGAACACACCTCTGCCTGCCTCTGCAGCCTGTGAACGACTGTTCAGCATTGCAGGACTTGTATTCAGCCCGCGAAGAGCAGGACTGAAATTGTGCAATTTTGAAAATCAACTTCTGCTAAAGATGAACCGCAAGTTTGTGGACTTTACGTAAGGGAGGAATAGAGAGAGGGAGTAAGAGGTGAAGGAAGCTGAAGGAGGGAGGAAGAGTTAAACTTAATAAAGCTTGGGAGAGCAACAACTATTTGTATCTGTTCTCTTTGTTTGTACTTTTACTTTTAATACTTAAGTACATTTAATAGTAGCTACTTTAAGACTTAAGTGATTTTTTAATGAGTGACTTTCACTTTTAGTTGAGTATATTTTATATAAGATATCTTTACTTTTACTCAAGTATGGGTTTCAAGGACTTTTTACACCACTGTGCAAGAGTATTGGGTAGTAGGTGTCAGTTACACTATATGTGCCCTAACATAATTGCCTTGTTTCCCATAAAAAAACAGTCTGATCAACATCAGCTTTAAAATAAACTGAAAGCTCAAAACAAGTTCTAAAACTGCAAAAAATACTTTAATGAATAATCAAACTATTCTTCAAAAAATATGTTTTTGTCAAACTGTCAACAAGCAGCAACAAATAAAAGTATGAACGTCATGAATCTTAAAACTACACAAACTGTTACATGACTAAATTACAAAGTGCAACTGAATATGCTACAGATCTTAAAAATATACAAACCTTTGTACATTAGTAAAAAAAACCTGACTCGGACATTAAAGTAAAAAGTGTTGATTTTAATTGGAGGACAATAAGGAGTCAAAATTAACAGTCAGAATGTGATTAGAAACTGTTTTTTTATAGTATAATATTTGTGTCATAAATGAAAGGATGACAATGTCAGCATGTCAACACAAACAATGTCTGAAACATGTGTTTTCAAGTAACATGGCTTGTATTGCAACACCAAATGAACATTCCTATACCTTTACATAAGTAAATTTTGGGGGGCAATGTTATGGAAGGGGGTGACACAACCCCTGTGCCTGCAATGCCTATGGGCCATCATCAGCAAAATACTGTATCTCTGTAGCTTCTGTGCTGGTTCTGAACAGAGACAGAGCTGCTCTCCATCACAGTGGCTAATGTTCAGGCTAATGTTATGTCTCTCATTATACTCCACTTTAAAACTCCTGAGCTATCCCTTTAAGTTTATTCAATTAAATCTATTTTTAATTAATACTCAACTTCAATATCCTGACTAATGCTCACTGTGTAGTTTAGTTAGATCTGGAAACATCTGTAGAGCAACAGTTTATGGCCTTGTAAGATTAAACTACCACAGACACAATATTAACCTTCTCTTAATAATTTTATTTCAGTGTATCAATTAGCTAAGGCAACAGACACAAAAGTCAGAAGATGAATAGTAACTCATAAAGTGTGAGTCTACAAGCAAAGAGACTTCAAATGTTTTGTCTGGAATGAGACAACACAGGGGAAGTTGCACAGAAAAGAGAAATGTTCCTTTTTATTTTTGGTTTGCGTGTTTTGTTTTGTTTTTTGTCAGGAGTGTTTGTCCAGTGCCTGATAGCGTGTATTCATGCGTTCCTGTGGGGAAGTTAAAATCAGTTATATATCTAGTAAACTGTTACTTCCTCTCCGTTTAACAAGTATGTAAAAGAGATTAAAAACAAATAAAGATAAAAAAAAAGCACTTACCAGCATTGTTAAAAAAGGAACATCAGCAGGCAGATTGTTTTGTATTTCCCGTTTTAACTGGTATTTAACATGCAATTTATGTTACGAAACATATTGACTCTGGCAATTTTATCTTCTTTGCAAAGTACAGTCATGAAGATAATAATGCACAGAGACAAATAAAGTGTTTACATCTTTAAGAGTGTATATGGACATTTTAGATAAAAAAAAAAAATCTCATCACTACTGATCCATCCTCAATACAAACCAACAAACCCTAACCCCTACCCTAACCCTTTTTACATATTACAGCTTAATGTTATTCCTAATGTTATGTAAAAATTGCTGTCTGTACATCCAGCAGACTAATTGGAGTCTCTTGAAATGAAATTAGTTATTATATAACCTTCAGCTCTGATAAATATAGTCTTTGTGCAAGCAGATCACGTTTTAAAGGACAATAGGAGAGAAAAGAGTAACACCGTGGTTCAAACTTTGCTCTCAGGATAAAAAAAAGAGTTCTGACATTAATTTAATAAATCTGAAGAGAAAAAAACTGGATTCAGGCTCAAATATCAGAATCATGAATAAAGGTAGGCAGAAATCTCAAAACTCTAAAGAAAAAAGTATCTCTGACAGAAAAAGTCAGATCTGTAAGAAGAAAGATCAAGGTTTTCGGTTAATCTTAGATTTGTGAAATTTAAGTCAGAAAGTGAACCTTAATCTTAGAATAAAAGAAACTCTGAATCCTCGCTCAAATCTCTTATTTAGAGAGCCAAAAAACATTCTTATTTCAATTTTATACACTTATTAGTGTGTTTGACAACGTAAAGTGCAATGCCTGAAGCGCAGTGGTCTATGGCATGTCAGTCTATATTTGCAGGGCACAGAAAGAACTTCCAGTGCAGGGCACAAAAAGAACAGATTATGTGCCTTGATTATACATGGGCATGTTTTGGGTGTAAAAAAGGTCAAACCAATCTGAGTGTCTGCTCTCATAGCTATTTACACAGCAGGTTTAGTTGTTTGGTCATAATTTCTGATGGACTGTTAAATTCCTCTCCTTTCGTTGTGTAACTACATTCAAAGAAGCACTGTATGCCATCTGTAACTGGTCAGATTTCAGCACTTTTTTTCAGTGAGGCATCCACAGCATAGAAAATGATCCATAGGATGAGTCACAGACTTCCGCATTAAAAGACCTTTTAAATTCTTAAAACCTCCAGTTAAAACCAGGATCAGACTTCTATGTGTTTGTGATGGACCAGTTCACTGTGCAACAAAGGCACCTGCACTGAATGGTAAACTGCTTTGCACCAGGTATTCGATACAGCCCAGAAAGTCTGCAGTGGGACATTACTCTCCCCATGTTTACAGTGTATGATGTGTGTGATATCCTGGCATTGTTTTGTAGCAAAAGCTGACCCAGCTCACAGTGAATCACCAAGTCCCTGACTGAGTGCAGGCAGCAGAAGACAGCATGGGTAGCACATTTTCCGGCATCAGGACCATCTTCTGTCCCTGCTCTCTATGGATAAACATTCTAGGGCCAAATAATACAGAAGGGGTTTGGGACCGGACTAGATATCCAAAGCAACTAAGAAAGCAACGGTCTGAGGAGTAGAACAATAACTAGAAAGCACTTGGACAGCACAAACCTCTGCAAAGGTTAGCTCACATATTACTGTTTCATCAAAAAGCAATAGTTCCATGATAAAGTTTTTGTTATAATATGATCCCTTGACCCTGAAAACACACACCTAACACTCAGTATCAGGTTGATATCATTTTTAGTTAGACAGTTATTGACAGTTTTTAAAACAATCGTTTGCTGGTGGCAGTTATCTGGATCACCACCAAAATGTAATCATTGGAAAGTTGGGCCATTACCAACATCTCCTGAAATTTAAAGCAAAATCCATCCAGGAGTCTTTGTCTAATCTTGCTTACAAACAAACAAACAGACAAACAAACATGCTGGCTAAGACACTCATTAACTCTTTGGCAGGGGTAAGGAGCGTCTGCAGGAAACAGTGAAGCATAGTGGAGGTTTCCACAAGTTTGGGGCATCATTTTTGCAAATGGATGCCGAGAAATACAAGCAGATACTTGATTCATCCATAGTACCATGAGGGTGGCATCAGTCTGGCGCTATTCTGCAGCAGTACAATGATGCATACATCTTTCAAGACCAAACAATAGCAAGACAATGGGCTCTAATTTCGTAGACCAGGCACAAGTGCAGGCGCACCTGCCCTGCGCCGGCCTTCGCCTCGTGGACAGGGTGTGACCAGCGCACTTTGCAAGTTTCCTGCAGTACCAAGAGAGGCGCACTCCAGGAGCAGAGAGGAGCAGAGAGGCTCAGAGAGGCGCATCCACGCCTCCATCCCTGCCCCTCAGCGCAAGTGGCAGAGAGGGAGGACAAAAGGCGTGAGTGGGTTTAACACAGCCGAGTGCTGTCTTCACCAATCAAATGAGCACCTCTCCTTGCCTTTAAATGCGCTGCGGCCGAGGCGCAGCGTCTGATTGGTCGAAATGATCCCAGCCACCGCAGAAAAAGTGTGCTGGAAAGACCCGGTAGCGGAGACGGTCAGAGCCGCTGTCACTTCAGCAGGAGAATGGACAGCGGGGTGCGCATCGGAGGCCATGAAGCGCGTCACCGTGGGCCAGCTCCCGGGACAGATGTAATCTGTTCCTTTGTCATTATAGGAGTACACAATTAAGAGACAGTTACACAGCATCTGGCTTATCCATTCATAATGCTGTGTTCACCTGCAATCCTGGTTTGTCATCGCCAAATAACAGCACCTTTGGTGATATACCGTATATTCTCCCGGTGTCTCCGCCTCATCCTCCTTTCAATAATGTACTCCATCTTTTTAGATCACGTTAAGAATAAAGACTAAAATAGAGGAATATGGGAAATCACAGGTAAATCCTGAGTGACAGAAATTTATTTTCTCTTTTTTTTCTTCGTCTTTTTTCTCCCTCTTTTCTTTGAATTTAATTAAATGAGAGAAGCCAGATATATACTCAGTATCAGATGTTAAGGCTGTTTTTTGTTGACTTGTAAGATGTGCATCAAACTTCCAGCTGCCGTCAGGTTAAGTTTCCATTATGACAAACGGCTTTAATCTGACATCAGATGTGATGGGACAGTTAATATAGATACAAATGTAAATGCTGGTTCAGACCGTTACATTACATAGTGATTGATGTGATTGTTTATTGCATTAAAATGTGCCTGACACTCTAGAAACCTGCCTCTGAGGCGTGCGCACATGTGCGCTTGTCACCAAATTACAGCTGCGGAGGGTGCGCTTCACCCTGCACCGAGAATAGACCAGGTTGAACCTGCGAGCTTTCAGCGCACCTTCAGCACATTTTTTGGCACGAAATTGTCACTGTGGCAACATGAATCTGCCGACACCTCCCCCTGGTGCGCCGTCACACCCATCTCTGTGCAGACGGTCTACCAAATTGTCAAATTATCAGCGCACGGTGGTGCGCCGGACACAATTAACACTGCACGGGGTGCACCAGGCTTGCGCCCCCTGCGCTACACCACGAAATTAGGGCCCATAGAGTGTTAATGAGATAAATGAGAGAAAAGTTTTGCTTTGGTCTCCACAGAATCCTGATGTCAACATTATAAATGGAGAAACTGCTGGCTCTGAGCCAGCCTACAGACACAAAACAAATGTGGTTAAATTTCCAAGATGTTTGAGGTGCCTGCAGAGATCCTCAAGAACTGTGTGATGGAGTAACAAGACTAGTGGATAATCAAAGGGTGGTCACACCAAGAATCAGCTGGATTTCAACACAGTATATCTTCTCTTTATTTACGTTGCATTTGTCTATTAATTCAAATATGTACACTTGTAACTTATTCTAAAAGTAGTAAAAGTTAATCATAAACACCAATAGAGTGTTAATCACACTGTGGAACCACATTTCTAATTAATTTGGCCCTCACAAGAGAAAATTTTTGTCAACATGTGCTCTTTAACAGAATTGTAGACATTTCTCATTCATAGAGTTGGCAGCTGCCACAGTACACTTTTTACTATGAATAAAAACAAATGAGAAATAATCTTTACAAGTTAAAGTACTTTTTTAATTTTAAGAACAAAGAACAGCTGCCTTAAACCTTTGTCTCTCAGTTCAGACCATAGAGACAGTTCTGTGCATGCCCATAGGCTTTTATTCAGCTATACAATCTCAGATGCATGAATGCACACCATGATTAGATTGTGTCCTTGTAAAGAGTAAATCTAAAAATTCCAATCTAAATTATTTCAGTCATATCAAAGAAAGATGTAAACATGGCTATTATCTAAGGAGCTATAAAAACTAAGCTAACATAACACCCACAGACAAATGCCTGTGGTGTCAACTCATAGTCATCTTTTACACTCTAACAAGTTGAATTCACACAAAAAACATATTTATTTGTTCCCCAACTTCAAAAAGAGAATTCATCTGTTTGCTTCAGTGCAGTCTCACATATTTTATAGATGTTGATTGCAGACTTTTTTTTTTAATTGTTTCTCTGCAGTGATCAATATGTCATCTACCCTCTGCATCTGCACTGATCTTACCAGATACTATGTGCAATACAGCAAGTTTATCTCTGGCCTTACTTTACAGCATTGCACACCGGACTCAAACTCGTGCAAAGTGCTCAAGGTAATAAGATAGTCCATAGATCTACATGCAACTGGTGCAGCAAAGAAAGCAGTTTTGGATGGAGCATCCTCCCTGATGACATTTTGGCAATGACTTCACGTGCTGGGGATCAGATCCCCAACTATCAGTTCAGTGACAACTGTCTCTATAACTAAAACTTTCACAGCCACTGGATCTTCCTGTTTGACTGTCATCTCGCTGATCCATCTGCCTTTTTTTCTTATGTTGCACATGTGTACATCTTGACATTAGCCTGCACTAAAATAACATATTCCTAGTACTTCAGCCGACTCCACTTTGCCGTGTTCTTTCCTTTTGTTGCTTCATTTTTTATGAACCTCAGTGCCTCTTATTTGATTCTTTTGGTCTCTGTTTGACCTGATTTTTGATTTATTTGTACCCAGAGTCCTGCTTTTCCCTGCCTTTTTTTGTCTGTGAAAGCACTTCACAAACATCTGTTTTTAGAGGTGCTATATTAATAACATTAGTTGTATTATTATTTTAAATATCTTGCCACACTCCAATGTACAACAATTTGCAGTAGCCCAAAGATGTTCTTTAGAGCAGGATGAGGTGGGAGCTATGAGACACCAGGAAATGACTCATTCAAGGATAAGCATAGATACTAATAGCTTGAAGTACAGTTACACCAAGCTCGAACTGCATTTCTTTATTAAATGAAAAAACAAGAAAAAAAAAAATCTGATTGGCCCTTATTGAGTATGACTGTCGGAACCATCGTCCAATCACCTGCCTGATATATTTTTGAAAGGGTCTGTCCATTCCCAAACACTTTCCATGGACTCTCTCCCAGATGAACTGGTGAAATATATTGAACAGTCCATGTGGTGTGTCAGGAAATCAAGAACTTGTTCCCACTGCGGATGTGTGTGAGACCTGTGGTGTTTAGAGAGCTTTGAGAGGTAAGATATCTTGAAACGTATGACGCAAGTTCAAGTTAATTTACCATCAACACTATTTTTTTATTGCTCACCAGTTTTTTTATCTAAACATGTCCAGCCACATCCTGTTTGACAGATTAATCTGATTTCTGTGAAGCAAACCTGTCAACCTGTAAAAGCAAAAAACAAGGCCACTGGCTGAGGTATATGATCTAAAATAAAACACCAGTGTGTGCGGCAGATAAGTGACCACATCCAGTGCCCCCTATAAAACAGCAAGTGTTTTTCAACGCTGTAACCCCTCCTACAACAAGAGTTCCTCTCACTGCCTTCCTCACCTTCAGCCAGCAAGTTTTTGCATTTTGCTTTCGACATCTCCTCCCTTGACACTTAAAGAAGGGGAAATGGTGACTAGGGCACTGAAGAACACAATCGAGTAAAATTATTGTTCCTAAACTCAGAGAATACAGATTCATACTGTTAGTTTTTTTTATGGAATTGTCACAATGGCATGGATGATCACCGCTACAGTTTTCCTGTCAGGTAAATAACTTAATTGCTTTTGATTATGTCCTCTGATGTCACTCTATGTATATTTTTACAACAATTAAGAATAACTTCCTGTATTTCTATGTGATGACTTTGATGATTTTTTGGGGTTTTGAAACAAAGACAAATAAAAAAGAGAGCAAATGAGTAATAATGACAAACAGTGGGTTAGCTTATACTATAGTCTATACTTTGTACCTCACAAATCCTCATACCAGGAGCAATGAAGGGAAAAAATGAGGTTTGAGGTACACTTTATTGCAAGAGAGAAAATTCAGCAGAGTTTTTGCAGGTTTTTTTGTATTAATTAGCTGTAACACATTTCATGAACATAAACTCCCAAATATGTTTACCACAGTCATACTTTATAGAGAATTTTGTCAAGAGGATCATAACTAGAACCTACAGAGCTTTCTAATCATCACCAGGCAAGTAGGAAGAAGGCAGAAAACATTTTAAAATATTAAAGGTATAAAGGATAGCCTCAAAGTGTCAGCAACAACAGCTTATCTACATAAACCTCATATATGAGTTATTATGTGCTCAGCCTGAGAGTGCTTATGGTATTAGTGTTAGGGCAGTGTTCACAGGCTGTTTCGCTACATCTGTGAGAGCTAAAGAACAGAAGAGGCAAAAGACAAAAGTCCCCTGAGAGGTATCATGATTCTCACAGTACAAGAAAAAAATTGTGTTAGGAGGGCAGGAACTCGCGCTTTTTAGAAAGATTTTCTGTTTTGGTTTTGATAATTCAGTAACAAAAAGTCGCATCCTCATGAAACCAGCTCTCATTTCTGTCTTCTGCTGGGGGCATGAACTGTCATAGCTTGAAAACCTTTTAAGGTATCATACATCTCCTATTCCTTATAAGGGACACCCTGGCCTCTTCAGTGAGATACAAGTTTTAAGGTTGTGTCATTGTGGCAGGAACAATGTCTCTTTAAAATGGCTGGTGACTAGACATATTTTTAAGAGCAAAGATAATTGGTTGTTGAAAACTTGTATGCATATATTGTTTGTTCATAAAGAGGCTGTGAAGTCTCAAATAGAGGTGTGTCTTTATCAACTATCAACTGTTAAATGTTAAAAAGTTGTGAGCTCGATCTCTGATCTTTTATAATCTCATGTCACAACATTTTCCTCCAACCAGTAAGGATGTTAGAGCAAAATTTAAAGAAAATGAAGAAATCATGTTTACAATCCATGTTTACGCTAATTGGATGAACATGAGATACAATGAAATACACTTTTCCTCAGAAATCAAAAAAGTCTGACCTTAAATCAGAGTCGAGGTACTTTACAATAGAGCAAGATGAAGCCATACTCTTAATTTCTATACATATACATACATCCAGAGATGTACTCATTCAGAAAAAGGAATGAAAAATAATAATTCATGATTGTGACAAGCTAATGGATGCCCAGATCATGAATCTGTCCTCATCATATTTGTCTTTGCTAAAAATAGATTTATTTGAAGTTACCGCAGGTTTCATGAGCAAACCACTGCGGACGTGCTTCTAAATAGGTCAACAAAATAGAGCACATCCACAGTGGCTGTGTATATGTATTTCTCTCAAAAAGTACAAAGGGCGTGTCTTAGGGCCCTAATTTCGTGGCGCAGCACAGGCGGCGCAAGCCTGCTGCACCCCGCGCAGTGTTAATTTCGTCTGGCGCACCGCCATGCGCTGCCAATTTGACAATTTGGTAGACCGTCTGCACAGAGATGGGTGTGACGGCGCACCAGGGGGAGTCGACGGCGCACCAGGGGGAGGTGTCGGCAGATATATGTTGGCGCAGTGACAATTTCGTGCCAAAAAAACATGCGGAAGGTGAGCTGAAAGCTCGCCTGCTCCAACCTGGTCTATTCTCGGCGCAGGGCGAAGCGCACCCTCCGCAGCTGTAATTTGGTGACAGGTGCACATGTGCGCACACATCAACAAAGCCTCAGAGGCAGGTTTTCAGAGTGTCAGGCACATTTTAATGCAATAAACAATCACATCAATCACTATTTACTGTAACCGTCTGAACCAGCCTATACATTTGTATCTATATTAATTGTCCCGTCACATTTGATGTCGGATTAAAGGCGGAGACACCGGGAGAGTATACAGTATATCACCAAAGGTTCTGTTATTTGGCGATGACAAACCAGGAGTGGAGGTGAACACAGTATTATGAATGGACAAGCCAGATGCTGTGTAACTGTCTCTTAATTTTTTAATCCTATTAATGACAAAGGAACAGATTACATCTGTCCTGGGAGCTGGCCCACGGTGACGCGCTTCGTGGCCTCCAATGCGCACCCCGCTGTCCATTCTCCTGCTGAAGTGACAGCGGCTCTGACCGTCTCTGCTACCGGGTCTTTCCAGCACACTTTTTCCGCGGTGGCTGGGATCATTCAGACCAATCAGACGCTGCGCCTCGGCCGCAACGCATTTAAAGGCAAGGAAAGGCGGTCATTTGATTGGTGAAGACAGCACTCGGCTGTGTTAAACCCACTCACGCCTTTTGTCCTCCCTCTCTGCCACTTGCGCTGAGGGGCAGGGACGGAGGCGTGGATGCGCCTCTCTGCATTTGCAAAGTGCGCTGGTCACACCCTGTCCGCAAGGCGAAGGCCGGCGCAGGGCAGGTGCGCCTGCGCTTGCGCCTGGTCTACGAAATTAAAGCCCATAGTCTTAAAATTGATCATGTAAAATAGGTGGTGAAAAAAAACGACTCACAACAAGCACAGAGGACTGCTTGGAGCTGCTGAAGGGTTTATCTGATAACTGTAGGCAGAGGCAAGCTAACAATACCCATTGACTCCCAGTGTTTGAGTTAAGCTAATTAGCAGTGGGCGAGCTCTGCCTGTCTCTTCTTTGTCACTGCACGCACAGCCAAAAAAAAAAAAAAAAGCGTCTCTGCTTTTCATGGACTCGGGAGTGGGGAAAGACACGAAAACAAAATCAATGTTGGTGTATCCCTCAACACAAGGCTGCTGATGAGAACTTAAAAAATATGTCAAACTGGCAATAAAGCAACAACATGGCTACAAATAGAGCAAACTAAACAAAAGCAAAGACAGAATGAGTGAGTTCATAAAATAAAGATGTTGAAGCTCAAATAGCACATAAATCAAAACACTACTGAGAGAATTTACCAAAAAATCATACTAGCTATATTCAACAAGTAGACAAAATATTTCTAAGTAATTCTTTCTCAATATGACTCAGGTTTGTACCCAACGATGTTGACCTTTAACTTTAATCTCAATAGCTCAACCTTAAATCACAAAGGACATTTATGCAAAGTTTTACATGTCCTTAAATATGACACGAGCAAGCAGAACATCAGGCCTGACAACCTTTGACTTTGTAAACTCAAAACTGATCAAGTCCATCCATGAGTCAAAGTGGACATATTTTCAGAGCTCTATAAAAATCTGTGAGCATTCTTGAGACATAGTGTTCACAGATGAGGGATACCACTGATGTTGCATGACATTATCAGCTCAGGGCATAAAAGGTGTCATGAATGAAAAATAAGTATTCAAACAACATATTTTTTTTTATATATCATGGCTGAATTCATATCCAAATGATCAAGATTCATTTCCTTTAATACTTGGGTCTCAGGAGAAAAACTTCAGTACAACACAATTAAAGTAGAGTTCATAACAGCAGTGTAAAACAAAAATAAAGTGTTGTGTTTCATTTTAGTGTTTTTACTCTTTTCCTGTAAGCACTGAGTCTGCAGACGTCAAACAGAAGTTAACATTGTTAAAGAAAAAGGAGAACCTGTGGGCGTCACTGTTGACTCACACTGGCCATTCATTATGTGGGAAATTATGAAATCAGTAATGTTAAGTGAATTAGTAATGTCAGTTTGGCACAATCTTGGGCCATAGGTCAACCCATGAAATGCCAACATTCACCAATTTCCTTATAAGGAGTTGATCTGAGTTACGCATCGACTGCATCTATTGCAGGAAGCAAGTTTATGCTCATAAATCATTACTTTTTCCTTATACAGCCTGTAATTACAGACATGAGGAACTATTTTTGCAATGACTGTATCAGACCCCTTTTTTGACCAAAAAAGGGAATAAGGGAAGGTTGACACATTGTGCAACAAAGGTCCCTTGGTGTCAGGAAATGCTGTGTAATTCAAAGTTGAAATACCTCCTTAAAATTGTATTACGTTCAAGTTTTTTTTTTTTCATTAAATTAATAAACAATATTTAACAAAAATCTCGTGACTTTAGAAAATCTAACTAGGTGTGAAGTTTCCTCTTGAATATGGTTTTGATATGAAGGATAATGTGGTGGCATATCTGAATGAGAATATTTCTGACTTTGGCTCACTCTAGTGGCAACGTCCAGAGACACAGACACCTCAGGTCATTACAAAGTTACTGTACGAATCAGTAGTACAAGCAGCAGTGCAAGCATGAAACAAGCTGTTAAGTATGAGCACATTCAAAGTCGTGGTCCTGTCTCAGTTTTACACATTCGGTTATAAGAATATGACACGTCTAATTATGACTGCTTTTAGAACAGTGACCAGTTTTCACTTATGTTCTGTTGCAAAGTTCACACAAAAACATGTTAAACTAGTGAAGTAGTGCAGTATGTAAAACGTGGTAGTTTGTCAGTTTTGGACTGGATCAGCTGTTTCTCTGGTACATATTTATTTTGTAAAAAAAACAACACTGTCTCAAAAATTTCACAAGATTTGAAAGATAGAGAAATTCATAATTTTATAGGAGACACTATACTCTTTTGTCCTCCTTCAGTGGCATTTCTGTTTTAAAATTGAGGAATCTGTGTAAATACTACACAGCAAACCAACATTTCTGTTCCATAAATAAATTTGAAAAGTGATTTCCTGAGTCCCGCCAGAGCCTTTGAACCATGCCCCAGAATGCTGTGCAAGTTTGTAATGTGAACTATGACTGTGAGCGAGATAGTTATTTTTTAAAGGAGACATATCATGCTGATGCATGATTTAATACTTACATATAATATAATAAATTTGAAAACAAGACCTTACACCCCCTTAATTTTCAAAAAATGAGATATTGTATTTTTTCTGATATCCTAGAACGAAATTTGATGCCTCTGAAAATAGGTCATTGTGAGATGTCCGCGAGATTTAAATCGTCGTGACGATACGAGGTACCTTTCTTTTTATTGGAGTAATCTGATAAAACACTTCCTCCTCTGTGATGTCCTTTAGCCCCACAACCATCAGTCAGGAACACATCCACCCAGCAGCAGTATATAGATCCCTAGCTCACACTCACTCATTACCAGCTCTGGCTTGTTGGGAGACTCAATACGTGGTTGCTGCTTTGAGCCTGCCGGAAAATACAGTAGAAGAAGAAGGACAGGCTGGCTCTACCCCCGATAGAACTGACCAATCAGAGCACAAAGAGCTGTGACATTGCGAGGTAACTTTAGGTCAGCCTGGAAACCGAGTGTTTCAACGAGAGCTTGATAATGGCCTAAAATGAGGATTTTGAGAACGCTATTGAGGGGCAATGAAGGAACTAAATGACTTGTACTGAGGGCAGAAATGCTTTACAGGCATCCTAGTCTGGAAAAGTGAAAAGGAGAAACAAGCATGATATGCCTCCTTTAAATGTTTTCCTCTCTCAATATAGAATGCTTATCCACAAAACACTGGTCTTATGCTTAGTATACATTCCTCATGGAGTGATGTTTTTTGAGTGAGCTGTGAAGATAAGTGGTTGAAACTGGGTTATTACGTCTTTACATATTGTTTTGTTTACTCAAGAGCTGAATGAAGTCTTGAGTGAAAATTTCCTTGAGCACCACTTAATGTTAGAGTTTTAAAGGCTGATGCCAATAAACTTCATGTAATTGCTATACTTGATGTCCCTTTACATTGAAATTGACTTGGTTTTCTGTATATATTTTATATTTGAGCCCGAACAATATGGATTTTTTAGGGCCCATGTGGAAATTTGGCACAAAAAATAATGAAATGGCGGATTAATTAAAAAAAAATATATATATATATGTATATATATATATATATATATCTATATATATATATATATATATATATATATATATATATATATATATAGAAAATTAATTCAAAACATTGTTGGTCCTTTAACACTTACTATTACAGGCTGAACATTTTACTGTTTTACAATACCTTGTGCTTAGTAACTGTTTAACATTACAACAGAGAGGAAATTTCATGTACAAAAACATGTAAAAATGCATTAAGATAATTTAATGTTAAATCAATGTTAAATCAAAGTTTCTCTACTCCATTATCGTCGTTGTCATGAAGTCATGACTCATATGAACCGAAATAAAAACCAGTGACGTCTTTCTCAAATGTCAAAACATATCGTCTTTGACAGAGTTAAATCTTAACTAAATAATGGTCACAAATTGTCCAGTGTTCCTTATAACACACTAGTGTTACTCCATAATACACACAGTGAGTTAAGGTTACAGCCTGTGGCCACTCAGTGTTAATACTTTTTAACTTTTCGGGCCTGCCTTGAATAAATGCCCTCCCATCTGCTGCATGCAGCTGGTAGAGTGATGAATGGTTGTTCTCTGCCTCTCAAATATTTGTGCACTTTTGTGGTTACTGGCTGGCTTTTGAGCTATTAGGTAACGCTATGCTAGGTTGGCATAACTATAGCCATGTCATCGTTAACATAAATAGACAAGGAATAACTTAAACTAAGTTTGCACAACTTTATCAATGTAACTGAAAAGCATCACCGACGCAACAAAGGAGGCATCACTTGTCAAGACACATGGCAAAGAAAGTGAAATTGATTTGGGAGACATTTCTAGTCACTGTTAATTGCACAACTTTGTCGTAAACATACCTGTCAGCAAGCGCCGTTCAGCTCACTTTTGTATTGTTGCCTGGCTTGGGCTCACTCCTGTAGGTAACTGATTAGGCAGTGGTGGGGAGGGGACAGAGGGTCAGATGGAGTCAGAGCTCCATCTGTTGTACTGATGGCACAACAAGATCTTTCAGCCCAACTTGGACAATGAACAACGTTTACTGTTTTATGAGAAAGTAAGAAAATAATAGCATTATATCTGCAAAACTCCACCTGATGTTAAATATTTTGAAAACAGCTATAACTGGTCAATTAAATCAGTTGGCTGATGGATCAGTCAGGCCCTATTGTGTACATTTAAAACCAGAAAGAACTCGTAGAGCACAAACGTTTGCCAAGGTAGCTCATATATTGCTGTTACGTTTATAAGCAATAGTTCCATGATAAAGTTACCGTCATAATATGATTCCTTGACCCTAAAAGCCCACACCTAACACTCTAGATCATCTTCATATCATCATTAGTTATACAGTTACTGAGCAACAACTATCACTTGCTAATTGAAGTTTCTGGGTCACTACCAAAATCTAATCATTTTTAGGTTGGGCCATTACCAATATCGAGTAAAAATTCTGGCAAAATCAAATAGTATTTTAGTAATCTTGCAATCAAACAAACAGACAAACATACAGGTCTGATAACATGACATCCTTGGAGAAAGTAAAAACAATAACCACACGATAGTTAGTGGACTCAAAATCAAGTTCTTGGGACAGGACAGAACTGGAAAAGGTTCATCAGGTTTAATTCAGGAGCTGAAACTTTACTAAAGCTGCTTCAGAACATCAGTAGTACACACTCTCCATATGCATTCTGAAGCTCCAACACAACCTTCATTCATGCATTATCCATCTATGATTTTGATCACAATAAACAGGGGGCTCTGTAACTAACACACATTTAAGTGGGTTGCCATGTTGAATGTTTTGAAAGGCTGTGATGTACATGCCAGCATTGAGCTACACTGGTCAGATGTGGGCTTGCTGGGCCCAAAACTTAAAAAGATGGACCAAGATCTGTAAAAATCAAAGACGCTTTTTCAGTCACCATCATCACTTCACTGATCCTCAATGACTGGCTAAATTATTTGCACAAAAAAGTCAGGCTTGATTTGCAAAGGCTTTGAAATTGGCCCTGCTTCAGAAAGACAAAAATGTGGAAAGAGTTTTTCTAAAGTTGGATGTATTTTAAAAGGTACATGATATTGAATCTAACACTTCTGTTTTGTCCTCCAGTTCTGATAGCTGCACTTTGTTTTAACATTGATCCTGTTGCCTGGAAGGTTCTGGGAAACCGTTATCATAGTAGTTTTGGATACCAGATTGTGCAGAGATCATCTGGGTAAGTCAAAGGTTTTTTTTTCCATTTATGATTTTACAATGCTCTTAAAAATCTGTCATAATTATTCTTTTAATGTCCTTCATTTTTGTTGTGCAAAATGCACATAAGCTTCTTAGAATTTTTCTTTGTACCACAGAGTATTTTGATTCCTTGTGCTCAATTTTGTTTGCTCTCTTCACTCTGATTTTGTGTCCACAGCCTGCTGGTCAGTGCTCCACTTGAGCAGCATTCATCTACTGAAAGAGGTCAAATATATAGATGCACCACCACCTCTTGTAATCCACTTTCAGTCCCAGGTAAGAATTAACACAATTCCAAATGCTACAAAATATTATCAGGCTGGACTTATTCTTGAAAAGCTAATATATCAAGTTTATATGTTTTTTCATTTAAATAACTTAACACAGAGAATGAATAAATTTGGAAAAGGAGGAAATGCAAGAAATGACGCTCCTCTGCCTTGAACTTAAAGACTCAATTTTATAAAAACTACACTTAGTGACGTTTTTACAAAATAGAAACCACAAAACTACTTTTTCTAGGATGAGTCCTTAACAATTCACAAAGTATATTTCCTGGGTGCATTAAATTCATCCATAAATGAGACTGATGCTTAGCTGATTGGCAAGTTAGTAATTGTTTTGGGGTGAAACAGAATCCATACAAGAATCATACCATATCATTGTATCTAAATACAACAAAATCAGTTCAACCATCAGCCAGAGCATTTCCTGTTTCTTTAAATGTAAATACAACAGAGCCTCATTGTGGCAGTTTTACATAAAGACAAATATAAAGAGAGGCTGAATGAAACTGTTATCGATCATCCTTTACCTGGTTGGCAACAAGATGGGCACTGCAAACCAGATGTTCAGTCATTGCAGAGGGCTGAGTCTAGATATCCAAAGGTCCACGTTACATCAGGAAATGCTGTGAATTCATCATATTGACCCTTTGTTTTACATGTTTTAACATCTGGGATAAATACAACTACAAACCATCACTGCAACATCAATGGAGTTAAATTTGATTTTGTGCTTCAGAAACTGCTAACTGACCCCCCTGCAGCACTCTGACCTAAACAACTGATCAGAGGACAGCAGTGTATCGCTGGTGAAATGATATGTAGAACATGTGTTACATCAAAAATAGTTCCAAACACAGGGGCTTTGTAGAGCCAAAGTGAAACACTGTAAACATTCTTACTGAAGCATTTAGTCGAACCAGTGGAGTTATTTTTGTGTAGCTTTAACCTAAAAAATTACAAGACTGTCCCTGGCATCACTGACTGCTGTATATCCCCCAGCATTCAGCTGGATATCTCCCATTTGAGACAAAGCTCGAAAGATGCTTTACCTGTATCCAATTGTGCCACAGGCCTCCAGCAACCCTGTCTCAAAAGAGTTGAACCAATTCTTACAGCAGGTACTGGTGGGTGTTGAGGGAAGACGATTTAAGAACTACTTATATCATAGAGCCGAATATAAATATGCAAAACACAGTGGTACCAGACTGCTGTTTATAGTCACTTCTTATTACTCTACATTATTTGTTGCAACCAGAAAGTATTCTAAAAGTGTTTTCCTGTCACTTTTTTTTTCACATGCAGTACCAGAATATGCAACCAACATGTCCCTTGGTTTGACGATGTCTCGTGATCCTTCTACACAAAAAACGCTGGTGAGCTCAAACCTTTTTTGACATCTATGTGTTTATCTGTAAAAGGAACTTGTGTTTTAATTTTTTGTCAATAATTGAGGCTTAAAAGTCATGCTCTGATGTATTGCAGGTTTGTGGACCAACCATCCCAAAAGACTGCAAGGGTATCACCATGTACTATGGTGCATGCTTAGAGATACTGAGCGACTATGCTGTCCGGGGTCCAGTTCCCTCTTCTGCCGAAGGTATATATTTGGTATACATCAAAGATCTAAAAACATCAGTATATTTAATTTAGTAAAGTGTCTGCAGTTACATTTATCACAGAAATCAAATCATTTTAGACCAAAGAATGTATATTCAAATGGACAGGGAAATAGCTGCCAAGGAGCAAAGCTTAAATATTAAAGATTATATTTTACTCATTGTCAGTATGTTTGCACTGGTCCCAGATGTTACCAAAACATATTTTAGGGGTCACTTTCCCAAAAATCCAATCATGTGCTGGACTCATATGTTGCATAGACCCTTCTGTTCAGCCCTGTGCAGACCAGACTGTGTTTTAGTTGAGTTAAGCACAGAGCCTACACTCAAGTAAAAATGGCCAGTTCCTTTCATGGAGATAGTATGTGTGTGTTAGAAACTGATGTGAAGCAATAAATACAAATGTTTCATTCTTTTATTAATGAAACTTTTGATTGCGGACTCTCAGTAATGATGAAGTAAATTATTATTTTAGGTTTGAATATTCTGCCATTATAACTGCCAAAAGTGGGACTTATGGGCCAATTGATACAGACAAAATATTGACTGTTAATACTGGCAAACAATTTTACATCTGCCGAATTCAACAATCCACTTTTTAAGCAATTATCTGCTGATAAAGATAATGTTTGGATCATTTCTAGCTATGGCTTGAATAAATGATACTACAGTTGGATCACCTTGGGAATCAATAATCACCCATATGTGACAAAATAATCATAAATGCTTGCTTTGGTTAACTGAAGAGGCAGAATGTGACTTTGGTTTTACCAGCAAACTCCATTCTGAACATTTCAGTTGAAAAGAAAAAAAAAACTTACCAGCACAATGTATCAACATTTCTTCAGGCTATTTCAACCCCAGCATTGCTAAAAGCAAGGGTGGTAAACTGGTGAGCCAGGGGGCCACCTTCCCATTTCCTTGATGTGGTCCACCATCAGTTTCTAGTATCAAAGAATGACTTGGACTGCAACAGAGCACTCTGCTGCAGATTTCCTTCCTTGATGAGGAAGGAGATCTGCTTCTTTAGACTCTATTGCACTAACCAATCAGATTTTTATACTCAGAAAAGATTGGCGCTGCCACAAAACCACTGGAAAATGCAAAGAAATTGTCATTGGTGTTACTTGTTATCAGTGGCGGCTGGTGAAGAAATTCTTGGTGGGGCAATACTGTGCAACGCTCAGTTTTTAACAAACATCCCGCTACAATTCGACACAAACTACAGGATATCAGTGCTTCATAAAAGTGTTATTATTGATTGCAAATAAAAATAACAGGTTACAGAATGGTGCACACACATATCAGACACACACACACACACACAAACACATATAAATATATACAAATGATCAACCATATACTGCAGAAAAGCTTACATAACCTATATACAAAGAACTGAGTAAGGTGAACATGTGTGCATGTGTAAATTAACAATAACTTTATACAGAATTGAGTATGGTGAACATATGTGCATGTGTAAATTAACAATTACTATATACAGATATGAGTAAAGGGAACATGTGTGCATGTGTAAGTTAAAAATAACTTTATACACAAAATGAGTTAGGGGAACATGTGTGCATGTGTAAATTAATAACTTTATACAGAAATAAGTAAGGTGAACATGTGTCTAATTGTCAACATTACTTTTCCTCCACATAAAAAACCTACTTCTCTGTTCCTATTTTTAAGGCCTCCTGACTCCGTTATACGTTGAACATGAACGAACTGTTTGTTGATACGCCGAAGTGATGGTAAAATGCGGGTTTCGGGGCTATCACAAGTTGACACTGTTGAAAGTTTGACATTTTGATCAGGCATCTAAGATAGTTACCTATATATTACCTTCGGTATATTTACGCTGTCAAATAAGTCTGTAATTGTTCAAAATCTTTCGTTGTCACGCTAAATGTTGTAAAGTCACTTCCACCAATAAGTAAGTAAATGGGTGTAAAGAGCTAAGTTTTGTGTATAGTATGGATTTGGGAGATGTTTGGAAAGTAAACAAAAGGGTCCTTCAAAGGCACACTCCCTTCACATCTGCCTGGACTGTCACCAGTTAATTTAACACCAGTTAATACAGCACACTGGCACCGACACAAGCCGAATAAACCCGAGGGGCGATTTCAGAAGCGCCCTTCGGAGGTTTTATTTTCAACGACGCTGATTGGCCAAATTCACGTTGATATGCACTTATCTTGCCCTAGCAACAGTCCCTTATTAGCTATTCATCACTGTCTGATGGGCACCCATGTTTATATTTATATAACACATTTGAATAAGTAATCTTTGGTAATATTCATTCTTTCAAAATTAAGTACATACTTTTAAAATCACACTCTCCACTGGGGGGGGGGGGGGCCCTAGCGCCCTCTATTGGCTAGCCGCCACTGCTTGTAGTGATGTTACACGCATCACAGGTAACATTAAAACTGAATGATACCACATGATGAATGTTTATGTCTATGATATCAGCAAAAACTGCAAACATGGTTCCTTCCTCTTAACAGAGTGTCCAAGCCAAGCTGACATCGTTTTTCTTTTGGATGGCTCCGGCAGTGTTTCTTATGAGGAATTTGAGGAAATGAAGAACTTCGTGAGAAAAATGGTCACCGCGTTCGAGGGTAAAGATACAAAGGTAAGATTGTGTTTCCACCACTCAAACATTTTTTTGTAAAAACAATCAAGCAGCCTTGGCTTTAAACTGCATTGATCTCTGCTGGCATGTGACAATTTACACATGATTTAGAAATATATTTGTACTTTCTTCTCTGTTTCAGTTTGCCATTGCCCAGTACTCTGATAGATTCAACATCCATACTTTTTTGACAACATTCAACACACAAACACTGGAGGAGCAAATGAAGCAGATTAAACAGCTTACTGGAAATACTTATACACCAACTTCCATCTACCGAGTTGTGTAAGTGCCATCAAGATCCCAAAGTTTGGAATCCGGAAGTGACCTGAAAGACTAACTTTTTAAAACTCATCATAGACAGTCGAATTGGGATGTATTGGTTGTAGGATCAAAATTTACAATTGATAAAATATGCAACTCTGCCACTTGCAAGCAATACTTTTAGGTCTCAAAATGCAGTTTTACCTCTGTGTGACATCACTGTGCAACTTTATTCCTTACAGTAATGATGATAAAATTTTGCTGGTTTCAAAATTGCTAAAGTATTGTTTTATTACTGATTATTCCTGCTGAGATTAAAAGCATTTCCATTTTTTCAGCACCTGAAAAGAAAAACGGAAATCTGTATCAAAATCAGACTTTTTCTCTAATCAACAGGAATGAAATTTTTATTGAAAGCAGAGGAGCACGGACTGGTGCAACGAAAATCCTGATAGTCATCACAGATGGATTATCCAATGATCATCCTAACAACTGGGCAATAGCTATTAATGCAGCAGATCGTAAAAAAATTGTTCGTTTTGCTATTGGGGTAAGTTTTATCTACGATATGTGAAATAAGAAGCACTGACATGATTGTGACAATTAAAAGTGTGAATTGAGCAAATCCAAACCCCAACTGCAATGAAGTTGGAATGTTGTCTAAAATGTAACTAAAATAATAATACAAAGATTTTCAATGCTTCCAACCTTCCAATTGAGTACTCTACAAATACAATTAGACAAGGTCTAATTGATTTAATTAATTTATTTATAGTTTCAAATATTGGGTTTTTTATTTTGGTAACTGCAACACATTCCAAAAAAAGCTCAAACATTGGCAACAAAAGACTGGTAAAGCTGAACAATGTTCAAAAACCCCCGTTTAGGAGATTATAGAGGTGAAAAGGTTACTTGGAAAGAGGTAAATGGCACAAGCAAGAATGGGGATGAGGTTCATTGGTGAACAACTGCCTTGGCAGAAAATCTAGCAGTTTAAGAACAATGTTTCTCAATGTACAGTTGCAAGTAAATTAGGGATTTCATCATTTTCAGTCCATTATAGGGATGTAACATCTACTGGTAAAATGATGAACTGCGGTCAATTTTGGAGAGCTAGTTTATCATTTCTTATTTTAAAATACATTAAAATGTTTGATATCCTCTCTTTGTCACAAATTAATGGTGCTGCTTCTCACTACCTAGAAAAGGCAGAACTATGTATCTACTCCTTGGCAACACAATAGAAACTTTTGGCCTCTGAAAGTGAAAGTATAGCAGTTGGGCCTGCATGGACACTGAACCAAAGATTTTTTCCCCTCTTGTAATGGACAAAGTCTGAAATCTGGTCATGTTTTGGATTTTACAAGAATACCAAGGATGGTCATCTTGACTGCAGAAATGCAGAAAAAAAGTCTCTGGAAAGGGATTGTGGGAAGAACCACAAACACCCCCACAGCAGAATCAGAGGGGAGTGGCCCCGCTGGATTGTTGAGAAAGATCTCTGAGATATCAGAGAGGTGAAAAGGTTCAGGTCATTCTTAAATTTACATCATTGTAACTGAATAACTTTTTATTAAAAGATTTCAGCGTGCATAAGCACTTGAACATTTTCAACATTTTGAGCCTATTGCAAAAATACCATGATAATAATGACAGCCATGATCATGTTGGTCACAGTAATTGTAACCGTTACATCCCTAGTCCACAATGTCATCAAAAGATTCAGAGAATCTTGAGAAATCTCTGCACACAAGCAGCAAGGCCAAAAGTCAACATTGAGTGACCATAACCTCCAATCCCTCAGGCAGCTCTGCATTTCAAAATCAACATAATTCTATAAAGTATCTTACCACATGGGCTGAGGAAGACTTGAAAACCTCTGTGAGTTGACACAGTTTATTGCTAAATCTAAGTTCTAGGTAAAACTTTACCATGCAAAGCAAAAGTCTTACATCAAAATCTCCCAGTGATGCTGCCGGCATTCCTGAGACTGAACTAATCTGAGATGGACTTCAGAACAGAAAAACATGCTGCGGTCTGAAAAGTCCACATTTCAAATTGTATTCGGAAATCATGGACATGGTGGTGCAATGTATGCTGCCATTCAAGCATCATCATTTTCATGTTTCATTCAACTTACAAAGCTTCAACACTTAGTGTCCTCAGCTCTCAAATACTTATTGAGATTGTCAAAGGTAAAGTGATGTAAAACAGTGACAATCATTCCACTGTCCAAGCTTTTTTTTTGGAACACATTAAATACTTAATATTCAAAATGAGTAAACATATGCAAAGGAATTAATGATGTGTATCAGTCAAAATGTCAAATATTTTACCTTTGTAATTTTATCAGTTAGATAAAGGTTGAAAATGATTTGCTAATCACTATATTCTGTCTTCATTCACATCATAGACAACATTCCTGCTTCGTCAGAATTGAGTTTTTTTTTTTTCTGACCATCAAAGTAAAACATTATTAACCTATTTTTCCGCAAACGTCACAAGGTGGGGTCTGCATTTTCAACACCTGGTGCAGAACAGGAACTGAACACGATTGCATCAGAGCCACCAGAGGACCATGTGTTTGCAGTGAAAAGCTTTACAGCTCTTGAAAAAATAGAACAGAGTTTGCAGGCGAAAATCTTCTCTATTGAAGGTAAATATGTTAGCTGAATGTAAATGGGGCTGATGCAGCATTCTGCCTTTACTGTTTTTGCTCTTCAATGTTCTTTTACAGGATCTCAATCGTCTGGAGAGAACCTGAAAAGAGAGCTTTCTCAGAGTGGATTCAGTGCAGTCTATTCTCCTCAGGTATTTCATATCCTAACTCACTGATCAACTGACTAGTACCAGTGACTGAAAATATTTGACTTTGAGAGACTGGATATTTACCTGATATCTGTTGGTCTGAATTGGGTGCTTGACTGAGTTTAACTGTTTTAAAATAGAGTGATGAATACTGATTTTAACTGGGTAATAAACTTGCTCTTAAACTTTTTTAACCGTGTTTTTAGCTGTTTTATTCTTGGTTTAAAATAATACAGTTGTTTTAAACTCACATGAACTTGTTTCCTTTGGTTTGTAGATATTTTTTAGCTGATTTTGACTGTTTTTTTTTTGTTTTTTTTTGGCTTTCTGGCTCAATCATATATTTTAGCTTAATGAACTTGTTTTAACTTCGTATCTGCCTGACTGCTAAACTGAAGTCACCTAAAAACTGAAAAAAAAAGCTGTATGAAAACTGTATTTTTAGACTAGGTTTATGGTTTTTAATAGGAAATTTCAAACTATTTTTATATGTCCATGTTGATTCTCATTCTCATTCTGTACAGCTACCACAGAGCATACTGGTTCAAACTAAATAAAAAGGTTTTATTTTTTTGTCTGACAGAGTAAAACTAGTTGCGAGTGAGAAATTAACCTGGTTGTACTCGGGTTTTCTAACCCAGCTGATTACAGCTTGGCTTTAGACCATGTTTAAGCTTTTTTCTTTTGTAAGAAACAAAAGAATCTGAATCAAAATCAATGAGATATATCTTTGTGTCTGACTGAGATATACTAGTTTTAAACAGTAGTTTGTTGAGTGTTGAACTGCTCAGTTGATATTAACTTGGCTGTTGGGGACATCCTACCTCCATTAGAGAAGCAGTTGAAGCCCACTGGCTTGAGGTCGGCACTCTGATGCAGACCATAGACTCATGGGGAAAGAATGCAGTGCTGTAAGGAATATTGCTGAAACACCCTGAACAGATCAGACCAGTTAACCAATAAGAGCAGAGTGGGGTCCATTAAAAAATATTCAGAGTTTAGTGTATGGGATTAACCTCTCAGGACACTCCAATCAAATTTTAATTAAACTGGAGAAACAAAATTAAGGTTACAAGTTCTCAACAGTGCAGTAAAAGAATGAACTAGCAACCATGAAATGTATGCTCTTCAACACCCAACAGCCTTTGAGTTAGGAGCTTAGACAGAAAATATGGCTTAGGGTCCTGACAGCTTGGAGTGCATGTGCGGCTTGTGTTTTGTGGCCTAACCTCCTGGTGTTTATGTCTTTATCAAATGAACCACAGATAAAGATGAGCATTGTTGGTGCAAACGACTGGACGGGGGGCTTCGATCGATACAGCACTTCATACCAACTCACAAACTCCTATGAACTTACATCTTTGGAGAAGGACAGTTACCTAGGTAAATGCTTTAGAGTCATAGAAAACTGGCAAATGAAAATGTAGAAGATGAATCAGGAGTCAAAAGGATCCAAAGTCAATACAGCAGTGGTTTGGTTTTACTTAAAAGTAAAAGCTCAAGTGTGAGTGAATTATCTTTCACAATAACAGATGGAATATATATATATATGGTTGATATGTACACAAACAATGGGAGAAATGGAACAACATTGATACAGAGGAAGAGTACGCTATCTTTTTGTAGCTATTGAATTATAGCTCTGAAATAACATTATTGCATTGTTGTTTTCAGTGCAGCGTGCCTTCCACTGTTTGTATGTCATTTTTTACCCTTCTTACTCCTTCTTGTTTATTTAAAAAGTAGTGGTTGGGAGTATGGCCCTTTTCAGAGAGCCGGCTCTTTTGGGCCTCCCTTTTGATTCCTGTACAGCTCCTCATCTAGGATCGTAGAAGCTCTACATGTTACCTTCATGTTGTAAAAATTATAGTTTTTTGTGTAGAAAACCTGTTTGTGTTTAATGTTTTTATGAAAATCATTATAATTGCCCAATTTTGTGCATTTATTCTGTTATAAAGCCAGTCATGCTGTCAGTATCTTTATACTGCAGCCAGATGCTGCTTCGCTCTCGGGTCACTCAGTTATTCTACACGACAACACAATGCACTCACTCCCTCCTCACTGCTGTCTGCTGTCTCACTCACTCCTGTATCATTACATGTGATTGTCCTGAGAGTCGCTGCTCTGGCCAATTCACTCCACTGATTCACTTTCATTTGAGCATGACACATCACTTGGCCAAAGTTAGATCAAAATGTAGATACATTCATCAGCTCAAAATTGAAACACTCTCAACTACTTGTTACCACAAATAGATAATTTCCAATACAAAAGCAACTCAGTACATTTAGGCAAGTAGAAATGGCCTAAAGGGCCTGTTGAAGTCCAAAACAAACATCAGAGTGGAGGAGAAATATGGTTAAAAATACTCTGAATGTAGAATGATTGTTGCTGCGAGACTGGTTATTCTGAGTATTTCATAAACTGCAGATCTTGGGGATTTTTATGTAAAACCATCACTAGGGTTTTAAGAGAATGGTCAGACAAAGAGAAAACATTAAGTGAGCAGCAGTTCTCTGGGCTTTAGTACTTTGCTGTCACCACATGTTGAATCTTGGAGAAGATGAGCTGCAGAAGATCACACCAGCATGTTTCACAACCTGCCCCCATCTGACTTTCAAATGTCACTAATATCATGCAAGCAACCTGTATCCTCATAGAATGATTGTGCTTTTTAATGAAGATCAGATATCACTGACACTTACTATTGGTTTTGACCTTGGCTGAATGTAGAGATTTCTCCTGATTACCTGAATCTTCATCTGCATTATGGATGGTAGATAGCAAAATCTCTGAAACCCTTGATCACGGCGCATCAACTACACTATTTGCCTTTCAGGTATTTGCCTGTCCTAAAGTAGAGAACATGTGCCTTTTGCTAATGGTAGACCATTTATGTGTCCATTTATGGACAGTCATGGAACTATCCCCTGCTCCCAAATAACTTAAGCTGTGTTTTCACCAAGCAGTCTGGTTCAGTTCAGCTTTGTAAAGTCCACTATTATAGGTGTTTCTAGCATCAAATAAGGACAAAAGTGCCAACCTGGTTGGTGCCATCCCACTCTTTTATTGCACCCTTCTGTTGAAGGTAATAGAAATGCTGCAGGCTGTCGATTGGTCACAAGAACTGTCCCTTCTAAGATAAAGCACCATGTTTGTTTACTACTTTTGCAATAAGAAACTGGACCAGTATACTCAATGGAAATGCAGATTTCCTTCCCACTGAAATGTTCTTAGCCTGACATACCAGATAAATGATTTCAAAAACATGTCTGGCAGGTGACTGGATGATGGTTCCAACAATCACATTCAAAAAAGAAATGGGGTTCAGGTCTGACAAATGTGCCACTAAAGCTGATAACAAGCAGTTACCCCCACTGCTGTCACTCTCGTAGCTCCCACCTCCTCCTGCTTTAAAGGAGCCGTGCTGAGCCGTGCCACTACAGGCCAATCACAGCTGTTCTGGATTGGAGTTTGGTATGATGGATCTGCCTAAATACAGACATTAAATCCGGCAGATTCAGCTGTGCCACAAGGATATGATGACTTTTCTTGCCCCTACTCCAGCTGATTTTGAAAAACATGATGCACACATTAAGTCCTGAACATGTACATGTAAGTTTGAACATTTAATATCATGTCTTTGTGCGTTATTCAATGTGAAATAGGGTGCAAGGCCTGACAAATCAGTGTATTCTGGTTTTACTCTTGGAATTAGCAGTTGTAACATCACATAAACACACTCTAACATATGGACTTGAATCTCTTAAATTCAGGTTACTCCATGGCAGTTGCAATAACCACTCAAGGTATTCTGACAATTGCTGGAGCTCCAAGATACAAGCACAGAGGTGCTGTGATGGCAGTTCAAGAGAATAACCTTCATCAAAAAATTGACCCCTTTCCATGGCAGGTTTGTGTCATGCTAAGAAAAGAAAGCTTCAATGAGACAATGTCAGGTATTTTAGCAGCATAAAGTGATTGCATGTTAAAGCTAACTATTTGCTTATTTCAGTTTCAGAGTGGTCAATACTTTGGAGCAGAGGTTTGTGCAATGAATCTTGATCGTGACGCCTACACGGATTTAATCCTCATATCTGCTCCTATGTATGTAGATGATGACAGAGAGGGAAGAGTTTATGTTTGCCGCTTAAGTGGTTTGGTGAGTCATTTTATAATTTATAAATGTTCCAGACATTGATATTATTCCCTTAACCTTGACCTTACACATATGCTCTGAAAAAAAGTTTGAGTAATTTTGTTATGGTTGATTATTTCTCCCCATCAATATCATCAAAGAGTATTATATTTTTTAAATTGGATGACCTGATTAGTCACCTTTACAAAGAGATGCAACTTGTAAGAACTGTATATTCCTAGAGTGAACAACACATTGAAATATCTGGGTAGCACCAAAAATAAAAAAAGAAATGCCAAGTTCCCTCTTCATACTCAGTGAAGCAATACTTTAAAACCAGTTTTCTTGGAGTGTTGTCTTCTTGGGACACCCACTTTGCTGTCTGTTGTTGGCTTCATGAGTCTCACAGGACTTCATGAAGTTTTGAAATGGTGCTAGGACTGAAACCAAATAATACTGCCACTTGCATAGAAAAAACAGCTTCCTGTTGCAGGGGATATTGGCACATTTTGGGGCGGGGGGGCATATCCCATGTTTAGCTGTGTTGTTTATTCCATGAATGCATAATGCTTACAAGTTGTACCTCGGTGTAAAGCTGACTAATCAGGCTTTCCAAGAATACAAAATACAATACCAGTTGGTATGATTAAAGGGGAGAAATAATCGACCATAGTAAACTTTTTTGATGAGTTTATTTACTGTCTTTTCTGTTTTCATCAGCAAGTGGACTGTGACTTTGATGCAGTCCCTCTGGTACTTAGAGGAGCTGCATCAAGTGCAGGAAGGTTTGGGTCATCTCTCGCCGTGGTGCCTGATCTGAACACCGATGGTGTCAATGATTTGGCAGTTGGTGCACCTTTAGAGGATGATCGTAAAGGCAGTATCTACATATTCCATGGCATGGTTAGAGGGATTAATCCTGTTTACTCGCAGGTAAGCAAGATCAAAAAGAACAACTTTTTACTGTATCTTTGGATATCAAGTTTAAATTTTGTATATTTATCTTTAGTTAAGTATTAATATGTATAAGACGTGACCTCAGTGAAATCATCCACTGGTTTCTGAGTAAGATTTTCAAGCTCAAAAATGGTGGCTGCAAGGGCTGCATGAGAAAATACACATAAATGTAATTTAGACACATCAGACCAAAAACATTCTGTAATACAACTCAATCAGCCGTCTCATTCCTCCTCACCAAGCTGGTGAGGAGGATTGAGACAGACAATGATATTACAAAATCTTCTGTCTGCAGCCTGAGGCTCTTTACTTCTAAATAGTCACAGTTTTGCTCTACTGAGTGTCTGTGCATGTCAAAGTCAAGATAGTTTAGCAGACTCAAAGAGCGTTAACATTCTGAAAGTGAGGTCCTTTCATATTTTGACTGGATCATGTGATCTCTTTCTTTGAAACACTAAGCAGACAAAACACACAGAATGCTATGTAAAACATGCTGATGCTTAGATTGAAGCATTCCTACAATATCAGAAATGGTATAAAAAGAGAACTTAACACTTCAAATTTAAAAGCAAAACCTCATTAATAAATAAGGGTGGACTGCATTTGGATTTTTTACCAATAGGCCGATATTTAAAATCATTGCAGATACCGATCTTTATGGTCAAGAGCACAACTGTTGACTTTTACTCAAAAAATAGATCTTGAAGCAGGGAAGGCAACAGGCAGGTTTAAAATAATTATTATAAAGCAACAAAACCTTGGCAGGCTGTGGAAGCAGCATTTAAGTTTAGCAATGCAAAAGTCTTCAAAAGTGGAGCAGCAGTTGATACTCTGGAAGACCTGAGCACAGGAGAGGAATCAGCTTAGAAAAATCCAAAATGGGTTCAAAAGTGGGTTTTTCACAAGTGGAATGCAGAAACATTGACTCTACCTTACAAGTAGGAATTATCTGGCATTGTGGTCTACTCCAAGCCAGGCTTTTAAAGGGAGCTTGTTTGGCAGAGTGACCACAGGTGTGCCTCATCATCTGCTGCAGTCTCAGGCCCCATCCACACGAAGCCAAACCGAGGTCTAAACGCATACGTTTTTTGCCGAAACTGTGTATCATACGAAGATGGCGTTTTGGGGGTCTGTAAACGATCATTTTTGAAACCAGGTTCCATAGTGGAAAGATTTTGAAACGCCGTATACGCAGCTCTGTTATTACTGGCTCTCCATAACTTTTCAGATACGCTTACATCATAGTTTCATATAGTCATTGACACGCATGCGCCACACGCGACAACAACAATGGCGGCGTACGTGAAGAATTGAGCGGATGAAGCTACTATCTTTGTTGCAGCAAAATCTCCTTCTCAATCACCACCGAGTTGAACAAATAATTATCGAGGACACATTACGGCACTTTATGATCACTTTATCACAATCTCTGTTTACAACTTTTGCCGCAAGTGCACATCCGCACTGTTTTTTCGTCTGTTTCTGCTTGTTTCCGTCAAAACGTTACAGCGCCTCTAGACGTCTGGCATGTGTTGTACAGCGTTTCGATGCGTATCGACTGCATTCATGTGGACGCACACATTTTCTGAGACGCCTTTATGACGATCGTTTTGGAAACTGTTTAGCGTTTTGTCTTCGTGTGGATGGGGCCTCAGTCTGCTTCACACCGACCTGCAGAAAAAAAAGGAAAAAAAACAGAAAGGGAAGGGGACAGAGCAACCACCAACAAAACTACACAGAAACATGACAACAACCTCTGTACCTAACAAAAATGGACTTGTTTTTTTCAGTGTTATGGAACATTTTGGTGATAAACAATAAAAACAAGAAACATGGTTTTTAACTTGCTAAAATGAAACCCTTGATTTTCAAATGTAACCACGTATTTATGAGTGGGTGCATCAGTATTGTACTTTGTGTACTTTGACGATATTCCAGTCAATATATATGCCCAATATGTTGAACTGATATATTGACTGGAAATATTTGCAAAAGTTTCAATAGTGGCCAATATTGATACAAAATGTTTTAGGCTGATATCGGCCAATGCCAACATCAACATGGTGCTTACCTATTAATAAAATCTTTGTCTGATCTACAGTGTCAGACAGATTTACATCGATGATAGATCTGTTTACTGAACATCAATTAACCTGTACTTTATAAGATTTTTTAACTCTAAATTAAGGATTATCAGTCACCACCATATCTTTATGTGGCCTTTGGTTAAGAAAAAGTTTTAATCCCCCTAGTTTAGGTTGAAAATGGCATGAAGTCGGCATGATAAGAAAATACTGATGCTATAAGTTTAAACATAAGTCTGATAGTGACAATCCTGTTCATGTTGACAACCTGAGAAATCATTCCAATTAAATGATATCAAAACTGCTGTTCTCTGCTCTACTTGTGAAGGAATGAACTGTTAAAATAAATTAAAGCAATGTTTTACAAAATCATAAACAGGCTTTTTTGATCTGTAAATATAAAAAAGTTACGATAGGATCTGATTGGAGTTCTTCGGTTTTTGGAGTTGACCACAGATAGACACTGTTTGAATTGGATGCAGTATTCAACATCAGAGAATTCTGTTTATTTAAAACTCTTGCATTTTCTTAATTTAGAGGATCACTGGCTCTGAAGTACAATCAGGACTCAAGTTCTTTGGCATTTCCATCAGTCAGTCGTCTTTTGACCAAAGTGACGACAGCCTCGTAGACCTAGCAGTGGGCTCAGAAGGCAAAGTTGTTCTCCTCAGGTAAGAGGCTCCTGTCATATACTCAAGTGTCTTGTGCTGATTATATTTTATTAAAATGAAAATTAGATGAACACATAATGGATTAAAGATCAGCTTCAAGTAACAGATTAAAGATCTTCAATTAGTTATGCTGTTTCTCTGTTGGATTTCAAAGATTTGATTCTGTTGAGTTTCTCTACTCTCTCCATTTTCAGATCAAAGCCCATTGTAATGGTGGAGACTTCAGTGACATACAGTCCTAGCCAAGTCTCCACAAATGACTCTAAAGGCTGCTCTGTGCCAAAAAGTAACAATGCTACCGTCTGCTTTACTATGAGTAGACACTCTCAAGTTAATACAGGTTCGTAGTTCTCCTACATTTCTCAAAAGACACACAATCCATCCACTCAAATATTCTGATGACTTACCTTCTTACGCTCTCAAATCTATTACAGCTCAAGCAAGGATCAACTTCACTTTAACCTTGGATGCCAACCGCAAGATACCAAACAACCGAGCTTTTATCAAGGAAAAAGTGCGAGATGTGACAGGATCAATTCAACTTGATTTAACCAGAAGAGTTTGCAGAACTATTGGCTTCTTTGTGGAGGTGAGTTGTTAGATGTTAAAAAAACTCAGTTTCAGTAGATTTTGACGTGTCTGGTTTTTAAAGGGGCCTTAAACACAGAACCCTCAGCCTTGTACCACGATACTCTAATCCAAGGGACAGCCACAGGTTGAGTCTGGACAAGTCTGTCTGGACTTGTGCAACTGCTGTGAAGAATGAATGATTCCTTTAACCCATCTTGTGTCATATTTAGTACATACTTTAATGACACCTCTGATAAATATGAGCAATAAATTACAGAAAGAAAGCCATCTGAATACAATCAGATATATGGTAAAAAAGTGGATCATCAGTGGCCAAAAACACCTCATGTATAAAATGACAAAAAAGATGTATGCTCAATTTTATCAAAGTTTTTCAGTTTTTCAGCTCCCAAAAAAATATAATTTTCTGTCTATATTTTGTGTTTTCATGCATTAAGGGTTTAAGGTCAAATTATTTTAATTTGGATTTGTAAAGATATCTTAATTAAATATATGCTGAGCCACAAAATTTACAATTGTGATTACATGACCATTTAACTGGGCTTTAATACAGAATGTTTTATCAGTTTAGTTGTTTTTTTCTATGTTGGCATGTTAATTATTTAGCTTAGCCGTGTTTATTGATGTTAACCTTGAACTTCTTAATTCATTGGCTTAACTAATATACCATCAAATGATGGGCTACACCAGGAAAACTGCTTTTTTAAACATGCCAAGGTGTCAGTAATGTTTCCACAAACATATACGCTGTGAGGAGAGGAGACGTTGGAGATGGCATCCTGTCAACACTGTTACATGCCTAAATGAAAAAGCAGCCGTTCATTCCCATGAACAACTAGAGCAACAACAGAAGAACATCTGCAAACTACTGAAGGCTACAATTAACCACTCATTTTTGTGGAGATACAGAGCCGTTCTATAACAACGCCCAGAAAAACACCTCATCTACTGTATATTGATCAGCTTAGCAGAACAAGCAAGTCACGGACCAGCTCAGCATGACCAAAAAAATTGGTATGATTTTACTTAAGAAAGCAGAGGGTCATGTATTAAAAAAACGTGTTCCTTCCTTTGTAGAAAACTTGATATCATTAGTCGAGTGCAACACATATTCAAGCTGAACAGGTTACCTGTTGTACACCTCTGTCATAAAATTGGAGCTGGTTCGACCATTAGTTTGAGTGAAGACAAAACCCAGTGGCTGCTGAGCTCCACAGAATGGGCTGATTCGATTACAATTACAATGGTACAAAAACTATGTCATGATGCATCATTATTAAAAAGCCATGTGTAATCTCCTTGGTTTTCCACATATTGCACCAGGCTGCTTTTTATATAAAATAACGCAATTAGTAAGATAAATATGAACTCCATTTATGAATTAGATATGGATTTGAGATCAGTTGCAACAAACATGTCTTCATATTATAAACCAAAGTAGGCTAATTAAATTTCCAAGGTTTCATCTCCCTATACATTTTCTTTTCCTCAGGAACAAAGCTGATACCGCAGTCTAACAGTAACCTTTGCCAGATTTGACTAGTGTTGTTCCCCTGCATCGATGCATCTTCACTCAACATCCGCATCGTGATGCATAGATTCTAAAATAATTTTTGCCCCCCTACTGCAGGCTGCAAGTCTTTCTGGCCAGCAATTTTTGAGATTCCGTCTTATGTCATTGGATTAACATTAGGTACACCGACCCTCTGAGCATGCACATTAAGATTTTATCACCACCAGTTCAGAAAATCTATACAAGAAAATCTAACATGCAAGGGTGGGGCCCCCAACCTTGTTGAGACATGAGGATTGTGTTACCACCAAGATGTAATGCTAGCATCTGTCAAAGGGCCTTAGAAATGTCCATTGACCTTTAGCTAATGACCTCCAAAATCTATTCAGTACAGTCTAGAGGCACAGTGGATATTTGCACAAAGTATGAAGAAAATGCCTTCAGCATTTTTTCAGATATGGTTCGTACCAGAAGTGGATAAATGCGAGACAGAGTAATTAGACCTTTTCCTATGACCTCCAAAATCCAATAATTGATCTGTGGTTGTGAGTGGCCATTCGTATAAAGTGTGGGGTAAATCCCCAAGTGTTTTTTTGATACTGAACTGATAAAAAGTGATTAACATAAGGCCCAATGGCCTTGACTGTTGACCTCAGAAATATAATGAGATCATCCTTTAGACAGGGTGGATATTTAAGTAAAGTCTGAACTCTAAAAATCCAATGTTTTTGTCTTTCTCCATACGATTACTAGCAAGTTTCCTCTTTTTGCAGGCTTGTCCAGTGGATATATTAAATGAAATTCCCAATCAGCTGAGCTTCACCTTTGAAGGCTTGCGTATGAATGCAGGTTTGAGCCCAAGTCTTGCTCAGCAGGCCCAGAGGACATCTGTGTATTCCGTGAGTTATCTTAAAGACCTACTCTTTATTTAATATTCACATGAAAATGCTAACAGGTTCTACATGTCACTGAAAAGCTAAAGAACAAAGCCTCATCTTGTAGGGATAATAAAATCCATAAAAAAGGTTTTGCCTCTATTTTTTTTTTCAAAATTAAGTATTTTACCACATTTCATAAAGATAAATCTTAACTGCCATGTCTCTCCTCCTCAGCATTGTTTAGTCTTTGCTAGGGCCGATACCCTGTAGTTCAGAGGTTCCCAAGGACAACTAAATGTATGGTTTACAGCCAAGAGGATACACAGTATTTTAGTAGTATGTCTTTTGTTTTTTGTTTACACGATATATTTAATGTTATTAGAATACCCCCACTGAAGGACAAGAAAAGACCTTTCTCAGCTTTACTATATGAAGATGTTGACAGTCTCTGGTGCCATTTGTGTGTTTTAGCTGAGATCATTTTTACCTCCATCTGGGAGGTTGTGTTTCTGCCGGCCTTTCTATTTGTCTACCTGTTAGTTTGTGGGCAAAATAAGTCAAGAAGTTAGATATGGATTTTCAATTACATTTTCTGGGAATGTCGTTCATGGCACCAAGAAGATCTTGTTTGATTTTGGTTTGATCCAAATCTGGATCCAGAAATAATTGTAAAGAATTCACAGACATTTCAGGAAAGAGTAGATTTTAAAAGTTATTTTTGGATTGTAGCATCGATCCAGGAGGGGGCAAGCCCAAATTGGACTTCTACAGAGCCTCATCTCAGACAGAATACATTGAGAGGAGCAAATAACTGATTTATGCTGCCTCACTGTGTCTGTAAGACACAAAGACAATAGAAATGAAGAGTCTTCTCCAAATCCCTGTTAAAATACCTTGAGGTTAATTGATAAGAATTATACTTTTTTAAAGAAACAACAACTTAAAAACACCAAGAGAAAGTGACAGGTTAAAAGTAATACTGATACTATCAATAAAATTCATTTAGAAGCAAGCGTTTGCGTATTAGTCTCCACTATTTTAATAATGTAAAATGTCTTTCCCGCCCAAACAGCAGAATTATTTGATCAAAACATTGAAAACAATAAAACAGCTAATATATATCTGATTTTTATCCTGGCAGTGGTGTAAGTGGTGGGATTTTCCAATGTATTGGTTTATAAACATAAAAGACTGGGCTGATTAAAATAGGTCAAAGCAGCCTAATAATGTTTTATATTAGTTATCACACAGTTTCCATGGGATTTAAATGTGTCATTTGATGAAGATGAAAAAGCATGTGCTGCTGCTCAGCATAGTGACCAATGATTAGTGACACTTTCTTACCTTGAGCCTTTGAGCCCCTTGCCATATCACTGAAAGTGTGCTGTTTGTAATCATTACATGAAATACAACTAATGAGTTTATCAGTGTATCATTCGTTCATTCCATATCCATTTTAGAATCCAAAATCGGAAAACGACTTGTTATTTCATTTCTCGTTTTCAAATCAAAAATCGGAAAACAAATAATGGCCTATTTTTCGCTGTTTGGATTTTGTTTTGAAATTAAAAATAGAATATAAGAGAATGGAATTATCATGGGATTTTTGTTCTATTTGTTTTTGGTTTGTAACATTTTCGATGTGTTGTGACCCCGGAGTTGTGGACTTTTTTTTTCTCAGGAAGGTCAGTCAGTCTCTACCGGGTGATTCCATTGATGGGTGAATCGAGCAGCACGATAGCTAACATTTTAGTTATTATTAGTTAACGTTTTCGTCAAGGATGGCGGACGTGTACGTGCTTTTTAAAGAGGGGAAGCGTGTCACACTTAGGACACCCATCTCCTGCAACGTCTCCAAAATGTCTGTGTGGGTCTTACCAGCTTCGAACAACTGCTTAATAAGATCGGCGTATTGTTCTAGTGCAGCCATAGTGGTCTATTTATATGTCACTCACTGTATATCGCCTTCTCTATCTCTGTGAACAGGTTTCAAGATCCGCGCGGTTAAAGACTGGCCTCCCTGAGAAAAAGTCCACAACTCCCGGGTCACAACACATTGAAAAAGATATAAACCAAAAACGAATAGAAGAAAAATACCATGATAATTCCATTCTCTCATATTCTATTTTTAATTTCAAAACAAAATCAAAACAGCGAAAAATAGGCTGTTAGTTGTTTTCCGATTTTTGATTTGAAAACGAGAAATGAAATAACAAGTCGTTATCCGTTTTCCGATTTTGGATTCTAAAATGGATATGGAATGAACGAATGATACCCTGATATGAGTTGTTTATTGTACATATATCTAAAACAGTCTGATTTGTCATCATGCTGTCATCCCTACTTACTCCCTACGTGTATGCTGGTTGGCTCTGTGTCACTTGTTATTTTAGAACAATATTATGAGGTAAATGTCAATGACAAGGTTGATGTGGATCAACTTCCTTTTAGTTTCTTGTATTTCACCCTCTTATTCTGATTGGGTACTTTTCAGCCAGCCTACTTCCTCTCTGGCTGGCTTTCGCCCTGGTTATCAGTACATTCATTTGTGACAGCAGAGGTACACCTTCACTGTTTTCTCTGTTGCTGTTGTTTTATGTCATGACACTAATTACTTCAAATTTTCTCCAACAGTTACAATTTGAGAATTACTGTGGCAAAGATAAAAACTGTGTAGACAACCTGAAGGTGGATTTAAACTTCACTGGGTAAGTTGCCATATTTAAGTGTTACAGGTGCTTGTGGGTAAGCAAATAAAGGGTCAAAAAATCATCAACATTTTCCTTTTTCCCTCCTATTTTTATCAATTGTTTGGTTAAGTCTAAAACATTTTACATCACCTTATTGCAGTTGGACTTCTTTGGTGAGCAAAGTTTTTGAGGATTATACTATCCCATTGTGTAATTTTTGTTTTTTTTAGACAATGCTGTAGGCGTGGCAGGTCAGAAACTGTTAATTACCTCCGCCAAGGAGGTTATGTTTTCGGGAGAGTTTGTCCGTTCGTCCGTCCGTGAACAAAATAACTCAAAAAGTAATGGATGGATTTGGATGAAATTTTCAGGAAATGTTCAGCATGGAAAAGGAAGAACTGATTCGATTTTGGTGTTGATCGGGATCAGCGTCTGGCCACCATGGCGAAAAATGTGATTTCTGTGAATAACTACTCAACTAAAATAGATATTATTATGAATCCATTTGCTAATGGTATGTTTTCATGGTCAAGGAATCTAAATATTTACATGAAATAAAGGTAGGAGTAATATTTATGGTGAAAAACACAATATGGCTGAGGACTGTGGTGCTGGTGGAGGTCTGCGCTCTCCGAGTGCTTTCTTGTTTAAACTGTGTTTCTTGGCTCGAGGGTCAAGACCCTTATGTTAATATATATGCAGCACATATATATAAAAAATGTATATGTAGTACATATATAATAAAGTTAAATGTAATCTAATCATCTAATTATGTACACAGCCAAACTTTTGTCCAATTTGCAGGACTTAACTGGGCACAGCAGGGACAATTGCACATGGGTGTTAATGAGCACTGAGAGCACATTTTCATCAATTTACACTGAAACAACAAATTGCAGTGTATTAAAAAAATCAAAGAGTGACTTAACTGCAGATAAAGAATGAGTTTTTGTTTGTTTTTCTACCTGTATTTGTGTGTAACCACTCCCTTTCTCTCACTGCTCCTCACCTCGCAGGGCAGACCAGGCTGCAGCAGTGATGGTGCTCGCTTTTACCAAACACTAGAAAACTTTTAGAGCAGACTCAGATGTGTGTGGCTTACCAGACACTGTAGGAATCAACCCCAAGGAGATTCAGATACATGTGGCTGATTGGCCTTGATTAAGAACAAGTGTAATGAACTGAACTTATGAACTTATTCTTCTGTGTGCTGACTCGTCTTACCAGCAGAGACTGTGAGAGCTTCTCTGTCATGAAATATTAACATTTTCAGTTACAGCTCACAGTGCTCACCATTATGTAAAACTTAACATTTTGTTAGAGATGGAGTGTAATATAAAATAAAACTTAGATGCTCAATGCAATAAGACCATTGAGCTGGCTAGTCAAAAAAGGCACGTTGAGTGATTTCAGAAATCTTGTTCTCAACTTTTTGTTCAGCACAAATGAAGCAGAGGCTTACAGGCCTGCCAGAATCTGATGTCTCAGTATTTAGGATGAACACTAAAAAAGTATTTTAAGGAAATAGCAGGGACCCATGTATACTTTTTGAAAAAAAAAAAGGGAATTAAAGGTCTTGTTTTCTTTACATTTGTTTTCTTTCCACATTATCTATCAGGTCGTCATTGGTTAAAGTTGGCATTGATGATGTGACAGATGTGACCGTCTCAGTGAGGAACCAAGGGGAGAACTCCTATAACACTCATGTTATTCTCACGTACCCAGCTGGGCTCTCCTTCAGGAAGATCACAGTCCTACATGTGAGGCACTGAGTCAGCCTCCTTATCATTTATTAAAAGTTTGCTAGTCTGCTTTTCTATTAGTTACACAGTAAAATCAGTTCATAATTACTCTTTTGTTCCAATACAGGGACGAATTGTGTGTAATTCTCAAGACAGCGAGGACGGTTCATCACGAGGAAAGACAGATTGCTCCATTGACCAGCCCATCTTTAGAAGCAACAGTTTGGTATGTACTGTCTGGAAGACTTTATAGATCACTGCTCCTAAAGAAGAGGGCTCTGAGGACTTGTGTTTGATTAATTTTAGGCAGTTGTCATCATATCCTATGGGATTCCAGCAGACAGTCAACTCAAAAACCAGATTTTTTTCACTGCAAATGCTACCAGGTACCGAAAAGATTAAAAAACAACAACTCTGTTTGTATACAATTGTCCAACCATTAAATGAACAACTTATTTCTCCTCCATTTTAGTGGGAATGTGGAGCACTCAAAGGAAAGTAGACCCTATCAAATGAAAACGATTGATGTGAAGTATGGCATTTTCGCAACAATTGAGAGGTTTGAGTTTGTACATGTCAAGCAGAATAAATTATTCTGATAAATACTGACACTTGACCCACCAGACTTCAATCACCTAATATTGAATTTGTCTTTTTAGTACCCTCGGCTACCACAATTTCAGCTTTGGACAAAACGACCTGCAGAAACCAGTTGAGCAATTAATTCGGGTAAAGTAATCATTATAATAATAAAATCGTCATTTATGCTACTGAATTACTTAATTTGAGAACTCAAGTGTCACTGTCAGGTTGTGTTTAAGTACAATTTCCCTCCTCCTCTCTTTTAGGTTATAAATGATTTCAGACCTGTAAATTACACAGTTATAATCAACATACCTGTGAAGCTTGGAGATGAACACATTTGGGTGAATTCCACACAATTTCAGGTAAGGTGATATTTAACAGCCCCCCAAGAAATGTCTCATTTCCAGCCTTTTCAAAGTTTGTCAAGTCTTTGTTTTATGTTAGTTAGTTATCTCTGCCCAGGAGGTTAAAATTTACAAAGCTATTTAGTCTGTTAATTTAACTCAAGAAGTCGTGAACTAAATTTGATGACATTTACAGTGAATATTAGCCGTGGCACCAGGAAAAAGGGATTTAATTTTGGTGGTGATCCAAATATTGCTGCAGATCCAGCTTTTTTTTAAGGGATAGCTCAGTATCTTTGTAGTTGGGTTGTTATAGGTACTTGACAACAGTCAATAAAGTGGCTGAAAGGGCTTCCCGCAGTACTATTCAGATGTGCGTTGGGGTATACTGCTAATAATTGGTACGAATATTTTATGGAATTGTTTGAGTTTGATGCAAAATCAAGCAACAGTTCTATGTCGGGTAAAATGTAAGAATGGGCAAAAATTCTTCTTCTTAAATTTACAGGCAAGTTTTATTTAAGAATGGATCGCAAATGAACGGTTCACTCAACTGTGAATAGCTTCTCATTGTTCACTTAAAAGAGCCTTTAAAAAGACTAATTCAGTAACACCACATCTCTAGCACAAACCACTGTGGAAGTATGTCAACAATACAAAGCCTCTGTTTGGGAGTAGAAGATAATATGAAAATAGTAGAAGATTATGTAACATAAAGGGGTAAAAGAATGAGTCACAACAAGCACACCGAACTGTTTAGAGTTGCTGAAGTATTTATCTGGTGACTGCAAGCAGAAGCAGGCAAACACTACCTACTGACTCTCAGTGTTTTAGGTTAGCTAACTAACAGTGGACAAACTTATGCTGCCTCTTTCTCGTTATTGCACTCAAAGTAAAAAAAATATAACGTTGTCAGATACACAGTCTTTTTGTAGAAATTAAAATCAAAAAGCTTGCGCAGCCTCACACTGTGGTTAATTCCATTTTTTTTTACCCTCCAGGCTTCAGAGCTAAACACATGATTAAAAGCTATCAATAGATGCCAACTTGCCAGTCTTGGTAGTATTGCCATTTTAACAACAATTAGTTGCATGTAGAGAGCTTATCTGTGAGGGTAGGAAGTAGGACTTAAAGTTGATTTGACTGTGGGAGCTAGCTTGGCCCTCTTGAGATGTCATGTGACTAACTAGAAAAACATGAGCAATGGAAGCTTCCACCTAATTACCCAAGTGATGTGTTGGTTCACAGATAATTAAAGGTTATACGTTTGTGATTGGACCAAGGGGATTCTTCACTAAAAGCTGATATTTTAAGTAAAGAGCACAAATATCATATGTTTATTGCCAGCAAATTCCTCCATAGCCTCACATACTCATTAATGGATGTTGCTAAATGAAAATCAAAGCTTGTCTGTTTGACTGAAACTGAACTGCATTTCAGATCCCAGACTGCCACAGAGGGACAGACACGAAACCTAGAATCTCTGGTGTTGTTGCTCAAATACGGAAGAATAAGACAGTGGTAAGTATATTTATGTAACACAATCTGTGAGTAAGATTTTAAAACACTAATTTTGTATTTCTTGCTTTGACATTAAATTGTAGAAATGATGGTATGAATATAAGCTAAATAAGCTAAAAGTTGCCTTTGGAAAAGCAGAACACTCAATGTTAGTGAAATTTTCTATTTTTGTTTGCCCATGACCCAGTGCTCATTAAGAGAGCCCATATTTTGCTTTTCATGTTTTAAACTTGTTTTAGTGTGTTTAACAAGTCTCCCCTGTGTACTAGTACTAGATCTAACAGTCTAACTTCACCACTTTTAGCAATCTGGCTCGTAGTGGCAAGCCCACTGCAGAGTGGAGATGGTAAATTGAATGCAGGGGTGTTAAAATCATGGTGTCGAGCCTTAAAGTGGCAGGAGCTCAAACAGATTGTCTTAGACAGACTAAAGGTGCGCTCACACCAGACATGACTCATGCGTCCTTGGCGACCCCTCTCCATGCAGAGAGAATGTATGGGGCAACCGTCAAGCAGTGCAACTGACATGACCTAGGCGATTTTATTTAGCTGTAGTAGTTGTGAACGAACTGCAGCAATCATGGAAATCAAGTACATTAATCTGAGTTAAAGCAATATATGGGCTCACTAAATTAAACAGGAAAGACTTACTAAATAGGTAAATAGGTTAAAAAAACAACTTCTTCATTATTTGCAATAAATTTGACTGGTGTACATTAGCCTTTACTCTAATTTTCCCTCTCTACAAATCCCAAAAGGACTGCTCTGTAGCCAGTTGTGCTGTGTTCAAGTGCAGAGTATTCCTGCCAAGACAGCAGAGAAAAGAGTATAACATCTCTACCATCCTCAGCTCTGGATGGATTGAACAGGTAAATCATGGGTAAAATGATTCTAAAATTACTTACGGGTACAATTGGTCCCGATCAATGGAGTATCTTCAACAATTAACTTCATCCAAACCCATATTTTTCTAAACAGATTGGCCTGGAGTCTGCCAAATTCATGTTGACCAGCACAGCCACTCTGGATTACAACAGAACGCAGTACATCTTCCAGTCAGCTGACTCTAGCCCTCCTGTTCGCAAGGTGATTACACAATGTGACACTTGATTGTGCTTTTGAAGAGTCTGAATCTGATCCACAGTCTGGCATTGACCTTACAGGTTGAGACGGAGGTTGAAGTGTATCTTGAGCAACAGTTCTTGAAAGAAATTGTTGGAGGATCCCTTGGAGGTTTGCTTTTACTGGCTTTAATCACTGCTGGACTGTACAAGGTGAGAGACTTGACACACTTGTTATCAGTAAATAACAATAGAGTGGTGCAGCTATGAGTCCTGAAAAAATTCGCATTTTTACACTTCTGGTTCTATCGTCTCAAAGTTTGTGGGGATTTCTGAACGACTTCTTAGTTAGATGCCCAAATTACAATCTGCAGTTTATAGAGCTGTAATGGCACTCAGAGAAATGGATGTACTTTTTATTGAAGCCCACATTTTTTAGAGCCCCATTCTCCATTACACACTAAATATCTGGTGAAAAAAGTAGTTATATGTAAGACTTCTAAGGTCATCAGATTTGATACTCTGTATAGGTGTCACCTTATACATGACAATTGAATATTCATTTGAACTTGGGGGTAAAAAAATCTATACTCGACTATAAATATATATTAGTATAAAAAACATACAGTGCAGCAGCATATCAAGTTGCCTAAAGCAGTGCATCGCCCAATACAGCAGAGGGCACTCCCAGCACAGCCCCGACTATCCAGTGCTCTCCTGACCCCTACAATGGGGTGTCGGTGGCGCAGTTGGATAGTGCGCTTGGTCAGTGATCAGGAGGTTGCAGGGTCAAGCCCAGCTCCGGGTGACACATGGCGATGCGTCTTTGAGCAAGACACTTAACCCCAAGTTGCTCCCGCTGCTGCGTCAGTGACGTGTAAATGGCCATGAAAGGGCATGAATGTGTTAGAGATACTGATGGATAACTAACATAGAAACTCTGAACCATCAGTGAGTGAATGTGAGTTCGAATGGATGTGAATGGGTAGGTGGGACCTGTGGTGTAAAGCAGCTTTGAGTAGTCAAAGACTAGAAAAGCGCTATATAAGCTCAAGTCTATTTACCATTTACCATTTTCAATGGTCGTTTCTCAATATGTGTACTCAGCTTCTGGACTTGCAAACCCATGATACTGTATCTGATAATTTTGTACGAAGTTCTGTTCCAGTTCAAAGTCTGCATCGAAACAAGTTTGGTTCACATAGGTGGACTCACCCCGCCCCTTTTACCAAGTCTGCTACAGGACTTTAGCTGTCTTTTCACAGCAACAATCACACAATGCAATTTGCGCTGTTTAACAGGGAACTCCAACATGGCAGAGGAGACTTTGCTTAATTTGTAAGTGTTATAATAGGTATCTTATAAATAAGATACTTATTTGTGATAAAGTTGTGTTTCAAACCTGAATAACTGATAAATTCTAAATGGACGATGTGAGTGGTTGATGGCAGACAACCGGATGCGATGTGTAGGTATGTGGAAGGGGACGCTAGCAGAGCTATGGGTGCTAGCAAAGTACACAGTTGTGGTAAAATTGTTCTGCGGACTCCCAGTCCCTAACGTCCAAACTCTGGGATGAACTGGCCAAGTCCAAACTTCCAGAAGTTCGAACTTGTGAAATCTGAATTGATAAACATCCCATGAGTAAGTACACCTCAAGAAAATGCAGGAGAGACAAAGCCACCCTGATTGGACAATAAAATATCTGATGAGTGTCGTGTAGAGGCATCCTCATCAGGGCGAGGCTATCATGGACAAGACAGCTAAAGGACATAAAAGGACATGCAGCCCACATGTGTGGCCTCAGGAGATGCAAACAGTAAAATGGCCTATTGGAAATGGCTTGTGTCTGAGTTACGTCCTGCATTAGCAAAACCAACTGAGCCCTAATACGTTGTCACATTACAACAAATTAGGGATGCAAAAATTCTAAATGAGATAATGAATGTTTTTGTACAGCTATCACAGTTCTTGTGAATTGCAGTATTTACAGTTTTGATTATAATAAACTGTACCTTACATGCAGAGTTGTAAAATGAGTATAACCATTTAACATGCTCATATTTTTGATAAACAAGAAACTGAATGCTCACATATTCAACCCTCTCTAGATAGTAGAATGGGACAGTAGGAATCTCATTCATCCATTCATGCACATCACTAATTAGCAGACAATTGCCCAAGTCCCTCCGATCCGAGTCCCAAGCAAGTCTCGAGTCATTTGCTCTGAGTCTCAAGCAAGTCCCAAGTTTTTTCTGTTGTGGGCAAGTCGAGTCGAGTGTAGTCACAGGTTTGTCAAGTCAAGTCGAGTCGAGTAACAGGTTATTGACGGGTCGAGTCCCACACCACTGTTCCCAAGTCCACCCAAAAAGCAAAGCATTTTAATAGAAGTAAAAATATGAACCAAGAGTTGGATCCTCATAGTGGTGACATCTAGATCAACTGATCATAGTGTAGTTCCTCAAAACCTAACAATAGCATTCCACTTTCATAGTTGCTAAAGATATCATGGACATACCTTGTGTCACCATTTTTTTCAGAGTAACATAGCTGATTTCTTTAGCTGTAATTTAAAAACCTATGAGAACAGACGTTTTTGTTTATTGTACCTACAAACCTGGGCCACAAAACTATTCAATCCCTGCACCACTCTACTGAGAAGAATTTTTGAATATCTAACTTGCTAATTTTTTTTTTTAATTGCTTTAAATCCATACAAAGGTTTTTAAATCACTTAATTTTTCTTCCCCCAGGCTGGATTTTTCAAGAGTAAGCTAAATACAATGATGGATGAGAGTGCAGGAGAAGCTGGGAGTCCAGCTGGATATGGAGATGCACCCCCGCCAGAATAACATAATCATGTGTCAGCTTATATATATCTGCATTCTTAAAGGTTAGTTCAGGAAGGGTTGTATGAGGTACATGCCAATATCATAAACATTAGTCAGTGACAGATTAGAAGGCTGTGGACTGTGGACAAAGGGTCCCAACACTTCTGCACAACTAACAGAATTTAGGGGAAACAAGCCACAAATGAGCATAGGGTTGCTGTCAGGCATTCACCTTCCATCTCAAAATTTTTTTAATTTCAAGACATTTTAAATATATTCTACTACTGAGTGACTGAATATTGACCTGGTTGCAAATTATTTTCTTTTATTTTTATTTAAGTTTATAAAAATCCTTAATATGGAAGGTGATCCACATGTACTGTTTTCTGAAAGTAACAATGGAAATAATTAGAAATGGAGAATGGAGGTTTGTGCCAGGCAATGATGATTGGGTGATTGCACATCATATTCAACACACTTAAAATTACTTACTTTCACATCTGGCCTCTTTGATTTGGTACGTCAGTACACCCCACCACTTTTTCTCCAGTCAGCAGAAAGCCAGCCACAGTCTGCAGGCTTCATGAGATGAAATAACTGCTTCCAAGCCAGGTATTTGGTATTTGACAGGCATTCAACTGTAGGGGGAGCTGGGTAATGAAGTCACATAGGCTTGAAAAACATTGACAACCGTTCGCAAATAAACTACTATTCCCATGATGACATAACAGGGGTGAAACCCTCACAGCAGCTGGAGAGAAATTGATGTGCTTTCCTATTGCAAACTTCAGTGTTTTGTTGTGACATCAATAAGGATCAGAGCCACATGTAATTAACCTTGGTAATGGAGACCAATTATATATATTATCCTTCAAATTTTGAAACAAATCCATTGTGATGGCAGAGCTGTGTCTTTTTAAAGTATGGCCCAGCTATCTATGGATTCTTTGAACATTTTATTTGTATTTTTCATCCAGACAAATATGCAAATCACCACCAAAATTTAATGTCTTTTTCTTTTGACCAAACCACACCTCTTGTAAAACTTTCATTTAAATCCATCCAGTAGCTTTTGCGTAAACTTGCTAACAAACATCCACGAAAACATATCCTCCTTAGTAAAGGTAATGACAGGCATGCAGCTACACAGCAGCTATAAAAGTATATTTAATTTAAGGGAAAAGCAGCATACATAATGGATAGATAGATGGAAGTTGTTGTAGTTTTTCCTGTGCGTACCCCAGTGCATACAAGTATCTCCAGGCAGTAAATGGTAGTCATATTTGTTGCAAAAGCTGCTAATGGCTGTTGTGTTCTCCTGAGAGGCCTTCGGATTACAACTGGTCAGCAATTCAAAGGCTGTAAGTTTAAATCCTGCTCAACATGGTGTGAAATCACCCTATGCTGTTTTTGTGGCTTGGTGTTATGAAAAATTCTTTAACTTGTGCAGATTTATTAGCACTATCTGCTCTAAACAGCCCAAGCTTCTGTGCAAGTTATTTTGGTACAGAGGCAGAGCTGATCTCTATTCCTGTTGCTAATGTTTATACAATTAACATGAATCTTATGTCAACTTTTAAAATTAGAAATATACCTTTAATGTATATATTTTTTAAAATCTTTTGTGTTGTGAAATATCAGAACAGCTGGATTTAATGCAAAATGCTGAAATACAAGATTAAAAGATAACATGATCAAAATCGCTATTTTAGAGATTTTACTTGTAAAGTGGACTGATGTGTTTTGAATAAATGAATACATTTTACATAATGTGTTATTTCTCAATAATTAAAGAGTCTTTGTCATGCTTCATCACATATTTATTACATACATAAAGATTAAAAACACAAAATCATTTGTTGCATTTCTTCATTTATGAGTCACCGTTCGATTCTTGTGTAACAAAATTGTTCAATGAAATAAGTTACATTACAGTGTTCCTTCAGTTTACCAAAGTCACATAAATATGTTTCTAAAGGTTTTTTTTTTCCTTAAATAAAGCAGTTACACAACAGTAAAATGTAAACTTTCTGTCTAATATTGTAACAATGCTGTTAGTCTGACCTGAGTACGTTAAGTGCCTTTGGAGAGAAAATGTTCCCTTGACTTGTCTTTTAAGTGCAGTAATATCAACAGTTCATCCTAACAATCACAGCAGAAACATTGAGACAATGGGGACGGCTAAAGAGAGGAATAAGGAAATGGAGAAACTCGGTGCATTATTTGTTGCTGTGGGAGTCAGCATGTCGCCAACGTTCTCTTTAAGGAAGGATCCAAATCTTGATGTTTTTGCAAAGACTTGAACATCAGCACGTAAGGATTTACTTTCCCTTACTGACACGACGGCCACTTGGAACCAAGAGGAGTCGGCCTTGCAAAGCAGAGGAGCACCTTCATCACCCTGTTTAAGACAAAAAATACAGAAATAGTGAGATTGTGAAACCTTAAAAAAATTAAGCCCAGGGCTCAGCTTTTCAGTATACATGTGGTACAGTATGATTAGAGCTTACTGGTTAGCATTAAGTCTTTCAATCAGATAAAAAGTCCAATTGTATCATGGTTCTTACCAACATTGACCGAAAGTTTGTGGTGTTTAAATAACTAATCCTATAAAAAGAACAGAGTGGATCTCTTTCGCCTGTAACCCCTAAAATAACTAGAAAGCACTCAGACAGCGCAAACCTCCGCCAAGGTAGCTCACATATTGCTGTTACATTCATAAGCAATAGTCCATGATAAAGTAAGCATCAAAATGTGATAACTTGACTCCGGATCATGTTAATATTGTAATTATTTAGACAGTTTTTTAGCATAACTATTGTTCGCTGATGATGGTTATCTAGGTCACCAAAATCCATTAATTTCTAAGTTCGGCCGTTACAATATCTCCTGAATTTTCAGCAAAATCTATCCAGTAGTATTTGCATAATCTTGAAAAACTATTGTTAGGGGCCAAAACCTAACCCCCTTGGCAAAGATGACAATACCGCAGTCCATTAATCTCAACAGGCCACATATACTCAATAATAGGCATTTCCCGAATCATCCAAAATTTAACCAGATTTTGCCACATAACTCTGGAAATCAATCTCTCTAATTTTGTTTTGACTCAGTTTATTGTCATTTTATAATTCCTCTGTTCTGATGTATTGATTTACTTGCTACAGCTATGAGGCCAAATCTCCATCATTCTTTGGAAAGACTCACAAGACTTCTAATGTTTTCTCTGGCATGGATAAAATGTCTAATTAATGCTGGGCGCCAACTTCATCCACTCTTGCTCAGTCACATGCCAGTATTTGCCTATAATTGAACATACAAAAAAATCAAAAAGCCCACTTATTATGATACACATATAGTGCCTGATCTACTAAAGGTTTGCATGTACACACAAAGTTGAACTGCTAACAGGGTGCATTGAGGACTGGGTCTGTCAAAAGAGCAATTTCCCAGGTGCAATTAATTTTGCGTGTTTGCCTTTAAGAATATAAATAGTACATGCAGATTATCAGAGCACACAAAATACTGGGAGGAGGGGGTACAAATGTAATCATTAAACACCCATTATGTGATTTATCACACCTGCAACTGATTGCACTTGGTGTTTGTGCATCTAACATTTAAAATTTAACATTTAACATTTAGTTTAGTTTATTCACACACATATCACAATACAAGTGCCTTACAGATACACCTGTATATGAATATATATACATATATATGCATAGTTCATACTTTTCAAAACTGGATGTGTGAAAGGGTAACCCCAAAGAAGCTATTTAAAGCTTGTAGCAGGGGGCCCAGTTGTCTACAAACAAGATACAGCAAAAACATCAACATGCAGACGGACATAACATACATTTAGCAGACGATCCCAAATTAGTGAATACATCAGGTTGTAGTGGTACAATTAGAAGATTAATGGTACATTGTCAGAAGTTGTGATTTCAGTCTTTTCTTGAAGATGGAGATGGATTGTGACATTTTCAGTGCGTTGTCGAGCTCGTTCCATATCTGCGGTCCTCGGCATGTAATACTGAAGCTGGTGCATTTTAGTTTCCTTTTTTGCCCAGTGATTAATTTTTTGTTCCTGGTGGCAAGGGTATGCAGGGGCCGGAAGATAGGAATGAGCTCACAAAGCTTAAGGTTCATTTTATGTACAGTTTGATACATGACACAGGCATTCTGGAAATAGTTGAACTCAGTTAGCTGCAGGAGATTGTGCTGTTTGAAGAGCATTCTGGTGGGAGAATTGAACTCAGACCATGATATGGCACGCATGACCTTTTTTTGGAGAACCTCAAGTTTTTTGAGATGAGTTGGGAATGTGTTACACCATATGATATTACAGTAATGGAGATGAGGCTGGAATAAAGTTTTATAAAGGGTGAGAAGTGCTGAGAATGGAAGAAAATGTCTTATCTTAAAAAATAAAGCAACATATTTTGATAATTTTTTTGTAAGGTATTCAATATGGCATTTAAAATTGAGAAATTCATCAATTATAACCCCCAGAAATTTTATCGAGCTGATTCTTTGAATGTTTTGACCATTTATTTTAAGAGAGATTTGCTTGATGTCAGTTTTCTTTGTGGAGCGGAAGACAATATAGTTAGTTTTTTTAATATTTAAAGAGAGTTTATTACACTTGAACCACTTATCTATCTCCCCAAGCTCACCATTTATGATTTTTTCTAGTTCATCAGGATTCTTGTGAGACAGAAACAAACTTGTATCATCAGCAAATAATATTTTGTGTGATATACATGAGGAATTAACAAAGTCATTTATATACAGAATAAAGAGGAGTGGTCCTAAAATGGAACCTTGTGGAACCCCATGATTGATGGTTTTATTAGTTGATTTTTGGTTATTTATACAAACATATTGGTATCTTCCGGACAAATAACTGATAAACCAGTCTAAAGCTAGGCCTCTTATCCCATAGTGATGTAATTTATGAATCAAGATGTCAAGCTTGATGGTATCAAATGCTTTAGAGAGGTCCAGAAAAATACCAATATCATAGTTGCCTTTCTCGATTGAATCATGGATTCTTTCAGTTAGGTCAAGCATTGCCATTGAGGTGGTATTATTTTTCCTGAAGCCATACTGGGATGGGACTATGATGTTTAGGTTGTCAAGATACTTAGTAAGTCTATTATACACCACTCTTTCTAAGACTTTGGAAAGAGTAGGCAGAATGGATCTATCTATCATCTAAATTTAGCATGTTTGGAAGGCAGGTTCAAAAAAGCAGTGTTACGCACAGAGGGCTGCGGTCATTGTGGCGAGAAACATGGGTCGCAATAGCTGAATATTTTCCATCATTGACTGACTTTTTCTGATGAATGGCAGAAAGATTTTGAGGCTGTCTGTCATTATAATCTCACTACAACACGTAAAGTACACCTTCTCTGTTTTGTGCTCTCCATCACAGAGGAGGTCATTCAACCAGTGTAAAAAAACCTTCATAGCCATATTTCCTCCATTTGTCACTCAGAGCTGACTGCATCACACCACATGAGAGGTAATTGGTGATGAAGCTGTGAATGCTGTCATTCAGACTATGTTTAATTGGAATCTGGAAAATTAAACATGAAGAATACAAATATGGCATGAGGGAAAAGTGATGACCTTAAAATGACAGCAAAAAAGGTTACAAGAAGTGTGTTCATTTGCCTCTAATTCCATGGCTTCAAAGTTTGTTTTTCATTTACAGCCACTCTGCTTTCTGAAACTCTCTTGGAACAACGTGCATTTTTTTTTGTTTGCACACTCGATTTAGCACTCTTTATTTCAGATCTTAGTAGATCAGGCCCATACTGTATTAACTAGGGGCAGGGTCCAAGGGATAAACATAAGCAATATTAAAACTTTACATGAGGAATAATAAGAATATCAATGTATTTCTGAATAAACTATAAATTGGGTAAAAACAGATAAAGGCTCAGTAACTATTTGAAATCTGTTATCTTGTTTTAATTATTGTGTTGGCCAAATTTTTATTAAAGCTGACTAAATGTCCAGCTTTACTATGCATCAAATTCAAATTATGTTATGTTGCTGCAAAAATGTTTTAATACAAACAGAAATATGCTGCCATATTCAGCATACAGTCCTTTTTGAAAACATCTCCCTTGAATTAGCAAATCCTTAAAAATTATAACTGGATATGGTTGATCCATCACAGTTTTTCATAAAAACAAAAGAACAAGTTAGGATTGAAACTTGATTTCTTGATAACGTTTTTCAAACGTCTGGGCCCGGAACTTCAACAACAAAAACATAAAAGATTCTGAAATATCATTTTACCGCTTGGAGGTCCATGCTATATGTGCAGATGTTCTCTGTATCTGTAGTATTTCCACAGCTTGCAACTTGAGTTTCAAGGTCTCGCAGGTCTGAAACAGGTTTATCAGAAAAGAACCTGTTATTAACAAACCTGCAATCATATAATCATAGCTTAAACATTTTGCTGCACGTGAAGGAAAGTAGACAGACAACGTAAAGATATTTATGGGGTCTGGTGATATTCCCTTGCAGATTATTTTAAATCCTGAAAAAGAAGTTGGAAAATAAAGCCTTTGTTTAGCACAAGTTTACAGCATTAATAGGTTAATGGTGTGTAATATCTACTTTCAGGACTTGGACCTTGTGGAGTGGGGATCATATCACAACCACTTAAACATCTTACAGTTACGAGGTAGTAAGGCTGATAAACGTGAAGATTGCCTGACTTCCCAGAAGAACAGTCAGATAAATAAGGGCATTTCAAGTAATGTATCTAATGGCCCTTTTCCACCAGCACGCCTTGGCCCTACTCTACTCGACCCAACTTGATTTGCAGCGTGTTTCCACTAGCTCGGTTCCTTCTAAAACAAGCTAGTTTTAGTACCTTCTCCGCTCTGGTTCCAAGGGAGCAGAGTCGATACTAAAAGATGACGTCACCGACTGCCGGCTATTTGAGATGAAACACCACCCAAGATCCTTGAAGAGCTTTATTTGCCTCAACTTTAGCCAGATTAAAATTGATATTAATCAGTCAACTATCACCTTAAAAATATAACAAAAACGAAATGATTTTTTTCAGTATATTTTAGATGACTTTAACAGTATACAGCAGGGGTCATCAACTAAATTTGTACAGGGGCCAGTTTATCTTCGACGCATGCGGGCTTTTAATTATATAGAAACAATATTTATGTCATGTTAAAATAAAATTTGTATTTGTTTTTAATTTTCCAAAGTTGTATGTGTTTGTTAACCTTTAAAAGTGGCATCAGTCCCTAGCAGCCACATCAGGACAGGTAAAATATCTTTGCTTTGATATTTTAGGGCTGTCATATTTTCAATCATAGTTTTTTGCCCTAAAATACTGACACTCCTGGTTAAATATTGCTTGATACTGACTGACAGTTGGATGTTTTTAAGACAGTTCATATATGAAGTCATTCCCATTAAAAATGGTTGACTTGCAATTGTTTTGGAGGGTTTTTTAATACAGTAGAAACAAAACAACCAAAAATATCCTTTTACAGCAATATATTTTGCCCCTCGGATTTCAAAATGTAACAATACTTGGGGGGCCAAATGGGAAATTGTGGGGGGCCTGATTTGGCTCCTGGGCCTCGGGTTGATGATCACTAGTAAACAGGTCTGACAAAATAAAATGCTGCTACTCGAGTCCTTTACCAACACCAAGAAAGTAGGTTGTGTCATACCTGTCCTTCGTTTACTACAATGGCTTCCAGTAAGTCAGAGGATAAATTTTAAAGTCCTTCGACTGGTATATATAGTACTTAACAGTCTTGAGGCAAAACACCTTTCAGATCTTATAGTTCCTATGAGGCATCCAAACCCTAAGGTCCTCTGGGACATTTCTCGTGGTCCAAACTACCAAAGAACCTCTTTAAATGTGAACTCTTTTAAAAGTCCTAAAACATCTTATTTATTGTCTTATTTTGCTAATGTTGTGTCTTTAAGGCTCTTAATGTCGTAGTGCTTTTAGGTTCTGTAAAGCACTTTCAAAGCCGTTTGAAGCTTATGCTGTAGAAAGGCAGAGACAAGTCCTGATACTGCAGACCTTTTTTTTCTTGTGCAAGGAGATATCTAGGACACAATAAAGGGAATATGTACTCAGAAAGTAAAGTATGGGCTCCATAATCAGGTTGTATTGTGCAAACCAACTTAATAACAAGAGATGAGTATTGAGTTGGTGGGCCAAGAATAGATTTAGGCAAGATTGCATCAAACCAATCTGGAAAGACAACCCAATAAAGTAAGTTCTACCAAAATATCTGGTAAAATTGTCAAAGGACTCTTAAATCTTCATGTTCATTAGGTGCTTACCTCTGTTTTTGCCCCCATTTCCCCAGCCTGGAACCCAGCACTGACTTCCAACAGGAAAGGTTCTGGCGTTGTTGACGTCCGTACACACAGGCTGGATTATATCCTGAAAGCTGACTGACTCACTGAGCTGCAGCAATGCAATATTGAAACCGGTCAATGTGCTCACTGTAATGTCCACCACGCCAATAGATCTCTCAAACTCTTCTGAGTCATTTTCACGTCTGTGGCCCACTAACACAGTCCACTCACTAACATTTGGGCTGGCCCTATGGAGAAATGAGAAGGAACCGTAACAAATGCAAACAATCCTGTATGTTTTTAGAGAAAAATTGGAACAAATGCTCAAAATGCTTACGATGAGAAACAGCTGGCAGAGGTGAGAACATAATTGTCAGCGATAAGGGTTCCAGCACAGGTGAACATCCCATTTTTATGTAGGCTAACCATCCAGGGCCACATCCCTCCAGGTACAACACCACTGTCACCCAAAGCTCTGCTATTCATGGGAGCCTTTCCACAAACGGGCCCTAAATGAAAGAGTTACATTGATTTGGACAAAACAAAATATTTTAAACAATCTGAAGTTTAAACCTCAGTGGGTAGAAGGGATTTGATTATTTCCTGGGCACTTACTTGCAGGACTGGTGACTGGAGAAGTTGTTGTTGGTGATGGTAAAAGACCATCACAGGTGTAGCTGCTGTCGGCATCCAGTCCACTGGAGGTGAACTGGACAAAGCCCGGCTTATCTGAGCTGATGAAGGACTCAATCCATGACTGGTACTTGGAAACTCTGGTGTAGACTCCAGGCAGATTGGGTCGAGCACAGCCAAAGCCAAAGCTCACAATTCCAGACAGCACCCAGGCAGAGCCCTGCTTACTCACCATTGGACCTCCTGAGTCACCCTGTGTAATGGAAGCAAAGCAGTGAAGGTCAGTGCGTTGCAGAGTGAATGGTTGTTGAGAAGCAAGCCACAAGAAAATGTAGGATCCATACCTGGCAGGAGTCTTTGCCTCCCTCCACAAGACCGGCACAGATCATGTTGTCTGTGATAGTGCCCACTCCATTGAGGCAGTTGCACTGTCGATTTCCCACAACTGGCACCTCCACTTCTTGCAGAGTTCCAGGGGAGGGCAATGGCTCTGAAAAGGCAACAGGAAGAGAGACAAGTCAGCAACTCCACCCTCTATTTTGTGAGACATGCAGCCAAAACTATTTGCCAACACCATGCACACTCACCTCCCTCCCTGATGGCACCCCAGCCAGTGACCCAGCTATCAATGCCACTGTTGAACCTACTGCCAGTGGCTGCCAGGCACACAGGTCTGATGTAGTCTGTGAACTGGACTGGTGAGGAGAGTTTGAGCAGAGCAATGTCATTGTCGCTGGTGGCACTGTCATAGTTTGGATGTAGAATGATTCTGGAAACTCTTCTAGTGACTTCATTTGGGTTGTCTCCTTCTAGGTTCTGGCGTCCCAGAGAAATACGCCATCTTGATGTGCTGTCACTAAAATCAGCCAATTAAAAATAACCAGATCACATTTTTTTCATATACTGCAAACAAAAATTGACCCAGAATTATAATGAGATTGCAGTTCCTACCTGGAGAAACAGTGAGCTGCAGACATGACCCACTCTTTGTTAATGAGGGACCCACCACAAACATGGCTGCCAAATCTCTGCAGACTAATCTGCCAAGGCCAACTTCCTGGTTGAGCATCTTCACCCCCAACTATCCTGGTGTTCAGGGGAGTGATGCCACACACTGCAAAAACACAGATGTGAGAAATGGCTTGCCAGAAATGGAAAATTAACAAAGCATTTAAAAAGTGTTTGAAATGTGTTGGTCAGGCATTTCAATAGTAATACCTTACTGAGAAACAATTATCAAAACCAGATCTTTGTAGTTAGTGATTTATTTCCTGAAAAATTATTTTGTTGTACAAAAAGGAAAGATGGCACACATTAAGAACATGTTTTTGAGAAAAAAAATGACAAAAAAGTAACAGAAGAGGTTAAAAAATTGCTGCTTTATAATAAACATTACATAATATATTTTTAGACCAAAACAAATATCCTTGCATGTCATGCACACATTAGTCCCAGGTCACTGTTCTATGTTCTTACTCCGAAGGAAATCATTTCCATGAAAAGTTATTTTGTTATTAAACTTATTGCCAATATTTCCCTGTTAAATTTTCCACCTGTAAGGCTTAATTTACACTAAAGCCTGCTGAGAATTGAAGAATATTTATAATTTTGATTACTCAGATCTGATTTTAACATGTCAATAAATGTGACCATCATAGGTCAGATGGATTCTGATCCTTTTTGATCAGTTCTATGCCAATTTCATACAGGATTGAGATCAGATCAATGTTACATTATTTTCCATATCAACTCAATCATTAAAAGTCAAATGGCCTTTAACTGAACAATTACAGAATGATAAGAGAAATGACAAAAGAGTTAGAACAATTTTGACTGACTAAATCTGATGTGGATCCAGCACAAATGAAAAGGGAACTGACAACAAACAAATTCAAACTGGAGAAAGTGTAACCCGTCTTTCACATTTGAATTTTGTTCAGGTGCTTTTGCAGCACATGTAAGCTTTAGTGAGGGTCACTACAGTTTTCACACAAGGTACATGCATGTCAAGTAGACTCAGTGCATCTCCTTGCTGTTACTGCTCTATGTCTCCATATGTATAACCCAATGGATGACACTATATTGAAAATTAAGGAAAATCCAAGATAAATCTCCTGACAAGGAACTTGATTTATTTTATGACTGACCAGGGAAAACTGCTGAATGGAAGCATTCTGACAAACATATGTACATTCTTTACAAATGGGGAAAAGAGGATGTTTTAAATTGACGATAAAAAACAGAAGGACTCAATGTACATCTACAGTCTTTTCAGTGATAGATGTCACTACTCTTGAAAAACGAACCAGCAGGATGAAAGAAAAATTTGGATCCACAGGTCATTTTCTTTCTGTTTTGGCTGAAAATATGCATGGTTGGCAGAACAAGAGGTGAAGCTCCTGTCTGTGATAACCTCGATGGTTTGAATGCATGCCATGTTTGTGCAAAGTGAGGAGAAGGTGTGATGCATATCAAGAACTGTGCTGCAATCAGGATACTTACAGTCAGCGCTTGAGAGTGTGGAGACTGAATCTGTGGTCCCCATATCTGGTGCAGCAGCAGTGGTAGAGATACCATCAGGAGCTGGCAGACCATCACAGGTGTAGCTGCTGTCGGCATCCAGCCCACTGGAGGTGAACTGGACAAAGCCCGGCTTATCTGAGCTGATGAAGGACTCAATCCATGACTGGTACTTGGACACTCTGGTGTAGACTCCAGGCAGATTGGGTCGAGCACAGCCAAAGCCAAAGCTCACAATTCCAGACAGCACCCAGGCAGAGCCCTGCTTACTCACCATTGGACCTCCTGAGTCACCCTGTGTAATGGAAGCAAAGCAGTGAAGGTCAGTGCGTTGCAGAGTGAATGGTTGTTGAGAAGCAAGCCACAAGAAAATGTAGGATCCATACCTGGCAGGAGTCTTTGCCTCCCTCCACAAGACCGGCACAGATCATGTTGTCTGTGATAGTGCCCACTCCATTGAGGCAGTTGCACTGTCGATTTCCCACAACTGGCACCTCCACTTCTTGCAGAGTTCCAGGGGAGGGCAATGGCTCTGAAAAGGCAACAGGAAGAGAGACAAGTCAGCAACTCCACCCTCTATTTTGTGAGACACGCAGCCAAAACTATTTGCCAACACCATGCAGACTCACCTCCCTCCTCGATGGCACCCCAGCCAGTGACCCAGCTATCAATGCCACTGTTAAACATACTGCCAGTGGCTGCCAGGCACACAGGTCTGATGTAGTCTGTGAACTGGACTGGTGAGGAGAGTTTGAGCAGAGCAATGTCATTGTCGCTGGTGGCACTGTCATAGTTTGGATGTAGAATGATTCTGGAAACTCTTCTAGTGACTTCATTTGGGTTGTCTCCTTCTAGGTTCTGGCGTCCCAGAGAAATACGCCATCTTGATGTGCTCTCACTAAAATCAGCCAATTAAAAATAACCAGATCACATTTTTTTCATATACTGCAAACAAAGTTTAACCCAGAATTATAATGAGATTGCAGTTCCTACCTGGAGAAACAGTGGGCTGCAGACATGACCCACTCTTTGTTAATGAGGGACCCACCACAAACATGGCTGCCAAATCTCTGCAGACTAATCTGCCAAGGCCAACTTCCTGGTTGCGCATCTTCACCCCCAACTATCCTGGTGTTCAGGGGAGTGATGCCACACACTGCAAAAACACAGATGTAAAAAATGGATTTTCAGAAATGGAAAATTAACAAAGCATTTAAAAAGTGTTTGAAATGTGTTGGTCAGGCATTTCAATAGTAATACCTTACTGAGAAACAATTATCAAAACCAGATCTTTGTAGTTAGTGATTTATTTCCTGAAAAATTATTTTGTTGTACAAAAAGGAAAGATGGCACACATTAAGAACATGTTTTTGAGAAAAAAAATGACAAAAAAGTAACAGAAGAGGTTAAAAAATTGCTGCTTTATAATAAACATTACATAATATATTTTTTAGACCAAAACAAATATCCTTGCATGTCATGCACACATTAGTCCCAGGTCACTGTTCTATGTTCTTACTCCGAAAGGAAATCATTTCCATGAAAAGTTATTTTGTGATTAAACTTACTGCCAATATTTCCCTGTTAAGTTTTCCACCTGTAAGGCTTAATTTACACTAAAGCCTGCTGAGAATTGAAGAATATTTATAATTTTGACTACTCAGATCTGATTTTAACATGTCAATAAATGTGACCATCATAGGTCAGATGGATTCTGATCCTTTTTGATCAGTTCTATGCCAATTTCATACAGGATTGAGATCAGATCAATGTTACATTATTTTCCATATCAACTCAATCATTAAAAGTCAAATGGCCTTTAACTGAACAATTACAGAATGATAAGAGAAATGACAAAAGAGTTAGATCAGTTTTGACGGACTAAATCTGATGTGGATCCAGCACAAATGAAAAGGGAACTGACAACAAACAAATTCAAACTGCAGAAAGTGTTACCCGTCTTTCACATTTGAATTTTGTTCAGGTGCTTTTGCAGCACATGTAAGCTTTAGTGAGGGTCACTACAGTTTTCACACAAGGTACATGCATGTCAAGTAGACTCAGTGCATCTCCTTGCTGTTACTGCTCTATGTCTCCATATGTATAACCCAATGGATGACACTATATTGAAAATTAAGGAAAATCCAAGATAAATCTCCTGACAAGGAACTTGATTTATTTTATGACTGACCAGGGAAAACTGCTGAATGGAAGCATTCTGACAAACATATGTACATTCTTTACAAATGGGGAAAAGAGGATGTTTTAAATTGACGATAAAAAACAGAAGGACTCAATGTACATCTACAGTCTTTTCAGTGATAGATGTCACTACTCTTGAAAAACGAACCAGCAGGATGAAAGAAAAATTTGGCTCCACAGGTCATTTTCTTTCTGTTTTGGCTGAAAATATGCATGGTTGGCAGAACAAGAGGTGAAGCTCCTGTCTGTGATAACCTCGATGGTTTGAATGCATGCCATGTTTGTGCAAAGTGAGGAGAAGGTGTGATGCATATCAAGAACTGTGCTGCAATCAGGATACTTACAGTCAGCGCTTGAGAGTGTGGAGACTGAATCTGTGGTCCCCATATCTGGTGCAGCAGCAGTGGTAGAGATACCATCAGGAGCTGGCAGACCATCACAGGTGTAGCTGCTGTCGGCATCCAGCCCACTGGAGTTGAACTGGACAAAGCCCGGCTTGTCTGAGCTGATGAAGGACTCAATCCATGACTGGTACTTGGACACTCTGGTGTACACCCCAGGCAGATTGGGTCGAGCACAGCCAAAGCCAAAGCTCACAACTCCAGACAGCACCCAGGCAGAGCCCTGCTTACTCACCATTGGACCTCCTGAGTCACCCTGTGCAATGGAAGCAAAGCAGTGAAGGTCAGTGCGTTGCAGAGTGAATGGTTGTTGAGAAGCAAGCCACAAGAAAATGTAGGATCCATACCTGGCAGGAGTCTTTGCCTCCCTCCACAAGACCGGCACAGATCATGTTGTCTGTGATAGTGCCCACTCCATTGAGGCAGTTGCACTGTCGATTTCCCACAACTGGCACCTCCACTTCTTGCAGAGTTCCAGGGGAGGGCAATGGCTCTGAAAAGGCCACAGGAAGAGAGACAAGTCAGCAACTCCACCCTCTATTTTGTGAGACATGCAGCTAAAAGTGTTTGCCAACAACATGCAGACTCACCTCCCTCCCTGATGGCACCCCAGCCAGTGACCCAGCTATCAGTGCCACTGTTAAACATACTGCCAGTGGCTGCCAGGCACACAGGTCTGATGTAGTCTGTGAACTGGACTGGTGAGGAGAGTTTGAGCAGAGCAATGTCATTGTCGCTGGTGGCACTGTCATAGTTTGGATGAAGAATGATTCTGGAAACTCTTCTAGTGACTTCATTTGGGTTGTCTCCTTCTAGGTTCTGGCGTCCCAGAGAAATACGCCATCTTGATGTGCTCTCACTAAAATCAGCCAATTAAAAATAACCAGATCACATTTTTTTCATATACTGCAAACAAAGTTTAACCCAGAATTATAATGAGATTGCAGTTCCTACCTGGAGAAACAGTGGGCTGCAGACATGACCCACTCTTTGTTAATGAGGGACCCACCACAAACATGGCTGCCAAATCTCTGCAGACTAATCTGCCAAGGCCAACTTCCTGGTTGAGCATCTTCACCTCCAACTATCCTGGTGTTCAGGGGAGTGATGCCACACACTGCAAAAACACAGATGTGAGAAATGGCTTGCCAGAAATGGAAAATTAACAAAGCATTTAAAAAGTGTTTGAAATGTGTTGGTCAGGCATTTCAATAGTAATACCTTACTGAGAAACAATTATCAAAACCAGATCTTTGTAGTTAGTGATTTATTTCCTGAAAAATTATTTTGTTGTACAAAAAGGAAAGATGGCACACATTAAGAACATGTTTTTGAGAAAAAAATGACAAAAAGTAACAGAAGAGGTTAAAAAATTGCTGCTTTATAATAAACATTACATAATATATTTTTTAGACCAAAACAAATATCCTTGCATGTCATGCACACATTAGTCCCAGGTCACTGTTCTATGTTCTTACTCCGAAGGAAATCATTTCCATGAAAAGTTATTTTGTGATTAAACTTACTGCCAATATTTCCCTGTTAAGTTTTCCACCTGTAAGGCTTAATTTACACTAAAGCCTGCTGAGAATTGAAGAATATTTATAATTTTGACTACTCAGATCTGATTTTAACATGTCAATAAATGTGACCATCATAGGTCAGATGGATTCTGATCCTTTTTGATCAGTTCTATGCCATTTCCTTACAGGATTGAGAGCAGATCAATGTTAGATGATTTTCCATATGACCTCATTCATTAAAAGTCAAATGGCCTTTAACTGATATCTTTCAACAATTACAGAATGATAAGAGAAATGACAAAAGAGTTAGATCAGTTTTGACGGACTAAATCTGATGTGGATCCAGCACAAATGAAAAGGGAACTGACAACAAACAAATTCAAACTGCAGAAAGTGTTACCCGTCTTTCACATTTGAATTTTGTTCAGGTGCTTTTGCAGCACATGTAAGCTTTAGTGAGGGTCACTACAGTTTTCACACAAGGTACATGCATGTCAAGTAGACTCAGTGCATCTCCTTGCTGTTACTGCTCTATGTCTCCATATGTATAACCCAATGGATGACACTATATTGAAAATTAAGGAAAATCCAAGATAAATCTCCTGACAAGGAACTTGATTTATTTTATGACTGACCAGGGAAAACTGCTGAATGGAAGCATTCTGACAAACATATGTACATTCTTTACAAATGGGGAAAAGAGGATGTTTTAAATTGACGATAAAAAACAGAAGGACTCAATGTACATCTACAGTCTTTTCAGTGATAGATGTCACTACTCTTGAAAAACGAACCAGCAGGATGAAAGAAAAATTTGGATCCACAGGTCATTTTCTTTCTGTTTTGGCTGAAAATATGCATGGTTGGCAGAACAAGAGGTGAAGCTCCTGTCTGTGATAACCTCGATGGTTTGAATGCATGCCATGTTTGTGCAAAGTGAGGAGAAGGTGTGATGCATATCAAGAACTGTGCTGCAATCAGGATACTTACAGTCAGCGCTTGAGAGTGTGGAGACTGAATCTGTGGTCCCCATATCTGGTGCAGCAGCAGTGGTAGAGATACCATCAGGAGCTGGCAGACCATCACAGGTGTAGCTGCTGTCGGCATCCAGCCCACTGGAGGTGAACTGGACAAAGCCCGGCTTATCTGAGCTGATGAAGGACTCAATCCATGACTGGTACTTGGACACTCTGGTGTACACCCCAGGCAGATTGGGTCGAGCACAGCCAAAGCCAAAGCTCACAACTCCAGACAGCACCCAGGCAGAGCCCTGCTTACTCACCATTGGACCTCCTGAGTCACCCTGTGCAATGGAAGCAAAGCAGTGAAGGTCAGTGCGTTGCAGAGTGAATGGTTGTTGAGAAGCAGGCCACAAGAAAATGTAGGATCCATACCTGGCAGGAGTCTTTGCCTCCCTCCACAAGACCGGCACAGATCATGTTGTCTGTGATAGTGCCCACTCCATTGAGGCAGTTGCACTGTCGATTTCCCACAACTGGCACCTCCACTTCTTGCAGAGTTCCAGGGGAGGGCAATGGCTCTGAAAAGGCCACAGGAAGAGAGACAAGTTAGCAACTCCACCCTCTATTTTGTGAGACATGCAGCTAAAAGTGTTTGCCAACACCATGCACACTCACCTCCCTCCCTGATGGCACCCCAGCCAGTGACCCAGCTATCAATGCCACTGTTGAACCTACTGCCAGTGGCTGCCAGGCACACAGGTCTGATGTAGTCTGTGAACTGGACTGGTGAGGAGAGTTTGAGCAGAGCAATGTCATTGTCGCTGGTGGCACTGTCATAGTTTGGATGAAGAATGATTCTGGAAACTCTTCTAGTGACTTCATTTGGGTTGTCTCCTTCTAGGTTCTGGCGTCCCAGAGAAATACGCCATCTTGATGTGCTCTCACTAAAATCAGCCAATTAAAAATAACCAGATCACATTTTTTTCATATACTGCAAACAAAGTTTGACCCAGAATTATAATGAGATTGCAGTTCCTACCTGGAGAAACAGTGAGCTGCAGACATGACCCACTCTTTGTTAATGAGGGACCCACCACAAACATGGCTGCCAAATCTCTGCAGACTAATCTGCCAAGGCCAACTTCCTGGTTGCGCATCTTCACCCCCAACTATCCTGGTGTTCAGGGGAGTGATGCCACACACTGCAAAAACACAGATGTAAAAAATGGATTTTCAGAAATGGAAAATTAACAAAGCATTTAAAGAGTTTTTGAAATGTGTAAGTCAAGCATTTTAATGGTATTTGCCTCACTGAGAAACAGTTCTCAAAACCAGATCTTTGTAGTTAGTAATTCATTGCCTGAAAAATTATTTTGTTGTACAAAAGGAAAGATGCCACACATTAAGAACATGTTTTTGAGAAAAAAAAAACAAAAAAGTAACAGAAGAGGTTAAAAATTGCTGCTGTATAATAAACATTACATAATATATTTTTTAGACCAAAACAAATATCCTTGCATGTCATGCACACATTAGTCCCAGGTCACTGTTCTATGTTCTTACTCCGAAGGAAATCATTTCCATGAAAAGTTATTTTGTTATTAAACTTACTGCCATTATTTCCCTGTTAAGTTTTCCACCTGTAAGGCTTAATTTACACTAAAGCCTGCTGAGAATTGAAGAATATTTATAATTTTGACTACTCAGATCTGATTTTAACATGTCAATAAATGTGACCATCATAGGTCAGATGGATTCTGATCCTTTTTGATCAGTTCTATGCCATTTCCTTACAGGATTGAGAGCAGATCAATGTTAGATGATTTTCCATATGACCTCAATCATTAAAAGTCAAATGGCCTTTAACTGATATCTTTCAACAATTACAGAATGATAAGAGAAATGACAAAAGAGTTAGAACAATTTTGACTGACTAAATCTGATGATGATCCAGCACAAATGAAAAGGGAACTGACAACAAACAAATTCAAACTGCAGAAAGTGTTCCCTGTCTTTCACATTTGAATTTTGTTCAGGTGCTTTTGCAGCACATGTAAGCTTTAGTGAGGGTCACTACAGTTTTCACACAAGGTACATGCATGTCAAGTAGACTCAGTGCATCTCCTTGCTGTTACTGCTCTATGTCTCCATACGTATAACCCAATGAATGACACTAAATTGAAAATTGAAGAAAATCCAAGATAAATCTCCTGACAAGGAACTTGATTTATTTTATGACTGACCAGGGAAAACTGCTGAATGGAAGCATTCTGACAAACATATGTACATTCTTTACAAATGGGGAAAAGAGGATGTTTTAAATTGACGATAAAAAACAGAAGGACTCAATGTACATCTACAGTCTTTTCAGTGATAGATGTCACTACTCTTGAAAAATAAACCAACAGGATGAAAGAAAATTTTTTCTCCATAGGTCATTTTCATTCTGTTTTGGCTGAAAATATGCATAGTTGGCAGAACAAGAGGTGAGGCTCCTGTCTGTGATACCCCAGTGGTTTGAATGCATGCCATGTTTGTGCAAAGTGAGGAGAAGGTGTGATGCATATCAAGAACTGTGCTGCAATCAGGATACTTACAGTCAGCGCTTGAGAGTGTGGAGACTGAATCTGTGGTCCCCATATCTGGTGCAGCAGCAGTGGTAGAGATACCATCAGGAGCTGGCAGACCATCACAGGTGTAGCTGCTGTCGGCATCCAGCCCACTGGAGGTGAACTGGACAAAGCCCGGCTTGTCTGAGCTGATGAAGGACTCAATCCATGACTGGTACTTGGACACTCTGGTGTACACCCCAGGCAGATTGGGTCGAGCACAGCCAAAGCCAAAGCTCACAACTCCAGACAGCACCCAGGCAGAGCCCTGCCTACTCACCATTGGACCTCCTGAGTCACCCTGTGTAATGGAAGCAAAGCAGTGAAGGTCAGTGCATTGCAGAGTGAATGGTTGTTGAGAAGCAGGCCACAAGAAAATGTAGGATCCATACCTGGCAGGAGTCTTTGCCTCCCTCCACAAGACCGGCACAGATCATGTTGTCTGTGATAGTGCCCACTCCATTGAGGCAGTTGCACTGTCGATTTCCCACAACTGGCACCTCCACTTCTTGCAGAGTTCCAGGGGAGGGCAATGGCTCTGAGAGGGCCACAGGAAGAGAGACAAGTCAGCAACTCCACCCTCTGTTTTGTGAGACATGCAGCCAAAATTATTTGCCAACACCATGCACACTCACCTCCCTCCCTGATGGCACCCCAGCCAGTGACCCAGCTGTCAGTGCCACTGTTGAATCTACTGCCAGTGGCTGCCAGGCACACAGGTCTGATGTAGTCTGTGAACTGGACTGGTGAGGAGAGTTTGAGCAGAGCAATGTCGTTGTCGCTGGTGAAACTGTCATAGTTTGGATGCAGGATGATCTGGGACACACTCTTGGTCACTTCGTTTGGATTGTCCCCTTGCAGGCTCTGGCGTCCCAGAGACACCTTCCAATCACTTGGATTGTTGCTGAGGTGAAAATCACAGAAATGCATGGTTTAAGGGAGACAGTGGACCAAATGCATTGCAGAGGTACACCCTGAAAGTGATTCCTTACCTGAAGATGCAGTGAGCAGCCGTGAGTACCCACTCTTTGTTGATGAGAGACCCACCACAAACATGGTCATCAAATATCTGCAGACTTATCTGCCAGGGCCAACTTCCTGCTTGTGCATCTTCACCCCCAACTATCCTGGTGTTCAGGGGAGTGATGCCACACACTGCAGAAAACAGGAAATGAAAATGGATTCAGATGTGGCCGAGAAGGCTCTCAGTACTTGCTGAAGCTATCCTGCTACCATTAAACCAAGGGCACAAAAATCTTCTGAAAACTGCTGCTTTCAAAATCTTCACAGTGTCAGAGAGAAATACCTCAACAACTACATGCTAGTTCGTGTCAGTGTGCTGAGCAAACATCTGACACTGGGAACTTCCTAACTTTCTGTCAGACAGACAATAAGGTTTGCAACACTCCACGTGTGAAAAACAGGCAGCAGCAAGTATTAAGGCAGAAAACCATTCTCCACATGTACGCTCTTTCACAATGGTTTGAATGCATGCCATGTTTGTGCAAAGTGAGGAGAAGGTGTGATGCATATCAAGAACTGCGCTGCAATCAAGATACTTACAGTCAGCGCTTGAGAGTGTGGAGACTGAATCTGTGGTCCCCATATCTGGTGCAGCAGTGGTAGAGATACCATCAGGAGCTGGCAGACCATCACAGGTGTAGCTGCTGTCGGCATCCAGCCCACTGGAGGTGAACTGGACAAAGCCTGGCTTGTCTGAGCTGATGAAGGACTCAATCCATGACTGGTACTTGGACACTCTGGTGTACACCCCAGGCAGATTGGGTCGAGCACAGCCAAAGCCAAAGCTCACAACTCCAGACAGCACCCAGGCAGAGCCCTGCTTACTCACCATTGGACCTCCTGAGTCACCCTGTGTAATGGAAGCAAAGCAGTGAAGGTCAGTGCTTTGTAGAGTGAATGGTTGTTGCGTAGCAAGCCACAAGAAAATGTAGGATCCATACCTGGCAGGAGTCTTTGCCTCCCTCCACAAGACCGCACAGATCATGTTGTCTGTGATAGTGCCCACTCCATTGAGGCAGTTGCACTGTCGATTTCCCACAACTGGCACCTCCACTTCTTGCAGAGTTCCAGGGGAGGGCAATGGCTCTGAGAGGGCCACAGGAAGAGAGACAAGTCAGCAACTCCACCCTCTGCTTTGTGAGACATGCAGCCAAAATTATTTGCCAACACCATGCACACTCACCTCCCTCCCTGATGGCACCCCAGCCAGTGACCCAGCTATCAATGCCACTGTTGAACATACTGCCAGTGGCTGCCAGGCACACAGGTCTGATGTAGTCTGTGAACTGGACTGGTGAGGAGAGTTTGAGCAGAGCAATGTCATTGTCGCTGGTGAAACTGTCATAGTTTGGATGCAGGATGATCTGGGACACACTCTTGGTCACTTCGTTTGGATTGTCCCCTTGCAGGCTCTGGCGTCCCAGAGACACCTTCCAATCACTTGGATTGTTGCTGAGGTGAAAATCACAGAAATGCATGGTTTAAGGGAGACAGTGGACCAAATGCATTGCAGAGGTACACCCTGAAAGTGATTCCTTACCTGAAGATGCAGTGAGCAGCCGTGAGTACCCACTCTTTGTTGATGAGAGACCCACCACAAACATGGTCATCAAATATCTGCAGACTTATCTGCCAGGGCCAACTTCCTGCTTGTGCATCTTCACCCAGAGCTATCCTGGTGTTCAGGGGAGTGATGCCACACACTGCAGAAAACAGGAAATGAAAGTGGATTCAGATGTGGCCGAGAAGGCTCTCAGTACTTGCTGAAGCTATCCTGCTACCATTAAACCAAGGGCACAAAAATCTTCTGAAAATTGCTGCTTTCAAAATCTTCACAGTGACAGACAGAAATACCTCAACAACTACATGCTAGTTAGTGTCAGTGTGCTGAGCAAACATCTGACACTGGGAACTTCCTAACTTTGTGTCAGAACAGACAATAAGGTTTGCAACACTCCACGTGTGAAAACAGGCAGCAGCAAGTATTAAGGCAGAAAACCATTCTCCACTTGTACCCACTTTCACAATGGTTTGAATGCATGCCATGTTTGTGCAAAGTGAGGAGAAGGTGTGATGCATATCAAGAACTGCGCTGCAATCAAGATACTTACAGTCAGCGCTTGAGAGTGTGGAGACTGAATCTGTGGTCCCCATATCTGGTGCAGCAGTGGTAGAGATACCATCAGGAGCTGGCAGACCATCACAGGTGTAGCTGCTGTCGGCATCCAGCCCACTGGAGGTGAACTGGACAAAGCCTGGCTTGTCTGAGCTGATGAAGGACTCAATCCATGACTGGTACTTGGACACTCTGGTGTACACCCCAGGCAGATTGGGTCGAGCACAGCCAAAGCCAAAGCTCACAACTCCAGACAGCACCCAGGCAGAGCCCTGCTTACTCACCATTGGACCTCCTGAGTCACCCTGTGTAATGGAAGCAAAGCAGTGAAGGTCAGTGCTTTGTAGAGTGAATGGTTGTTGCGTAGCAAGCCACAAGAAAATGTAGGATCCATACCTGGCAGGAGTCTTTGCCTCCCTCCACAAGACCGGCACAGATCATGTTGTCTGTGATAGTGCCCACTCCATTGAGGCAGTTGCACTGTCGATTTCCCACAACTGGCACCTCCACTTCTTGCAGAGTTCCAGGGGAGGGCAATGGCTCTGAGAGGGCCACAGGAAGAGAGACAAGTCAGCAACTCCACCCTCTGTTTTGTGAGACATGCAGCCAAAATTATTTGCCAACACCATGCACACTCACCTCCCTCCCTGATGGCACCCCAGCCAGTGACCCAGCTATCAATGCCACTGTTGAACATACTGCCAGTGGCTGCCAGGCACACAGGTCTGATGTAGTCTGTGAACTGGACTGGTGAGGAGAGTTTGAGCAGAGCAATGTCATTGTCGCTGGTGAAACTGTCATAGTTTGGATGCAGGATGATCTGGGACACACTTTTGGTCACTTCGTTTGGATTGTCCCCTTGCAGGCTCTGGCGTCCCAGAGACACCTTCCAATCACTTGGATTGTTGCTGAGGTGAAAATCACAGAAATGCATGGTTTAAGGGAGACAGTGGACCAAATGCATTGCAGAGGTACACCCTGAAATTGATTCCTTACCTGAAGATGCAGTGAGCAGCCGTGAGTACCCACTCTTTGTTGATGAGAGACCCACCACAAACATGGTCATCAAATATCTGCAGACTTATCTGCCAGGGCCAACTTCCTGTTTGTGCATCTTCACCCCCAACTATCCTGGTGTTCAGGGGAGTGATGCCACACACTGCAAAAAACAGGAAATGAAAATGGATTCTGATGTGGCCGAGAAGGCTCTCAGTACTTGCTGAAGCTATCCTGCTACCATTAAACCAAGGGCACAAAAATCTTCTGAAAATTGCTGCTTTCAAAATCTTCACAGTGACAGAGAGAAATACCTCAACAACTACATGCTAGTTAGTGTCAGTGTGCTGAGCAAACATCTGACACTGGGAACTTCCTAACTTTGTGTCAGAACAGACAATAAGGTTTGCAACACTCCACGTGTGAAAACAGGCAGCAGCAAGTATTAAGGCAGAAAACCATTCTCCACATGTACGCTCTTTCACAATGGTTTGAATGCATGCCATGTTTGTGCAAAGTGAGGAGAAGGTGTGATGCATATCAAGAACTGCGCTGCAATCAAGATACTTACAGTCAGCGCTTGAGAGTGTGGAGACTGAATCTGTGGTCCCCATATCTGGTGCAGCAGTGGTAGAGATACCATCAGGAGCTGGCAGACCATCACAGGTGTAGCTGCTGTCGGCATCCAGCCCACTGGAGGTGAACTGGACAAAGCCCGGCTTGTCTGAGCTGATGAAGGACTCAATCCATGACTGGTACTTGGACACTCTGGTGTACACCCCAGGCAGATTGGGTCGAGCACAGCCAAAGCCAAAGCTCACAACTCCAGACAGCACCCAGGCAGAGCCCTGCTTACTCACCATTGGACCTCCTGAGTCACCCTGTGTAATGGAAGCAAAGCAGTGAAGGTCAGTGCTTTGTAGAGTGAATGGTTGTTGCGTAGCAAGCCACAAGAAAATGTAGGATCCATACCTGGCAGGAGTCTTTGCCTCCCTCCACAAGACCGGCACAGATCATGTTGTCTGTGATAGTGCCCACTCCATTGAGGCAGTTGCACTGTCGATTTCCCACAACTGGCACCTCCACTTCTTGCAGAGTTCCAGGGGAGGGCAATGGCTCTGAGAGGGCCACAGGAAGAGAGACAAGTCAGCAACTCCACCCTCTGTTTTGTGAGACATGCAGCCAAAATTATTTGCCAACACCATGCACACTCACCTCCCTCCCTGATGGCACCCCAGCCAGTGACCCAGCTATCAATGCCACTGTTGAACCTACTGCCAGTGGCTGCCAGGCACACAGGTCTGATGTAGTCTGTGAACTGGACTGGTGAGGAGAGTTTGAGCAGAGCAATGTCATTGTCGCTGGTGAAACTGTCATAGTTTGGATGCAGGATGATCTGGGACACACTCTTGGTCACTTCGTTTGGATTGTCCCCTTGCAGGCTCTGGCGTCCCAGAGACACCTTCCAATCACTTGGATTGTTGCTGAGGTGAAAATCACAGAAATGCATGGTTTAAGGGAGACAGTGGACCAAATGCATTGCAGAGGTACACCCTGAAAGTGATTCCTTACCTGAAGATGCAGTGAGCAGCCGTGAGTACCCACTCTTTGTTGATGAGAGACCCACCACAAACATGGTCATCAAATATCTGCAGACTTATCTGCCAGGGCCAACTTCCTGCTTGTGCATCTTCACCCCCAACTATCCTGGTGTTCAGGGGAGTGATGCCACACACTGCAAAAAACAGGAAATGAAAATGGATTCTGATGTGGCCGAGAAGGCTCTCAGTACTTGCTGAAGCTATCCTGCTACCATTAAAACAAGGGCACAAAAATCTTCTGAAAATTGCTGCTTTCAAAATCTTCACAGTGACAGAGAGAAATACCTCAACAACTACATGCTAGTTAGTGTCAGTGTGCTGAGCAAACATCTGACACTGGGAACTTCCTAACTTTGTGTCAGAACAGGCAATAAGGTTTGCAACACTCCACGTGTGAAAACAGGCAGCAGCAAGTATTAAGGCAGAAAACCATTCTCCACATGTACGCTCTTTCACAATGGTTTGAATGCATGCCATGTTTGTGCAAAGTGAGGAGAAGGTGTGATGCATATCAAGAACTGCGCTGCAATCAAGATACTTACAGTCAGCGCTTGAGAGTGTGGAGACTGAATCTGTGGTCCCCATATCTGGTGCAGCAGTGGTAGAGATACCATCAGGAGCTGGCAGACCATCACAGGTGTAGCTGCTGTCGGCATCCAGCCCACTGGAGGTGAACTGGACAAAGCCTGGCTTGTCTGAGCTGATGAAGGACTCAATCCATGACTGGTACTTGGACACTCTGGTGTACACCCCAGGCAGATTGGGTCGAGCACAGCCAAAGCCAAAGCTCACAACTCCAGACAGCACCCAGGCAGAGCCCTGCTTACTCACCATTGGACCTCCTGAGTCACCCTGTGTAATGGAAGCAAAGCAGTGAAGGTCAGTGCTTTGTAGAGTGAATGGTTGTTGCGTAGCAAGCCACAAGAAAATGTAGGATCCATACCTGGCAGGAGTCTTTGCCTCCCTCCACAAGACCGGCACAGATCATGTTGTCTGTGATAGTGCCCACTCCATTGAGGCAGTTGCACTGTCGATTTCCAACAACTGGCACCTCCACTTCTTGCAGAGTTCCAGGGGAGGGCAATGGCTCTGAGAGGGCCACAGGAAGAGAGACAAGTCAGCAACTCCACCCTCTGCTTTGTGAGACATGCAGCCAAAATTATTTGCCAACACCATGCACACTCACCTCCCTCCCTGATGGCACCCCAGCCAGTGACCCAGCTATCAATGCCACTGTTGAACCTACTGCCAGTGGCTGCCAGGCACACAGGTCTGATGTAGTCTGTGAACTGGACTGGTGAGGAGAGTTTGAGCAGAGCAATGTCATTGTCGCTGGTGAAACTGTCATAGTTTGGATGCAGGATGATCTGGGACACACTCTTGGTCACTTCGTTTGGATTGTCCCCTTGCAGGCTCTGGCGTCCCAGAGACACCTTCCAATCACTTGGATTGTTGCTGAGGTGAAAATCACAGAAATGCATGGTTTAAGGGAGACAGTGGACCAAATGCATTGCAGAGGTACACCCTGAAATTGATTCCTTACCTGAAGATGCAGTGAGCAGCCGTGAGTACCCACTCTTTGTTGATGAGAGACCCACCACAAACATGGTCATCAAATATCTGCAGACTTATCTGCCAGGGCCAACTTCCTGCTTGTGCATCTTCACCCCCAACTATCCTGGTGTTCAGGGGAGTGATGCCACACACTGCAAAAAACAGGAAAAGAAAATGGATTCAGATGTGGCCGAGAAGGCTCTCAGTACTTGCTGAAGCTATCCTGCTACCATTAAACCAAAGGCACAAAAATCTTCTGAAAATTGCCGTTTCAACATCTTCACAGTGACAGAGAGAAATACCTCAACAACTACATGCTAGTTAGTGTCAGTGTGCTGAGCAAACATCTGACACTGGGAACTTCCTAACTTTGTGTCAGAACAGACAATAAGGTTTGCAACACTCCACGTGTGAAAACAGGCAGCAACAGGTATTGAGGCAGAAAACCATTCCCCACATGTATGCTCTTTCACAATGGTTTGAATGCATGCCATGTTTGTGCAAAGTGAGGAGAAGGTGTGATGCATATCAGGAAATCTGTTGTATCCGGATACTTACAGTCAGCACTTGAAACACTGGACCCTGATTCCTCAAGCCCAATATCTGGTGCAGCAACAGTAACAGAGGTACCATCAGGTGCTGGCAGACCATCACAGGTGTAGCTGCTGTCGGCATCCAGCCCACTGGAGGTGAACTGGACAAAGCCCGGCTTGTCTGAGCTGATGAAGGACTCAATCCATGACTGGTACTTGGACACTCTGGTGTACACCCCAGGCAGATTGGGTCGAGCACAGCCAAAGCCAAAGCTCACAACTCCAGACAGCACCCAGGCAGAGCCCTGCTTACTCACCATTGGACCTCCTGAGTCACCCTGTGTAATGGAAGCAAAGCAGTGAAGGTCAGTGCTTTGTAGAGTGAATGGTTGTTGCGTAGCAAGCCACAAGAAAATGTAGGATCCATACCTGGCAGGAGTCTTTGCCTCCCTCCACAAGACCGGCACAGATCATGTTGTCTGTGATAGTGCCCACTCCATTGAGGCAGTTGCACTGTCGATTTCCCACAACTGGCACCTCCACTTCTTGCAGAGTTCCAGGGGAGGGCAATGGCTCTGAAAAGGCCACAGGAAGAGAGACAAGTCAGCAACTCCACCCTCTATTTTGTGAGACATGCAGCCAAAATTATTTGCCAACACCATGCACACTCACCTCCCTCCCTGATGGCACCCCAGCCAGTGACCCAGCTATCAATGCCACTGTTGAACATACTGCCAGTGGCTGCCAGGCACACAGGTCTGATGTAGTCTGTGAACTGGACTGGTGAGGAGAGTTTGAGCAGAGCAATGTCGTTGTCGCTGGTGAAACTGTCATAGTTTGGATGTAGAATAATTCTGGAGACTCTTCTTGTGACTTCGTTTGGGTTGTTTCCCTCTAGGCTTTGGCGTCCTAGAGAAATGCGCCATCTCCTTGTGTTTGTACTAATGGAAATACCAAAAAATTATTCACATATTCTTTCAAACAATCCTTTGTCAAATAGTCAAGTTACTGCGATTTCTAATGAGACTGCAGTTCTTACCTGGAAAAACAGTGAGCTGCAGTTAGCACCCACTCTTTATTGATGAGAGACCCACCACAAACATGACTGCGAAATCTCTGCAGACTTATTTGCCATGGCCAACTTCCTGGTTGTGCATCTTCGCCCCCAACTATCCTGTTGTTCAGGGGAGTGATGCCACACACTGCAAATACAAGGATTTGAGGAATGCATCTCCAAACAAGGCAAACTGGAACAAACCATTTACAACTATTTGTGTTCATCAGGCATTTGAATAGTTTTTGCATCGCTGAAGAATTTTGAAGGAATACTTTAAAAGGTGTATCTTTTTTTTTTTTCTAATATAAGATTTGTACAGATGTTTTTGTTTCACTGATAATAAATGTTCTTTAAATATATTGGTCTCTTTTAAAACCACATAACGCCAGTAGTAGATACTGTTTTTCCTAAGTATGCCAGAAGACACGCATAACATATTACTTCTGAAAAAAAAGCAGGATAAAATCGGCTAATTCACTTTTCATGCTGATACCAACATTGCCCAGGGTTCCAACTGGTGGACAAACAGCCTCAGCAACCTAAGCATTGGCACTGATTCAATGACATTTAGAGAACAGTAAGGGAGTATGCCAAGTTATGACATTAATGTTACACATTTTTATTCAGTTCAGTATTAGAAATCGTGTGAAAAAAAAACAAACAGTTAATCATGAAAAAAACAGATAAATAACTTGCTAGACATGATCAGTCATTAATGGGTGTTAATTCAACATTCCTAATCATTAACTGAGTTACCGTTTACTTTTTTTCAAGACCAGAAACAGAAATCAGCCAAAATATGGGGGTGGAATGCAAATAACTGTTTGTGTAATGAAAAGAAACAGAATTTCAATTTCAGTTTATTTACGTTTTGTATTGTAGAAACAGTTGCTCAGATCCAAACTTTAGCCTAGTTGGTGGCAGTAATGCAAATTAGAGAAGTTGTAACCAGCCAGTAAGCAAGAAGAAGTGGTGAAATCAACTCAGTCAGATGTACCATTCTACAAAATAACAGCCAGTTGGCAGCCATATGATGCACTACGCCAAATACAGTACACAGTATACAACTTATTGGTTAGCACCAGTACTATGTAGAGTACAGGTTAGCCACACAAGTCACAACAGCATAAATAAGTTTCATTTAATGTATTTGAGGAATCATTTGTGTGAAAATAACAGAGAAAAAAAATGCATTAGAAGTATAGCTTAGCAAGTTGTGAAAGGTGAAACTTTTTTACAGTATTAGAGTGCTGTTTACATCACACCATGGTCATTTTCAATTTTAGCTATTTTCTCCTTATATATTATAGGTGCTCACTTGGGCCCCTTGACTATAAACATTCCAAAAAACATTTGGGGCATGCAGGTGCTTAGTGTAATCCAGCAGTTTAAAATGAGGAAGAGTGAGCCTCCTCTAAAAGGACAGAATGGCTGCGGTCGAATAGTCACCTCCTAAGCCCTTTCCTATCTACTTTTCCTTAACCCTGATGGAAAACGTCATGAGGTTAAGGAAAGGAGAAAGGAAAATTCAGAAGGATTAGGAAAAGAATACTGCCGTGCAGAGAGAATCCAACTACACTTTCACTACGCTTCGTCATCATGTGACGGCGGATGTTACTGCTGCGGTTCAACTACAATTTTCCGAAGGTGGACTACAAAAGACACATTATGCATCATGTATCATGACAATGTTGTTCCTTTCAGACAACATTGAACACAATAACCTGGTAAAAATTGCATCTGAATAACCGATGTTGGAAGTGAGGATTTAAATAAATCTGTCCTCTCATTATCAACATGAACACCAATCAGTGCATGAAAATAAATGAACTGAAGGAAAGAAAGGCAGAAACTGCTCAGACCACAATCTAATGGTGTACAAATGATTAATATTGAACCATGTTTCAAACATATTCAACATCAAATGTCTCATATCCTGCTCTCTTCAGAGAATCAGACTACTGGAAAGTTAAGGCAGGTTTTGGTAAACTTTAGAAAGGATGAAAAGCAGTTGTAACTCACATGGTCTTTGTGATTTGTTCATCATTATTCGGTTGAATTCGGAAGCAGTCGGAATACGTGCTGTTTATAAAAGCTGTTGCCGCGGAGAATTGTGGGACAGAATAATCTCCTCTCCTTTCGTAAAGGATGGTCCGGTGTATCCTATGCTAAAGGAGATAATAAAGGAAGCATTGAGCCACCTTTCCTATGCATTTAAACTATTCGAACAGCTCTAATCACGAACTACTTCCAGTTCATTTTCCTCAAGTAGAACCTCTGCACAAAAAATAATATTTCGACCGCAGCCAATGTTCGTTAATTTTGAAAGACGCCCCTGCACTACGTAGTTTAACTAATCCAGACGGATTACATAGTGCAGGGAGTTTTCGCCAGAGACGCACTGTGGAAGCACGCCAGCACTGTTTAGTACATTTTTCGTGCCTATACAGTGCTAATAGTGTATCAGAGTGCACTGCCTACGCTTCCCCCACTACGCCGAAGCTGCAGACCAATCCAGACGATTTGTGCATTCTCAATTAATTATGGACGCATCTACCAGACACTTGGATTACAGCTTATTTGAAACAGTATGAAGGAAAAATAGGTATGTTTTTTGTGGACTTTATGCGACCTTTTTTCAAGTCTGCTGTCTCTCGTTAGATGGACGCTGCTTATTGACAGGTGTTCCCCGACCCCCTCTGCCAGAATTTGGAGAGACATCAAAAAAGTGCTCCAGAGTGTTGCTCAGCATGAGGGTGAGTAGAAAATGAGGCCAAATCGTTGTTTGGGTGTAGTGTTCCTTTAAGGGGGTTTCAAAAAGTAAACTAACATATGTCTCATCTGTAGTAAGTTTTAAGGTTTTGGACGATTTCTGTGTGTATCTGAAAGGGACTGTGAGGAGACTCTATTTGCGGGGACATAAAGACTCTGCTACCCTTGAGCATACGTGGCGACTGTCGTAATCCTGCGTTCCAGTAACCTCGGAACTAGGAATGACATCATCTCCGACTTTTCGGCGTTCCAGTTGAAGTTGGAAAAAAACATGCCGATCTACCAGGCTATTGTAAGCTGTTGTTCACACACCCGGCATAGTTGTTCACCAATATCACATGAAGAATGTGATTATCACTATGGCAGCATTTTTGTAAATATAAGTCTAACAATACTATGTATACAGCTGATCTAGAGCGACACCCCGGTCAGAAGTGCAAATAAATTGATTATTTCAGGAGCTAAATAACTGTTCACACTGGCAGCATCCATCTTCGATTGTCAACTCGGGGGTGGCGAGTTTTCACCGAGTTCCAAGTAGGAAATTCCAATTCAGGGAACGTTCCAGTTGCAGTTTCCAACTCGGAACCCAGAAATTCCTACATCTGACTACAACTGGAACACACCAAAAGACGTAACCCAAGCCAAAGCGTGTGTTCGTTTTGATGCTAATAAATGCAGCGGACCTTCCTCAGAACTCTACATTGCTTTACAACTTCTTTTTTCAATAACTTACAGGATGCAAAGCGACGAGGTAATGTATCTCTTTCTAGTTACGTAGTGGTAGTTTTTGATGTGTGACAACAAGCAATTTTTGGAAAACTTGGAATCGTAGTTTTGTAGCCGGCTATATATTGCTAATTACAGCCCGGTGCTCTAAGACGTGCAATATAAATAATAAAATAATATAAATTTGCTCTAGTTTTAATTGTCTTGTTCCCGAAGTTGAGTATCCAGGCCAGTCCAGCCCTGTCCGACCCGACCGGAAGGCTAAGGAATAGCATTTATAGATAACTTATTTTGATGCTATAAAACTCATCTTAAAGTGTGTATTTCCATCAGGCATATATCCAAAAGTGAGACTTTTTTGTAATTACATCGAAACTCCTCACAGTCCCTTTAAGTAATTTGACTTTATTTAATCGATACTGAAAGAGTAAAAAATAAACAAAAACAGAAGAGCAGCCTTAAAAAAGATAAATTAAATCAAACATTGCTAGGCTTTGGTCGGGGCTCTCAAATTCCTGATCAGTTGGCCTTTTCAACTTGCCTTCCCTGTGAGATTAAAATCACCTTATTTTTTTAGTATTTTCCATAAAAATGTGCAATTATCAGTGGTGTAACATTAAAAAGTAATAATAATAATTTTAAAAATGCTAAAACATTAGCCTAAAATAATTATGCCTTGTCTTTACATTGGCTGGAGTAAGCTACTCCTGTTTCCTTTCAAAAAGTGAACATGAAACTATATATATGAAATGCTCTTTACTCACCATCAAGCTGAGCATGTGACCCTGGAATTCAGAAAGAAAGTCAAGTTAGACACATTTTTTTCAGAACTAGATTTTTTTTTGGCTTGAAGATTCAGGAAGAAACTTCAGGAAAGCTGCTGGATCAAACAGGGCCTTATTGCGTAGAGTTTGCATATTCTCCCTGTGCATGTGTGAGTGTGAGTGTGACTGACTGCTTGTCTTGCTTTGCTGAAAGGGATAAGCGGTTTAGATGATGGATAGATTAATACTGAGTACATACAACAGGTCATAAGGTGTAATAACAAAAATATAACAATTATAAACGTTACAGCTGGGCACAAACCTTCAAATGTCCATTTTGTATTTTCTTATTTTTATCATTTAGAGGCACTGGTTACCTTTTATGTTGAGAAGTTGGTTTTATACACTTCTGATCAAACTAAAATGAAAAAAATGTAATCTGAACGATAAAAGTCCAAGTTTGTTTTTATATATTACCTTAAAAGTAGCAGTTTTGGAGATAGGAGGTTTGTACCCAACAATTTAACGAAGAATGCATAAAATACTGTTTAAGGTGTTCTGGATAATAAACATAAATACATTTAGACAGAAAATGAATCCAGTATTGCTGTGGTTTAATACTGATTGCAGGCCATGTGAGTGAGAAAGGATTTACCAATGATGGATCTGCAGTCAATGAAAGGTTCTCTAGATGATTTAGATCAGATTTAAGTTGATAAGTTCCATCACTGTAGTCCAAGAGGGGGAGTATGAGTTAAGAAGCACATTTCTTGCGTACTTGACACTAATTCCAAATTTACTTCACATAAAAAGTAATCAATTCTAAGTTTGAAAGGGGGTTCAGAAACAACTTACATGCTAAAGATCCTTAACATGATCTAATTTGCGTAGAGAAGTACTGTCATTACAAGTAATTACAACTGGGTCAGACATGGATTTAAGCTTTCTTTTGGTTTCTAAAATTATGTATGACTTTTTTATGATTAAGAAGAAGCTGACTGGATAGAAGTCAGTCTTTAAGGATATTTAAGATAAATAGTAGTGAAGTCTGCATTTGTGATGAATTGGAAGTAGATGTGAAAAAACTGTCATCAGCATAAACTTGAGCATACTTTCAGCACAGTGTGACACTCATCAATAGTACAATTTCAGTCATCACAGTGATGAAAAAATGAGTCCACTGCTGACCTTGTGACACACCTTGTTAAATGAGCTGATCAGATTTGCTATGGTGTAAGATGACACATTATGTTCTATGGCATTCACAGGAAAAAACAATTAAATAATGCTTGTTTAAAAGCAATTTCAATAAGATTTTCATTTGAGCGAATTACAACATTTTTTGCAATTCTTCTAAGATTTTGTTTTCTTGAAAACAAAGATCAGCTGGATACTTGGGGTGTATGTTGGTTAGAATGTGGATAATTGAAAATATTGCAATTCAGATATAATTTATTACAGTTAATTTTGTTAATTTCATTTTAATAAGAACATACACCATTTTATGCATAAAAATGCAGTTCCCAATCAGTGATGTTGTCATAAAGCATGGACCCTGTAACAGTGATAAACTTGAATGTTCACCCCAGTGACAGAAATAATGACAATAAATGTAGCAGAGAGTCAAATGTTTGTGTCTGCTGATACTCGTAGCTTGTCAAATTAAAAACAGGAAACAGCTGAACAGTTTTCATGTAAACTGCTGATTGACAGAATATTAATATTGTGCTAACAAATATTGATTAAGCCTTCCAACTCCAGAGATTGTTGGTACTCCAAGTGGTAACACTTGCTTCCTTAATGTCTTTGGAAGTATTGGTGGGATCTTTATTGAGACACCTGCTTTTAAAGCTCACTCTTTGGTCAATTCACAACTTCTATGTTTACAGGTAGTGTATATAGTTTTTTGATACAGTTGTTTACTAATTTTAAGGTATCAATCTGAAATCTTTGCAGTCAGTTTAATCACAGTTTTTTTTTTAAATCTGTAAACAACAGATTAAACTGAAAGGCATCTGATTTTAAATGTTTTTTGACAATATATGAATGAGCATTTATCAACTATAATATTCCGCATTTAAATAGAGTTTGACTGTTAAAATCTACCCTGCATTTTTACAGTTATTGTCTGTAGTTCAGTGATACAGTTATTTTCTGTAATTTTAAGGAATCACTCTGGAAACTTTGCTGACAGGGCTTTTTCTGTAGATTCATGGGTTTTTTTTACAGTGTGGTTCAGACACCAGCTCTAAGCTAAATTGATGCCAGATAATCTTTTCTGTAGTGTTGAATACAATATATGTGACCATGGGACAGGAGAGGACAGTGAAGGATGAAGTTAAGAAAAGACAAAGACAAAGTAATTAGGTAACAGCCAAAGAAACAGATTAGATGGACACCATTTAGGGTTACTGCACTTTTGGTCAGCTGTGCAAAATACTCTCGCAGGTTAAAAATGTTGTTGCTTTTTAAATGCAGAAACTTCAAAACTACTTGAAGATACAATTTTAGCTTATAAATGAGCCTTTGTACAATTTTTTTATGAATATGAAATATTAGTAAACATCCACATTAGCAGAGGTACATTCATTAAACATATTGAATATTTCATTAGTAGTCCATTTTCATTAAGGCCTATTTTATTATTTTACAGCATTTTCAGATGACAGAGATGTTAAGTCAGAGTGACTTACCTGTTGGTAAAAAGATGGCCAGAGTCAGCCCACAGATCCACCCCCTCAAAGCCATTTTTGTGACTGCACTCTTCATGGCTGTGACACTTTATATACATGCTGCGACCTGTCACCTGTCATGAGGTGTGTCCTCCCCGTTAAGCACTCCTCTTAACATCAGATAAGTCAATAGCGGTTTCCTTGTTAGAAAAGTAACTGCCATTAATTGATGTCATTTCATATACAAAGCTGAAATCTCAGAGTAATTATGCTAAACCCTCTAACTTTAAGAAGATGAATATGTCTTTTGGGTAGATTGCTTCATCAATACAAAAACAATGTAATGCAATACTTGAGTGTTTGACCTTGTAAAATTTGAATGAAAAAGTCTAAAACAGCTCACTGATGGTTTAATTCTGGTATTTACTTTTATTCTGTGGCTTAACTGAGAAGGTGGACAAACCAGTCACATTATCATTTAGAGGCCCTCTGTGAGACAGAGCAAACAAACCCAGATACTCATCCGTGGTTGAGAAACAGGCGGCAGTGGAACATTTTTGTGTGACAAATGTGACAAAAGCATTTTTGGCAATTGTCTGAGAGCACTCATGTTTTCAGCACCTTGGTCTCTGTTTTTAAAGATACAGTGTTGTTCAGACTCCTGGCTGTCTTGCAAACTTGTAATCATTCACTTATGTAACAGAAAGTACTCAGGCGACTGGTGATGATTTTTTTTTTAATAAACTGGATTAAGAATAAACATTTCCCCTGCCCTTAATCATGTTAACTGGAGCACATTTCTGGTATTATGTCATTCTGTCAGTCACTAAAGAAACAGTGCTTGTTTCAACTTAGTGAGTAATCCAAAGATTACGTCCAAAGTTACCACAAAAGTCACTGGCATTATTTATGAGTATTAATAACACCTGTACCTGTCGTTTAGTGCGATTGTGAAACAAAAATGTCCACAAAGGCCTGGGACTCAACAACAACGGTGAATAGCTCTAGCTGACGTCTTGATGGCATGGCTCACCTAACAGGAAACAATTCCACACAAGTTTATGTTCACGCTGTGGCTGCAACCTTTGCACCTCGTCTGTCACTTTCTGTGTATTTTTAAACTTCAAATATGCATTTCATCATAAGGGGGGAAAGTTCTTTTCACATGCAGTTACATAACATTTCAAAACAGTGCTGGTATGCTTTTTTCTACACTCATCAGGTTCTCTGTGAAATCAGGATTAACTTCAAGCCCACGGGCTAATTGTGTAAGGATTCTCTGGAAAAGACAAAATAGACTTCCTGTGAATGTGTGTTAATATGACATAAGTGTGTTTTATTTTTATGGCTTTAATCAGAAGAAAAGGAACTCAGGGGGCCATGAGTCACCCGTTTTATCATATATTTATGACAAGTTTTTCATGCATGGGTCTAGAGATAGTTGAGTAATAGTTCTGGTTAAATACACAATATCCTAAATACTGTATACTGGACTTTGGTGGGATTTGTCTGATTGTATCTAAAGGGGCTATACCTCTTCTGCTTGGGTGACTTTTAATTATCATAACACCTCAAATCTCGCATTATTATTACTAATAGTGACCAATTGAAGTCATGTTGTATACTGTTACCTAAGTACATTTATTAATATTTTTCCTCAAGTATTTTTGGGGTGATACATCTCATTTCAATGCCACGTGCAAATAGATAAATGCTGTATTTTTAACTCAATTACTTATTATTACAAATAAACTAGAAACAATGTTAGAATTTGATGTTGTTTTTGTAGAATTTTTGCTCATTTTTGTCATTAATTTTTTCAGAGTTTATTTTTTCATTATTTTGGTCCTCATGGTCTTATTTTATCTTGCTGGGCTTTTGTATTGTCTTCGTTCTATGTACAGGTTCTTAATGTGGGGAGGGAATTGGGACCCAGGGTTTTGGCTCGGTAGTTCTGGGTCAGTCCACCTGTATGGTTTGGAGAATATGGGCAGCCTTTGAATCCAGGGTCAGGAGACATTTGGGGTGCACCTGCACATGTCAGCATCTTTAGTGTAGTGTAGTGTCACTACAGTCTAGGTGTCATTGCATCCTGGGGTGGGGTGGGCTGTGGTGGTGTTTTATCCCTATGGGCTGAGGGCCTTTTGTGTTTTTTGGACCATGATGGCCTGGACTGTTCGTGCCCCTTTATTGGGGAATTTTAAGTCTTTCTTGAATTTTCTCCCCTCCATGAGCATTTTTGTCTGAGGGACACCAGAAGTGCTCCTGCTCTCTCCTCTTGGTTGTTTTTGTGCTTGAGTTTATTTTGTCAATTGTATATGTATGTCAGGGTTCTTGATTAATGCTATGCCTGTTTCTTTTGTACTTAAGCTCTTCTCTCCATTGATCAAAACATCATCATGTGCATACATTTGTGGTTTAAAACAAAGTTATTTTTATTATATTATAATAACTATTATCATGGTTGACTGGTGCAGATTAGTCACATTTACAACGAGGTACAACTTGTAAGGATCACACATTCTTGGAATGAGCAACACAGCAAAATGTGAGTGTAGCTCCCCAAAATAATCTGCCAAAATCCCCTCTGGATGAAAGCCTACAGTTCCACAGTGAAACTAGATTTTGGTGCTGGTCTTTTGGGGTGCTGTCTTCAGGGGACTGCCCCTAACTAAAATAATGCATCAGTTTGGGGGATCAGGCAGGATTCTGTGGAAAGGGTGGATGACTACAAGTTCCTGGGCGTCATCATCGAGGAGGACCTCACCAAGAGTGCCAACGCCACAGCACTCGTGAAGAAGGCCCAGCCCAGTCCTCAGACTCCTCAGGAGACAACAACTTCTGAGAAGCTTTTACTGCTGAACTATTAAGAGCATATTGACATACTGTGTTTGGTTTGCCAGCTGCACAGCTGCAGACAGAAAAGCACTGCAAAGAGTCACCAACACCGCCCAGAAGACAGTCGGCTGCCCTCCCCCCAACTGTGCAGTTCCATCTCATCCTGGTCACCCTCTTTTTGAACTGCTAGCATCAGGCAGGAGCTACAGAATTTTTTGGCCAGTGGGAAAGGGGATTTAGTCATTAGGTTGACCTGAAGTTAGGTTAAGATGGTGTTTAGAATATAATTGCATCCAAGGACTGCCTTCAAGAGCATTCACAAGGCTCCTTTGATAAACAAACAACAGGTTCTTCCAGTTTTTATTGTGGATTCAATCCAATCAAATCCAATCCACTTTATTTATATAGTACATTTTATAAACATTCAAATTTACCAAAGTGCTGCACAGAAAAATCAAGGGAACAAACACTGCAGAAGTAAAAACAGAAACATAAAATAAATATAAAAGTTAAAAAAACACAGGAATTAGGACCAGAAGACATAAAGGGACAAGCAGCTTGCTGCTTTGACAATAAGTGCACTTAAATCATTCATTACATTATGCGGGGAATAGGAAATGAGTGTGTGATTCAGTCTTGAACTTTGGCCTTCTTTTCTCCATTTTCCAGTCTTTGTTTGCACAGCATGTTCAGTAGGTGTTAGCATTCATGTTTCTGGTTGTCTTGGCTCAAGAATAAAAAAAATATGGTAGAAGGCTATTATTTTTTTCTCAGATGTCAAACTTGAAAGGGTTAATTAAGTTTCTGAACCAGAGCCATAAAGAAAGGGAGCCATCACAGTTGACCTGCATGACAGCTTAAGTGGGAGAGGTGATGATTTTTCCTCTTGACAGCCTTTTGACCATGTTTGAATTTTTATTAAAAAGATTACCCCTGCCAAGGAGGGTGTGTTTTTTGCTGGTGTTTCTTAGTCCGTTTGCATGTTAGCATCTTCAGGTTCACTTAAACATATGAGATAAACTTTTGATTATACTTTCAGGGGTTGTTGGTCATGGTCCAAGGAAGAGCTGATTTAGTTTTGGGGGTGGCCTAAATCTACATGCAGATTCAGCAGTTTTCTAAAATAATGTGTCAACATTGTGAGATTGGTCAGTTTTACACATTTTGACTAATAGCTCAAAAAGTCCTCAACAGATTCTGATTAAATTTTCAGAGCATGGTTGTCATGGTACAGGCAGAGGTGACTTAGTTTTGGTGGTGATTCAAATCCAGATGTAGATGCTGGATTATTTTAAAAGTATTAGATAATGTGTGAGAAGCAAAATTGCCACAGCTATTAAAATTGCATTGGAAAGAGATCTGAGGGACTCATGTAATGCCCAGAAATGGGAGGAGTTTTTTGTAAAGGGCGTTTAATGTCAAGGGATCTGAGGGTTAGTCTTATTCAGTTTAAGATTCTACACCATTTTCACTGGACCCCTGGTAGATTATACAGACTGAAGTTAAATGACTGTGCAACATGCTGGAAATTGGAGGGGGTGAGGGCATTCTGGTCCATATGCTATGGACATGTCTAAAGATTCATGGTTATATTGTTAAGATCATAAAGTTGCAGTTTGCTCTCTGTCCAAAGCTGTTTATATTAGGAGACTCTGAGATGTTATCATCTTTTCCACAACCACTGAAACATTGGACTCAAACAACTATTAAGATTGGACGACAAATCATCCTCAGGAACTGGAGGACCCCTGGAGAACCTTCCTTTCAAGACTGGGAGATTGAAATAGGGAAGGTCGCTGCTTGTGAAAAAAGGACTTTTAGAATGCAGAACAGGACAAAAATTGCCTCCTGAAGTGGGGTAGTTATATTTCTTTTATGAAGGAAATAATGTAATGATAAGGTGATGGATATTGTATTTCATATACATTTATTTTTTTTGTTCTATGACCCACTATGTTATAGACAATAGTGCTGTGTTTTACACATTAGCCATTTTACATGACAGTTGACCCCTCTTGTTTATATGTATGTTGGATGGGGGTGGAAAAGGGGATGTTGTATGTGTTTGGATTGTAATGTGACACATCATCTGCTGTATGATTGATGTCATGGAAAAAATAAAAATTGCAAGTCATAAAAAAAGTATTTGTTAACAATTCACAATAGGACAGTTACCCTCTTGCAAGTGACTTGGCAAACAATGTCAGAAATGTTTTGATAGAGTTCTGTGGTCTCAGAGCACTTCAGGTTCAGTTTAGTTTTAGATTTACCAACCATGATTTTTAACTGCACAAATAAAATATGTTTATGATTTTTTTAAGTGTTTTTAACACCTTTAATTTAAAAGTAGATACACCTGTTCTTGTTTTGGAGTAATATCTGATTAGGGATTTACTTTGACTCAAGTCATAAAACTATGTCCATTGTTTTTTTTCTCTTCTTACACAACAAAGATTACATTTTCCTGACCACTTTCAAATTTTTTATTTCTTTATGTGTATCAAATGTACCTGATCTCTGTTTTGTATATGCCTAGCCAAGACCAGCAAAAAACAAAAAGTCTTTACCTATTTTTTATTTGCATTTATCTGTGGACTAACTGCTGCTTTTTTATCCACTTGCTTTTTTTTAGTTACATTACTCTTTCAATTTTTGTTTTTTATTCTAAATATATGTTAATTATCATTTTACACCAATAAATCAAGTTAAGTTCTCTGTTTTTGATTCTGTTGGAATGAGGGCAACATCTGCAACCTGAAATACTGGTACACAGGGGATATAGACAGACTTAGTTGCTACTGCATACACTAAGTGTCTGTTCATGCGGTTTTCCTGATTTACACAACACTAATCTGCGGGATTTTCACTGTTGTGTTATGTAATTTGTCAAGAGTCTTCTTAATCACTATGGATAAGTTTGCAAATACATTAATAATAAAGGTGGTAATGTAAATATTGTCTTACTTGTGGTTATGATCTTGCCACTTTGAATCAAACCAAGGCTATAAGAAATATGTTTTTGTCTAATTCGTTTTCGTTTTGGTTTCTGTTCAACTTTATTTTTTTTTCCGTTTATAGACTGTTAATTTGTTGGTTCAGTTTTGGTTTTGTAAGGCCTTACAGTGTTTTATGTCTTTGTTCAGGAAATGCTACAGACTCTTTATAATCAACACCTTCTGAAATATCCTCTAAAATGTTGGTGTGGATAAGAATCACATTTTTACCTCTGCAGTCAGCAGGCTCACCTGAAACAGGATCTTATCTGCCAGTGGCAAACTGTAAGGAAAGTCTGTGTCACTTAATATACATGAGTCAAAGACAGAAACAAAGGACATCATACAACTCTAGCTTTTGTTCTTTAGAAAACTTTTTTTTATTTTAGTTTCATTTATTGTGAATGTTTTGATAGGGACTGTTATCTATTTGGTTTGCTTGAACGATTAAACTTTAATTAACCATTAAAAATGCATATGTTGTTTATCCAGAGGCCATGATAATGTTTGCCATGCATTATTTCAAGATTTGCTTTTACTTTTTTTTATAGCACCAATCAATTAATCTATTAATCTTAACTTGTATAGCACTAAATCAAACCAACTGCTAGATCAAGACAATTTACAAAAAGAATAGTTTTGAACTTTATTTTTATTCTTCTACTCTATTCATTTCATATACAAGTATTTCATCCATCAAGAGAAAAACTGTTAGACAGGCAGGACATTTTAAGGCAGGCTCGCGATGCACATTGATCCACCAGAGTCATGTTGGGGGTGTTAAAAGACCGAGACAGTCAAAAGAATTGTAATGATAGTGATGAATCTCTGATCCAGACCATAAATTTATAAACATAAACCATAAACCAGAGATTGTTCTAATATTAACAGAAACAGCTATAAAGGTTTGGAAATAGAGAGGGTTGGTATTGGTTAATATTGTAGTGAAGCCGCCTTTAGATGAAGTTGATTATTCATCAAAGTGTGAGTCCATGTTAGATCATCTTGTTTCTAATGCTGGCTGATATAGAAAGCAGTTGGAGTATAAGGTCAGCAGCAGGTCATCCATGTAGGTAAAAAACAATCAGACAATACAGTAGGTAGAATATGAAATCAAGGACAGAGATTGTGGGAATTACATAGAGTAAACTCAGGTGTTGAAAAATAAGTCCTGGAGGTCACGTGTACTGTACACTCTATGTTAAAAAGACAACAGGAATAAACATGTTTGCTGGATGTTCATTAGAAATGTTTTGTTCAGAATAATTTATATTTTAATGTCCTCATATTTTACAGGGTTGACTTTTTAAGTCATACTTATTTTAATATTTTATGAAGTCTTTTTTAGGGAAGGTCCCTGCTTGCCAAATCACATTCTGCATGTTACAACAGTGTGGCTTTGCTCTGTAGTCTTCTATTGATATTGAGGCCTATCATAAAGCACAAAAACAACAGTGGAGACCCTGGACTGTTGACATTGGACATCAAGCAAGACTGTCCGCTGTTTCCAAATGCTTACTGAGTGTTGTTAAGAAAATGTGGATGTAACACAGTGGTAAACATATCCATGTTCCTGCTTTTTTGGATTATGTTGCAGGCATGAATTTAAAAGGACAGAATATGCGCAAAACACAATAAAGTTTTATCAGTAGACCGTTAAACAAATTGTCTTTGAAGTGTGTTCAATTGAATTTAGGTTAAAAAGGATTTGCAAATCATTTCCCATTTTATTATGTTTTTTTTCATTGTACCCAATGTCCCAACTTCATTTGGCTGGAGTTTGTACAGACACACATGTCAAAGCCATGGGCAAACACCTTATCAAAATCACAGTTGGAGGAAATTCTCAAGAAGAGGTAAAAGCATTGGACTTAAGTTGGAAGTGTGACTGTGGGCTTTAAATGGAACAGCCATGCTGTAACTTAGTAACAACTTGACAATAGCTCTTAACATTTAACACCTCAAATATAGGAAAGTAATGTTTGTTTATAAAGATTATCAAGATAAATTTTATGTAAAAGTTTCATCAGCTTATTTTCAAACTAATTTATTGTAGTACAAAAAGGAATTTAAAAACTCAAACTGTTTTGTCGAGGGAACCAGAGTGATGCTAACCTCCAGGGTCAGCTTACAAAAAATCAACATCATTGCACCACGCTACAGAATTTTCAACACTGTTGACTTGGATAGGACTTAAAGCCCTCTAGTCTAAAGGAATGGCATGAAGGGAGGAAATAAGTTCTGAACCCAGGGCCTACCACCTGGACGACTATAGCCTTTGTAAATAGGCCAAGACCTTTGCTTACCGGCACCACCTCAGTCATGGTTGACATCTGCAAACAACTCTACAAAATCCTTAGGTGCGCCATATTCACCACTTGTCCACACCTTTACTCTCCTCTTTGTAAACAGTGACAAAAGCAGGTCATTCTTGTGGCTCTGAACACTTCATTGACATCCACAGCAGCTTCAAAGGATTTTGGGCTTTAAAGGATATTTTAAGGACTTTCAGGAACTTTTGGGCTTACAAGGCTTATCCCCATGTATACTATTGGTTTGATTCATTTTCATAATACACTGGCTGTTTTCAAAGTGTTTAAGAAAAGGAGAAAACAACTAGGAAAATCTAAGACACTGAAAATTAGCAATGTAGAAGGAACCAAAGAAAAATCTAAACTGCTGATTACTGAGAAACTTTCCAAAAAGGGATCTAAATTTCAAGGGAAAGTTGGTTTGCTGCTGTTGTGAATAAGCCATTGTGTTTTCGTTAACACTTCAAGTCAACAAGTATCAGGAACACTAACAAAAGCTGCTGAAATCTTAGTTTGAGAGTTATCTGGCCTCACTTTACCCATGCTTGTTTTGTAAAATACCCACTGTGCAAGTAGATTTATAAGATACTTCATTTTCTGGAACAGGGTGTACATTAGCCCCAGTGACTTTGACCTTTGAACAATGACCTTTGAGCCTTTGTACAAAAAACAAAAATACAAATGCACAATCAGAGCATGTCTAAGGCCCTCCTCACACGAGGACGGCACCGTATTGTCTTGGCGTTGGCATCAAAACATGGATCGCTGTTTACACATCGTATTGTACATAAGCTTGTGCATTTACTTGAGAACGCAAAATCCACACCGGGACGTACCTGTGGGTTTCCACGCATGCTCCCAACCCACATTGCATGCTGGGTAATGTAGTTCTTTGGTTACTACACTCGTAACATCACTGTTCTGCTCCGAGGTGGATTCCACGTCAACAAGTACTCATGTGTGCGTAACATGCTTCATCTCTGCGTGAGCACTTGTTGCTGTTGTTGCCGAAGGTGGTGTTGTTGGTGTTCTGTGAGCAAATGTTGGTATAGAAGTCGTAGCAATATTTATAGCTGCTGGAACCCGCCATTGTTGTTGTTGTTGTTGGAGTGTGTGACAACGTGGGGCGCAGGAGGAGGGGTGCTATGAGGTCACCGTCTTTTCCAGACTTATCTGTTTATACCAACTACGGCATGAAGACGAATACGCAGATATCCACTTGCAGACCCGTTTTCAAAAAAGATGCGGAGTCATGGACAAATACGCGTCTCCGTGTGTCAATATCACCAGATCAATAGTTTATTTTACCGGAGTCTTACAAATTCGTACTCGTGTGAAGCCCACCTAAGATACCTTCTTTAACCCAACACTGAGTAGTTTTTCCACCCATGTTTATTTTTTTAAATCATTGTGATGGTACATCCCCTTACAGCAGGTTGAATGACACCCTCGGTCATGGTCTGAGGGGGTCTGTATCGCATTCACTGGCACGATGTAACTTTGAGGTGGATTAGGGAGTACTGAGAGTGCCAAATTACAAACATAAATCTATAAAAGAATAAATAAATAAATAAAAGAATAAATAAATAAATTATGTAAGAATCCATAAAAGAAAAGGCTAATAAAAGTAGAAATATAAAGACAAATAAAAAATCAGTAAAAAAGTGCTTAATAAATAAATAAATAAATAAATAAATAAATAAATAAATAAGTAAATGAATAAATAAATAAATAAATAAATAAGTAAATGAATAAATAAATAAATAAAGTAGCTATATAAAGTGATATTAATCAAAAAAATAAACCCTTAAAACAAAAGGGTAGTAAAAGTATAAATATAAAGGCAAATAAATAAAAGTATTTAAATCACATTATATTGTCAATGTAAAAGCGAAGGAAATATGCGCAGAAAAATATGCGCAGCAGGAATGTCGTTGTACGCAGGCGCAGAAGGAAACCTATCGAGGAAGAAGGACAAATATGGAGAGACAGCAAGTTGCCGGAGCAGCCACTCCGTCCTGTCTGTGAATGTCAGTTATACGGGGCTTCAGAGGCAGCTGGGGGGTGGCGGTGATTGTGTCACTTTATACGGGGCTCCAGAGGCAGCTAGCGGGGCAGCCGCTACGACCTGCAGGTCACCGGCAGGTCGTGGCGGCTGCCCCGCTAGCTGCCCATTGAGCCCCGTATAAGTGACATTCACAGGCAGGCCGGAGTGGCTGCCCCGCATGAATGCATACTGCCCCGGCACTTTGCTGTCTCTCCACATTTGTCCTTCTTCCTCGATAGGTTTCCTTCTGCGCCTGCGTACAACGACATTCCTCCTCTACATATTTTTCTGCTCATATTTTTTAAAGGAAATATGCGCAGAATAATATGCGCAGTAGGAATGTCGTTGTAAGCATGCGCAGAAGGAAATATGTCGGGTTATGCTTTCTTTACTCTCTCAAGATTTCGCCACACGAGCTCATCGATGTCTGTGTGGGTCTAAGCACACATAGTACCTGCACTTTCCATTACGTCCTCTACCATCCCCAAAACATATTCTCTGTCATAATTATGTTGTTCTCCAACTTCGACGAGTTCTTCTGTCAAGTTTTCAGAGGATAAAAACTTTTATTTATTTGTCTTTATATTTATACTTTTATAAGCCTTTTCTTTTAAGGGTTTATTTTTTGATTAATATCACTTTATATAGCTACTTTATTTATTTATTTATTTATTTATTTATTTATTCATTTACTTATGTATTTTTTTAAAGTGCCATTATAATGTGATTTAAATACTTTTATTTATTTGTCTTTATATTTCTACTTTTATTTGTCTTTTCTTTTATGGATTCTTATATAATTTATTTATTGTTCTTTATATTTCTACTTTTATTAGCCTTTTCTTCTACGGATTCTTATATAATTTTTTTTTTTTCATTTATTTATTTATTCTTTTATAGATTTATTATTGTAATTTGGCACTCTCATTACTCCATAGTGGATGGTAGGAACACTTCCGCCACAAACAAATACTAATTTTTACTGCTTTGACTGCTTTACTGCATACGTCACTTTCCCCTCGAGGTGAAAGCTAAACATTGGGAAAAGGAGAATAAAAAGCAGTTTTTGAATTTTTAAAAACAGATTTTAAGCTAGGGTTGGTAATTTTGGAAAACCAGCATGAATTTGAATATAGCATCTGCTCAGGGATCTGTCTAGCCCCTCCCACCCCTCCTCCAAAATGACGCCTACCCCACCCACATGCTCGAGCACCACTCATTTACAACAAGAGGACTGATTCAACTTCAAACCGGCCCCCAGCACAACTTGGTGTAGTGTGTTTATGTTTTGCACTACACCAAGTCATGTCTCTGTCAGCGGTAAGAAAACACCAAAACAGTATCATAGTAAAGTTAAAAAAAACAAACATGGAAAGTTAGTTAGTCCTCACAACCCGATGTTGATCGGGGTATAGGTAGATCCTCTGCCATTCTCCACATAGCTGTCAAGTCTCCCGTTTTGGCCATGACACTCCCATATTTAACGTATTTTATCCTCTTTCCCGACATCCTCCTGTATCAGTATTCTCCGGTAAATCTCCTGTTTAACAATAAAATAATAAAAACATTCCTCTGCCTCTCCAAACCGAACTCTGTCACTAGCCTGAATAGGGCGGTAATGCTCCAAAATGATGCATGCCAACCGCCGTAACACCGGAGAAGAAAAAGCCTTCCACCTGCAGTAGCCTGGGTGGCAGCTGTCATGAGATTAGAGCCAACAGCGGAACAAACCAAGAAAAACAAAGTGTTTATTTTAGTTTTCTTGTACACCTGTCTTAAAATGTGAGGGATACTGGAGCTTGGTTGGGGTTGTGGGACGGCTACCAGCAGGCTTCCCTTATTTTTAAAGCCAAAACTTGACAGCTAAGCATTCTCCAGCGGACTTGGGTCCCTCTCAGCTCGAATTCACGCACTGAATCAGAATCTGTGCACGCCGGCAAAATGTACACGCAGGATGCGGGCAGAACGGTGACGGGATTTGATTGGTTTAAAATGTATGCCACAAAGATTTTATTGGTTGGTGTTTTCCCAGGTTTATTCCTGCTGTAGATAGCGGACATGTCTTGCTCTGTTTCAAGAACACATTATGAATTGATTGCCATCAGGTCATAAAGATCATTTTAACCAATATTACAAAAAGTGTATCTAAATCAGATTAGCTTTAATGCATGGAATTTAGTTTAAGGTAAATATGCACTTATTTTCCTAATGGAAATAGATATTTCTGGCTCACAATCTTGCATAGAGGGTGGCAGTATTGCTCTTCTGACGTTGGATACCACCTGCCGCTGAACAAAAAGAAAGCTAAATGCAGAGTTGTTCTCATTGTGGAAGCAGCGAAAAACCTGAATAAAAGAAAAGTTTTACCGGAGATGAAAAAAGGAAAGCGAGACAGTAAAAAGCAAAATTCCTGGACAGGGATAAACATTTGCCCGGCGTTCACTCGCTGTCGTGAGCTGAAAGCTGAGGAGGGATGTCTGACCACTGCTGATTTAGCCCTGTTATTGTTGGACTTGTATGTACATGTTGATTTATTTGGAAAGAAACATGATCAGACTGTACCTTATCAGTCCACATGTTTATTTCTCTCTCGGGATGTTCTGTCGGCTCGCTTCTCCTCCATCCGTATGTCAAGAAATGCACGTTGGTGTGAGGCGCTCTGTTTTGCGACTGTGCAGTTACACTCAATGACCATAGAGGCCCCTAGAGAGCTAAAATCCAGAATATTTGAATATATTTGAATTATGACATCTAAAGTCAAATGTTGATCATTGAGGCAAGAAATCGCCGGGCAAGGGGTAAACATGGGCCCAAATGAACAAGACCTTTCACTTGTGCTTAGTTTGTACTGGACATGGACATCTATGTTAAGTTTGAAGACAGACAGTGCGCCTGTGATAGTAGGTTATACCTCTGAGGTGGAACATGTGCAGGAATGTGGTCAATTAGGTGGTCTTTATTCTTTGAGCACATGATTTGACACCCCCGGAGCCAAATAAAAATCCACAACCTCCTGGATATATGTCATGTCAGAGGGATTTATGTTCAAATCAGTGTGCACCAAGTTAAAACAGGCTACTCCCTTAAGAAATGGAAAGAATAAGTCTTTTTGCATATCAGTTCTCTCGTTAGTTCTTTCTACCTTGTTCTGCAAGCCTTGTGACTCAAGGCTTCTTGTAAAAAGGATGTCATCACTTCTTTGTCCTCCTCTCGCTGTCTGGTGCTGACTGTCTTCCTTTTTGGATTTCTTTTAACCTTCCATATTGGCAACAACAGAGGTCGCAGAAATTCTGTTGGTTCTGTTGGTGGACTGTACTTAAGCACATTCAGCCGGTACTTGTGAAGGTGACATCTTAATAAAATTGTGTTGGGAATTTCCTTAAACTTTGCATCAATGTTCACTCTGACTAAAGGATGAATGGACAAGATTTCGGACTTCATTGGTCTTTGGTTATCCCTGGATTTTAAGATTTTCTTTAGTTTCAAAAAGTTGATACATCAGTTTCGGGTGTATTCATAGCTAAGCCCCCCTCTGAGTACGACTGAGTGCTGAGAGCTTTGTGTGTATTACCTCAGACAGCCTCAGATTATATCACTTTGAGAACAATGGACGTGCAGACGGTGTGATTAGTAATAATCATATGCTTTGTTTAGCATTGCAGCAGACTGTGATGTCAGACTGTTTGGTAACAGATAAATTGACTAACTCTGTGTAGACTGACATGACAGTATGATATAACAGAGCTTCGAAATGATTCATGCTTCACAAGATGAAAACATCAAAGTGAGCTATTTAAAGATGTAATAAGCGGAAACATGAATTCATCTAATCATGTGGGTTTACTACAAGTTTCTTCATCATCTACACAGATGACTCAGCCAAAGAATTCTTTATGGCGCATTTCCACTTGTATCGCTTGGCTTTACTACTCAGTTTTGCTATTTAAAACTTTATCTGTTATAGTATGTGGTTTGATGGTAATCTCTAAACATACCCAGTTCACATAATGCTCTGCTAAACTGATGTGACATCTGAGCAAAAGAACTAAAAAATATATTGGCTATATACAGTATATGATATGAACTGCTCACTCTTGGTTTGTGGCTTATTGTAATAGGATGGGATAAGTTTTGTTCTGGAGTCTGTCTGCAAATACTGCTAAAAGTAGACGTCATACATCATTATAGAGCCAATAGCCTTAGGGTGAATCCCAATTCTTCTCCTCATCCCTTGCCCTTTGTCTTATCCCTTCCCTTTAGCTCTCTGTTTTGAGGGCCAAGGTGAAGGGGTGGAAACGCGCTCCTAAGAAATGAGACACCACTTGATCCCTTCCACGTCATCACCCCGAGCCACTCTCTCGTTGTGATGTAGGCAGATACAACATTAGCCGTAGCTACAGCTGTGAAAGCTAGCTCATCTTCAAGAAAAATTGTAGAATACAACTAACAATTCAAACCATGATTAACATTTATTTGATGATTTAATAATTACTTATAATTAAGCACTTCCTTTTGATCTGCCTTCGTGTCAGCGGGCACAGTGTATACTGGAAATTGTCATACCCTCTAGTTTCAAGTGAGGTCCCGGTCTGTCTTTGTTTCGAGGGCTGTGTAGTCCTTGGTATTAGCTCTTTCCCTTATACCTATGGAGAACTGGGACACCACTTCACCAGACGGGAATGTGCACAACCGGGAGTTAAGGGGTGAGACAAGGGGTGAAATTGGGATTCACCCTTATTCTCAGTACCAAAAGCACTGCAATGAGGCTCCATTTCATCAACACCACAAGACATTCAAATTAATTCTGTTAAGTTGTAGCAATTGTGCCAGACAAAACTGCAATATGGATGTGCATACCAGATTCATGCCCCCAAATACACAAAATAGACACTCATTCACAGTGCTCCTCACTCCCGCTGAGTACACATGCCTTCTTCTCTCCAATATCATGCCTCTTTTACAACCTTTGGAGATGGTGTGATTAAGAGGGGGTCAACTGTTCTCCCATGCTGTCTCTGTAATGTTCACAGTGAAGACGAAACTTCACAGGGGCATAATACAACGGCTTGAGACAGAATCAGCTTTAGAATCAGAAACAGCTTTATTGGCCAAGTACGTTCACAGCATACATGGAATTTGGTTTCTGCAGGTGGTGTTGCTCGTGGAACAACAGTAGAAAAAATAAACATAATACCAATAGAAAAATATCTATGCAAAAAAATATGACTAATAAGAAAAGAAATAAAATATGTATGCGCCCATAGAGATGATATGTACACATAGTGGAGGAAAAAACAAACAAAGAAACAATATATATATATATACATATATATATATATATATATATATATATATATATATATATATATATATATATATACATATACATATATAGATAGATAGATATAGATATAGCTATATATATATATATATAGATATATAGATATATAGATATATATATACATATATACATATATATATATATATTTTTATATACCCCGATCAACATTGGCTGTGAGTACTAACTGACTTTACATGTTTGTTTGGTGTTTTCTTACCGCTGACTGAGACATGACTTGGTGTAGTGTAAAACAAACATGTTGTGCTGAGGGTTTGGAGTTGAATCAGTCTTCTGGATATATCAGCCGCGCGCGTGCATGTGAGCGGGGGCGGGCGGTTAGGCGGAGCCCTGAGGAGATGCTACTTTCAAATTCATGCTAGTTTTCCAAAATCTCCGACCCCAGCTCTAAAGCCACTCTGCTCTCCCAAACTCTCCATGGTGACAGCCGATAGCACATGCAAAATCCTCCTTCAAAGAGGATGATCCACACCACTTTTACACCTGTTAGCAATTGCGCACGCAGTGATAGTAGATCAACTGCAACACGCCCACTAATAGCGCAAGCAATTTTTTTGTTTGCACACGCAATTTATCACTTGTTATTTTGGATCTAAGAATATCAGGCCCAGAATGATTTGGTCTGAGGCTACGTTTACACATACACGGGTATTTTTAAAAACGGAGACATTTCCCTTCGTTTGTGCCTTTCATTTACACACAAACGGCGAATTCGCCTCGGAAAACGAATCTTTCTAAAAACTCCGGCCAAAGTGGAGATTTCGGAAAACTCCGTTTTTGCGTATTCATGTAACCTGAGAAAAACGGAGAAATACACATGGAAATACAGGCTGAATCTCAATCTCCTCCCTGAACCCTGAGCCCGGAGCCATAGACATTATATACGTAGACGCCTCATTACGTGCTGGACCGCATCGGGCGTCGCCGCCATATTGGAGGGGGTCTCTTCACTCTGGTCTCGCACAAGAAACAAGTGGAGTGAACGCATTTATGCTCGTGTTTTGTGCAGCCTCCAAAACAGCTGAATAAAAACGTATTTAAGGTTTAATACGCATGTCAACATGATTTATATAAGATGTCTGGTTTGTGTGTGCGAGCGCAAGTAGGCTACATGTGCCTGAAATAGTTGCATTGAATATTCTTACAGCACACAAAAACAAAAATACGAAAATAATAATAATAATAATACTGTTGTTGTTGTTACTATTACCATTACTATATTACCATTATTACTTAATCATCAGACTTACTCATTTATTTTCTTGATCCCCTTCTTATTATATATATATATATATATATATATATATATATATATATATATATATATATATATATATATATATATATATATGTATATATAATTGTAATTATTATTATTATTTTCATATTTTTGTTTTTGTGTGCTGTGAGAATATTCAATGCAACTATTTCAGGCACAGGCACATTTACTTGCGCTCGCACACACAAACCAGACTTCTTATATAAATCACGTTGACATGTGTATTAAACTTTAAATATGTTTATACTCAGCTGTGTTGGAATAAAACTAAAAAAAGTCATCTGCTTTCAATATTGCGCCGTTTACTGTCACTTTAGGCTGCACAAAATACGAGCATAAATGCGTTCACTCGACATGTTTCTGGTGCTAGACCGGAGTGAAGAGACCCCTCCAATATGGCGGCGACGACCGATGCGCTCCAGGCAGGCCGCAATGAGGCGTCTACGTATATATGTCTATGGTGGTCGTCGATATGAGGCTTCTGATTGGCTTGCATGGCTTTCTCCTTCTTCCTACACTGCCACCCATAGGCTTGGCGTAGTTATGACGGCGCTCGACGGCGTATTTATGCGGGTTGATGTAAACGGAAACTTTTTTGAAAACGATGCCGTGTGCACGATGTTATTTTGAAAAACGAAGGGAGGGAAATGTGCGTTTCTCAAAATACCCGACTACGTGTAAACATAGCCTGATTTGGATCGAACGTGGTGGTACAATTAGATCCAAGAGATTGTGAAGTCCTAAAAAATATTCTGTTAATTGCTCTAACTTGGGGAAAAAAGGGAAGAAAACAGTGGTAGGGCTATCATTTCACAACAAAAATGATCTATTTCTTTGATATTTCTAGTTTAGGGGGTTGTTTTCTCTTTTTTGTTTTGTTTTCTGTTTTTTTATTGTTTGCAGATTTTAATGAAACTTCCAGTAAATGTTGGTCATGGCACAAGAAAAAGAAATGATAAGACTTAGCCTAAGTGGTGACCTGGACCTAGATTCTGATCCAGGAATTTTCAAGGATTTCTTAATTTTGTAATTTGGGCAGTTTTACACTTTTCACAAATAAATCTGTAAGTTCTCAATTGATTTTGAAAAAAATTTCAAGGAGTGTTAATCATGACATATGAAGGAAGTGATCACATGTTGGTGATGATCAAACTCAGACGCTGATTCATGATGACAAGTTTCTTTAATGATATTCTGAGATATGCAGCACTCAGTAACCTCTCAATGAATTTTGATTGTATTTTCAGGGAATGTTGGTCAAGAAAGAACTGATTAGAGTTTTGGGGTGATCAAAATCCAGAGTGGGAACCCAGGATTTGTTTTAGTAAATTGTAAGTGTGAAATAGGTCAGTTTTCTACATTTTTGAAAATAACTCATTTGATAATGTTGGAAATGCCTTTGAGGAGGTGTGTCCTCTAGGGTTTGTTTAAAGAAAGATTACATATCAGACTTCTAGTCAAACAAATCTGTGCTAATCTCTTTTTTAACGGTCACTTCCTTTTCGCGGGCCATGCCACTTCGGGCTGCTTATAGTCATTGTAAGAACTTGGCAAGATGGGTCAGCCCTGATTACAGACACTGAATCGGTCTGATCCATCTGCAGTGCAAGGGAATCTGTCTCTTGCTTTACCTGATAGATAATGCATGCTCAAACAGTCCACTTGAAAAAATCCCTTTATGTTGGCCATCTTCCCAAGAGACACTTCATGTGTCAGATGTTTGCCACAGCTGGCTCCAGTGAAAGGAACATGTTTGTGCAGCCACAGTAAACATTGAAGCACAGCATATGAAAGCCAAAGCCACACCTCTTGTTGGGGGTTTGGTTAGATACAGCTCACTAAAATCCTAAATAAACCAAGCAAACTCTTCTAATCAGGGTTGAAACAGAATGGTTTGTGGGCATGAAAAAAGTCTTCTATGTAATTGGATTGGATTTTTGACCAAGAGACTCTAAAGAAATGGGACTAGTCGCTGGTTTTTGTATGTTCAAGATTCAAGATTCAATTTTATTAGTGTCCCCAGAGGGCAAATTGGGTTGCAGCGGGATGCACAAAAAACACACAAGACATGAAATTACAGTATAAAAAATATATATATATATATATTTATATATATATATAACATACACACAGACAATACTACTGAGCTATCTGCCAGCACACGCCATTCATCATTAAAATAATGCCAAAATAGTATTAAAAAATATTAAAATGCAGGTTCCGGACACACAGTGACCATTAAAGTGCACAAATTTATAGTAAGACACACAGTGTCCAGTAAGTACAGTGTCTCGAAGAGTGCCTAGGTGCCAGTAAGATCAACAACATAACATCGCTAAGGTAGCAGACACAAACTAAGATCATTACTTTCTTCTCTCAGCCTCATTCAATGCTTGAATGGAGACAGGAACAAATGAGTGTTTGTACCTGTTTTTAGTGGCCCTTGGGACACACAGACGCAGACCAGAGGGAAGAAGCCTGTACTCAGAGTTGAGTGGGTGAGCATCGTCAGATCGAATAGACAGAGCTTTCAAGAGCACCTGTCTTTTAAGGATGCGATCTAGGCTGTCCAGCTGGACACCAGCTACTTTAGATGCCACCTTTACAATTTTCCCGAGGGAATTCTTATCCTTGGTACAGAGGTTACCGTACCAACAGATAATAGAAAAGGTGATGAGAGACTCAATGTAAGCACACTAAAACATTTTCATCAGGGTCTTATCAACTTGGAATTTTGCTAATTTCCTCAAGCTAAAGGCGTTGCTGACCCTTTTTACACAGCATCTCAGTGTTCAGGTCAAATTTCAGTTTTTCATCAATTATCGTGCCCAGATATTTATGGTAAGGTACAATTTCAACAGACTGACCATTGACAACACTATTCTGAGAAATATGAGGAGTACGCCTGAAATGTTAGTAAGTATGTTAGTAAGTAAAATATTATTGATGTACAGTAGCAATTTGAAAGCACAAAGTTACAAAGTGCTTTACAGAATTCAAGCAACAAAATAATCAATGTGGGGTAAAATACAGACACAAAACACTAAACACTAAACACAAACAAAGTTAAAAGAGTTTCTTGAGGGAATGTCTGTTTATATGAGCTTTTAAAATGAGCATTATCACCCTAAGTCCAGCTGTAAATGGGACGGAATAAATCCAAGATACGGTGATCTGAGGGGATGGCTGGTAGAATACAGAACAAGAACTGACTGCTGGTTCAAGTTGATAGTCAAGCATCTGCATTTTGACCCAACATTAAACATAGGAGAGGTGATTGAATAAACCCAGTTCAGATTGTTTCCACAACTGGCCCATCGATCTGTGTGGGGCAGCCCTGTACTGATTTGCTAAAAAATACACGGCAAAAAACAAGAACTCTGAGTTTCCAGACCATGTCAAAATAAAAACAGAGGAAATAATATTGATGTTTTCAACGAATCAACATCAGGCAGGAAATATAACCCTTTATTAAACTTTGCTATTTCTGTTATCCCATAAACTCACTATAACCTTTTGAAATTGTTGATCTTTCGTTTTATTAATGGTCTGGCCTCCTTCTGTCTAAATGTAAGGTCATGCAAGTGTAAAGTGGGTTACAGTAATCCAGGTGAGACAAAACAAATATGCAAGGTCATGGCCTGTGAGGAAAGTATTTATTTGATTTGAAAATATTTCTTAAATGTGGGAAACCCAAGATTTTAGTAGCGCCACACAGTATCAGTTAGATTTTTTTTTTTGTTGCACAATCCTACATACGCTTATCATCTTGTCTTGTTATTTGCTATACTTTACAGAAGAAACCACTAGGCCTTATATTTTTAACTGCCTCCTAGCTATAACGATAATTAATAAAATATTGATTTGTCTTACCCAGCTCTTGAAAGTGGAAGTTTTAAAGTAGCTGAGAAAAATATTGTATTACTAAAGCCTTGAACAAGTAGGTCATCGCTGTGACGCCAGCAAACACTTAATCCTGTCTCTGAAAAACTGCGGGTGTGGGACATTTAAACAGCCAAAATGTTGTAAAAACACCATGACACTGCAGTATCATGCACAAAGATCATGCAGTCTGAGACATTTCACCACTCTGAGAACATGTGGGTTTCCTTTGTTGGAGGCCTGTGCTGAGTTTAAAGGGGTGTAAAGGGGACAAACTTTTGCATGTGGCAAAGGGTGACATGTATTTCAATGGGCTGATTTTTATTTATCAGCTTGAGCCATGAATAAATGTATGTAAGGTTTTATCATTTTCAAGTTAGCTCTATGAGGTGAGTTTGTAAAGCAGTGTTTTCTAAACATTTAGGTATAGTTTAAAGTAGGTCAGGTATTAATTTGAACAAATATTAGACTTATATTATGACATATGGGCATATGCAGCTATGGGGCAAGAACCAATCATCAATCTGGCCTATAACATGTTTGGCTTTATTATTGTTGTTTTCTAAGCTATGAATAAAAGACTGAACATGGCAATAAACCATGAGGCAATGATGCAATGTGTGTGGGTCTATACCAGCAGAGGGCGCTGCCTATATTCAGATCGAACAACAGGCCAATCAGTCAGTCAGTCTCCGGTACACTCTTTTTCCATGTTTGCAGGACAGCAACACCATAGATTAACCTGTTCAGCCCCAACCCTTTTTAAGGCCTCTGCTCGAAAATGACATACTCATAAAGAAAAGCAACCACGAGGCCTATTTGAATTATTTTGGTGTCATAATAAATGCAACACTTAAGAGATTTATCCTGATGTGGAATTATCAGTATATGTGTTACTGGGACAGAGTAAATGAAGATAGAAGTAAGAATTATTTGAACATTTCCTCCTTGCCTAAAATTATAACGTTCTTATTGTGAATATAATTTTGGAATGATGCAGTTGCAGCTTTACAACTCTATGAAGAATGGCAAAATATGTGGGCATTACGTCTGCCAAGTTTGAGTCTGATAAAGTGATACAGAGCAAAGTTAGAGTGGTCAGGCAGAATCTTGGCCCACTTTGGCACCATTAGTCCAATTGGGAATTTCTGATATACCAAACTTTATATTTCACTTTTATGTCACTTTTGGTGTTCATTACACCAATTACAACAACTTTTGTCTTCTTCTGCTTATCCATGGCAGTTTTTGATTGTCTTTGAATAAATAAATAAATAAATGATCTTTTTTTTGTTTCTTTTTGTTAAAAATCTACCAGAACTCTACACATATTCCCATTCAAAGAAATCCATACAAAGCAACCCAAGTTTGAATCAAAGTGAGATGGATTTTGATATTGGATAATTCATTTGCTTGGTGCTGACGTTGGATTTGGTGTGTGTAAAAATGGCCTATATGATGGTGTATCTGAAAATTTTCTGTTTAATTTGATGTGTCACATGACTATATATCTACATTAAAATGTAGAAATATAATCACTTTTTCTTATATTTGTTCGAGAGCATTTAAGCATTCCCAAAACCGGGTACTTTGGGGCTGAACAGTTTAACCATGGATATAAAAGGAGAAAAGTTGCCCCTGAATTGTGCCTGTTCATTTGGTGCCTCGTTTAAGGTTAAATATTACGCTTTGACCATTGTGATACAGTCTGCCACAAATCCGTTTTTATAAACAAATTCAAGCTGTTTTATCAGGAATAGGTAATGTTGTTCATATCAGATTGACTGATTGTCAAAGCAGAAGCAAAATAAAAGCTACACAATGTAGACAAGATGTGACACCTGGTCAGGTTTTACATATATTGAAATAAGTGTTATATAATTGCAGATGTTGATTTCTGAATCTTGTATCAGGACCAACTCAACTCAAATGCCTCTTATGATCTAATTCTACATACAGTATATGCCCATTTTCAAGGGGATTTGGCGTATTGTTTTGATTTAGTTGCCAAGTGTGTGGCTGACTGTCATGTTTTTAAAGTCAATGTAGCCCTGTGGAGAAAATGTGTTTGTCCACCTTTTTAAAATTGGAAGATGAAAAAACATTTACAGAAGAATGAAAGTACTGTGGTTCACCTTCATGAGATCTCACGAGAGTATGAACATTGCTTGCCTTGAGGATTTTGCTTTATCTCTGAGTGAAAACCACTGCCTTAACTCATTACACACGAGTATTGCCTCAAGAAATCAATATTTTCATTAACCATTGTAACTTAGAATAACATTTATATCACAATATATTTGCTCAGAGAATGTGAGATAGTGTATAGTCTTTCCTAAACTTTGTATTTTGACAGTTTAATAACTACTAAATTATTTTTTACAAATCATTATTAAGAAACTCCATTAAATTTTCAGTCATTTTGAATGCAGATGCTAGCGTTTGTGTCATTTACCAAAAGATTTGAATAAAGAGCTTTAACATGCAGCATTGCAACTATATTGCATATAACTACTTTTGCTAAAGAAAATTAATATTTCCTCTGATCATGAATGGCATCTCTCTACAGCAGAATTATCTCGGGTTGGTAGCCTTTTTAGGTTCATGTGGCACAAGTAGATTAGACTTCAGATATTACAGATAATGTCTACGCTGTATTGTGGAAAAGAGGAGACTAAATACTGAGAAAATGGGGACGGGACTAAATAAGCTCTGCTTCTCCCGTCTTCCCTTTCGGACATGTACATTTGATCAACTATTGACAATGTGTGATGCTGTATAAGTGTGCTGACCTGACCGAAATAAATAAATCAATTCAATTCAATTCAATTCAATCCAACATCAGGTGTACAACATCATATTAGGCATCTGCAGAGTTTCAACTTATCAGGTCTAAAAACCAGGTTTTTTTTGGAATATTTAAGGGATGCTGGGAGTGCTTCAGAGAACCACAAAACGTTTTCAATCATCCTGTAACGATAACCCTAAATATTTAGCTCCATCTAGTGGTAAGACTAGGTAATTGCATGCCCCTGTCACACAGTTGTGCACTGTAGGGATAGAGGCATCAACATCAAAGTATCTATACTTTGATGTTGATGCCTCTTTGTCATTTCATAGTCACATGAAATGACAAAGGCAGTGCCATTGTTCATTTCATGTGACTATGGAAACCAGTCAGACGCACCAAACAGCACTCAGCAACTCTGCAAACTTTCAGAGCTCACAGACACATGACACAGTTTTGTGCCAACCTCATGTGAGAATTACAGAAGGAAAATAATTGTATGCATTCATTGAAATATGTTTAAGTCACTGTTTATAAATACTGAGAATTTAATGCTCAGTTTAGAAAGATCAGTCACCCACTTCATCATAGGCCTACATTAAAAAATATGCTTTAATTGTACTGGAATTCATAGATGATTATCAAGCCATCCAAAATAAAACTAAAAGTTTTTTTTACAGGCTAATATCTGCTAAAGGTATTCTCTTTTGACTAAGCATTTCAGTTAAACTCACTTTAAGATCTGGTGGTTCTTGGTCTAGACTACATGTTTCATTTGTGTGCTCTCAAAACATCAAATTCATAAACAAAGTATCAGTATCCAATCAATTTTGAAAAGTCTGGTTTCACCCATTACTAGTGCAACTTCAGCTAAAGTGCTTTTATATCTGCTTTTCACTTTAAAAGGAATTTTGTTCACACAAGACAGAGTGAGTTTTTAAACATGTATTCAGTACCAAATGCACATTGATATATAAAACGATAGCCTCCTCTTCAGGATTTATCATAAAATCATCTGTTAGGTCTTTAGAGAGACTCCCCTTCAGTCATATTTTTCCTCTGAAAAGTCTCGACAGTTGTAAACAATCCAAAAACCCTGAAGAACAGAATCTGATTTCACATCCAGTGCGGCTTAAACTTGGCAGTAAAAAAGAGCAGGTGTTAAATTTCACAAGTTTCATTTTCTATCCAGTTTTTTCTTTCATTCCTCCAATCGCTCCTCTGCGTTTCAGGTTGGTGAAGAGCAAGGCGAAGTTGATGATGTACGTTGAAACGCAGACCATGCAGAAGTCTCCCAGGACGAAGGCCAGAATGCATGCGAGGTAGAGAGAGCCAGCAACAGAAACCCAGGAGGAGAAGACCAAAAATGCCGCGGCTTGTTTGGACAGAGTCAGTCCTGCGATTTGAACAAGCACAGATGAGATAATGAGCAAGTTACAAAGAGACATTGTGTTTGTGATATGTAAGAAAAGATGGTATGCTTTTTTACCCCTAAGGGACAAAATAATATCAGATCTAGAAAAAAAAAACTGGTCCGGCTGCAGTTCACTGACATACTGAATTGCAGACAGTTACTATTTCTCCTAAAAATGCTCAGTACTTCTCTATAATTTGCAGAACAAAAATCCAGACTAACCAAGGCCCATCTGAAGAGTGTAAAATAAGATGCCAAGCAGGCTGTTGGGCTGGTTCAGAGGGCTATCTTTGTCCACAAAGTACTGGAGCAAGCCAAAACCACGTCCCCACCTGCCAACAAAAGAAAGGACAGAGTTAGAATTCACAATATTTTACATGTCTTCATGCTCAGGATAAGTCAACCGTCACAGAGAGACATAATGTTGGATTAATTATCTGAAAACGGGAAAGAGATTGTTCATATAAGGGATGCAAGACATTGTATGTGTGCCGGTGCTGATAATTACACCTTAAAGGATAAGTTTGGTTTCTACAGCTTTCACATTGTTTATAGAATGAAGTAGAACAATATACTCACCCAGAAGGCTTTCCTGATCCAAACAGTGCTTTGGGAGATATTTAGATCCAAAATCGAGTGGCGGACATCCGTATAATGGTAGCACATAGGGCATGTATAGCGCTGCTCCTAAAACTGCATTAATCGTCCAAAAACTCATTAGTTTCACCAATATTTCATCATGGTCCACTCGCGCTACTCCTCCAAGACAGTCCAGTGTCGCTCCAGACATGTTTTTGTGACTGTGCTGACCTCTGAACTGAAAACTGTCCTTACGGCTGCCGCGCATGCGCAGTACGGCTCATTGTTTCAGGGGCGACTGCTGGCTACTCAACAACTTTCTTCTTCCAGTTTTGTGCAAAATGGACGAATATCTATCGGATGAAGATGTTGTGGAGGAGAACTTTGAATATGATGGGTGTCCTTACAGTTTCGAGCCAGAGTTTACAGATGAGGAGCTCATCGAAAGGAGGAAGCCGTACTGCGCATGCGCGGCAGCCATAAAGAAAGTTTCCAGTTCAGAGGTCAGCACAGTCACAAAAACATGTCTGGAGCGACCCCGGACTGTCTTGGAGGAGTAGCGCGAGCAGACCATGATGAAATATTGGTGAAACTAATGAGTTTTTGGACGATTAATGCAGTTTTAGGAGCGGCGCTGTATGCCCTATGTGCTACCATGATACGGATGTCCGCCACTCAATTTTGGATCTAAATATCTCCCGAAGCACTGTTTGGATCAGGAAAGCCTTCTGGGTGAATATATTGTTCTACTTTATTCTATAAACAATGTGAAAGCTGTAGAAACCCAACTTATCCTTTAAGCTATAACCTACCTACAGTGTCTCACAAAACTATATTGTAGTTAGATGGTAAGAAATGCTGGGTCGTACCCTGACACACCAGATGAACTGTTCAGTATATTTCACTGATTCATGCTACTGCACTACAGAACGTGAGCCACTTCGTAAAAACAAACTCTCATAAAAACATGTCAGGAATGAAGTTAAATCATTCTACTGTAGAGACATTTGTGATGTGTTTTTCAGTTATTAAGAAATTTTGTCTAGATTTGATAAAACTGCTACTGAAGCTGTTAGCTGTATGCTAATCTCTGTGCAAGCAGTCACTTCCTGCTGTCCTCTTGCTCATAGCTCCCGCCTCTTTCTGCTTTAGAGGACTCTGACTGGACCATGCCGCTTTGGGCCACTCACAAATAGTGTACATTGGAGCTTGGCAGGATAGATAAGAGATCTGTCTGATTATAGACACTGAATCTGGCAGAGCCAGCTGCTGTGCAAGGTTGTCTGGGTGGCTTGATAGATTCAACTCCCCTGCCTAGTGTTACATGAACCTTGCGTGTTTCTGCATTTGTTTTTAATTTGTAAAATAATATTCTAAAAAGAGCCCAAAATAAAGTCAAATACAGACTGAATAATCTGTAATCACAGCAGGTGATTGTAAAAGCTTATGTGGATGACATAATATATATCAACAATATTTCTGAGGGTGCAGTGGCAGCAAATAGCTTTGTATTATCACCTATGAGCAGTCTACAATAAATGTTTAAACTAAGGCATATGTTGCTTAATTTTTGCACATAACACAGCAGTTGGGATGTTTTTTTCGGGATGTGTTAGTGTAGACAGGGTGGTTTACACAATGTGACTACTAGAATTTCCTGGTTTAAAGTGAATGAAAAAACAGATGGAAAATATACTCGAAGAAGCAATACATACATCTGCTTGGCCTTTCCAAGTATCAAAGTTATAGTAGTAGTAGTAGTAGTAGAGGTAAATAGTAGTAAGTAGTAGACACTTTGCCAAAAGTGATACTAGGGTGATAAGACTGTGACTTTTTGTCATTTAGGTTTGCTGAATTAGTCATTATTGACCAACAACATTGACAAGATAATGCAGCTTGCAGATTCAGGCTTGCAATTTGTTCTGTCCATGCTGAGTCAAAGCCTGAACCTTTGTCCAGACCCTGACCCCGTTTCCCCCCACAGACGCACTGACAGCTCAGCTTTAAATTCAGCTGTGTTGGGTCTGTTTTGAGTAGTCATCATAGATATCACCCAGTGTGTACACTTCTCTGCTTTTATTGTCTCCTAAAACAAAGTTTAGCTGTCCTGCCCAACATAAATTTCCATCAATGGTAAAAATGGAAAGTAACATGATCATTTTTAAGTTACTTGCCAATCGCTTTTACCAAAACATAAATACTAATTACTAAAATGTAAATACTCGGATATTTGTCAGGAGGTGACTTTAACTGCCTTTCTGCACTGAGTTTTACAATACAGATGTTGGTCTAACCAATACTGGTGATGCCTGTATATTTGTTCTTCATGATTATGATTAAAATAACCAAGCTCTGGCAGCAAGGATGAGGCTGATGTGGCCCTCTTCGTTACCAAAATTACTCATTATCTCTGCAATACATCACACAGTAGACTGAATGGGAGAAGCCTGGTTATGCTTCTTTGTGAGTGCAATGTTTCAGTTTTATAGTGATGTAAATGTGTTTTTATTTGTCTATTTTTATGATTGTATCATTGTTGACACTATATTCTGTTGCCAAATGTCTGTGCTCGATTTCCAAATAACAAATAAACAGCAAATGAGAAAATAAACAAACTAATGCTTATGTTTACATCAGAGCTTTGAAGAAATGACAACATTATACATTAGTGAAAGAATAAAGACAACGTACAGTATGTGGTCTACATATTTGTTACCAACTCCTATATCAAATGGCAGTATGTAGCGGATTTTGTTGAGAGCAATGTAAACAAATACAAAGAATGCTGAGGTTTGTATAAAAAGTCCAAAGCTCTGGTATTTAACACGTGGCAGAAGAAGGGGGTCGGCCAGCAGCCATCAAATGGTCAAATTTCTCACCCTGGAATGCATGAGTTGATTTTTTGTGCTTCTGTGAAACACATAAGTTATTAGCTGGAAAAACGTGAAATTGTACCTGGATGTGAAAACTTTGGAGCAGCTTATAGACTCCCCCAGGTCACACATCGCCCTGTAGTTTGGGTCTCTCTCTCGGGACAGCTCGACGTGAAGCGCGTAAACAGACAAACACAGGCCGAACACGCAGAGAAATATGCGCGTTTTTCTCTCCCACGTCGGAACGACCATGTTTAATTCTATCACCGGTGTCCTCTGGTTGAATGTAAAGCTCAAGTCTCTTTTGTAAGACTTCGCTTTCTGTCAAACTCTCCTGCTGAGCCTCAGAGCCTGAAGTCCTTCGCTAACAGGGACGTGCTAAAAGTCAGACTCTCGCCTCTGATTGGTCCGCTGGGTTTTGTCGCTGCTGCTGATTGGACAGCTGCACAGATGTTGGGACAGCAGCAGGAGACGAGTGTTTGTCCAGTATTTACTGTAGACTTCGGTCTGTTTGGCCTGGAGGGAGAAAAGATTTCAGTTGTATCTAGTGACCATGAAACAGGGATGGAAAAAAGCAAAAGGATGTTTTCTCTAATAAAAATTATTCTAAGTGGAAGTAAGGGTACTAATCATGTCATTTGGCAGTTATGTTTTATTTGGTCTTTTTTCTTCATTATTTATTTTGAATTTCAATTCCATCTTTAGGAAGCCATTGTCTTTGTAATCAAAACGGTCATACCTGACTCATTAAGGCCAAAAACTACATTTTGTCAAACTATGTTTTTTTTTTTTGCTTAAGTATATTTTTGGGGCATTTTGTGCCTTTATTGATAGGAGAGAGACAGTGGATAGGCTTGTGAAAGGGGGTGAGAGAGTAGGGGAAGACACTCTGCAAACTGGTCACAGGCGGGACAAACTATGTATTTTAATAAAAGTTGTTGAAATAAAAAACAGAATATCTTATACAATGCTGAGGCTATGATATGTTAACATGTTGGCCAAACTTCAACTTTTGGTACACATTGAGCTCAGTGTGCCTTTTGTGGCTGGCACAGGGAAGCAAATACAAAAAACAAGCAGCGACAAAGAGAGATTCATTTTATGATCACTGATCACTGATATTTTCTGGACTTCATATTGATAAACAGTATAAGAACTGCTTGGCTTTTGATCATTTCAGTTTTGGGATGCAACATGTTTCCCTTTGGGATATAAGATTTAACGGAGGCAAATCTTTCACAATAGAGATAGATTAATTGTTACAGAACTACTTACTTGTTGCTATTAGCCAAACAATTGGACAGTTTCACTTAGGTTATGGAAAGGTGGCCTCTTTTGCCATCTAGTTTTTTTTTTGTCAAGGGAAAGGCTATTTTTAATGCTATTTAAAATGTTGCAAAGAACAAAAGTTCCCCCAAGTAAAAGTTAAACCAACATTTCAGGTCAACTAAAACAATAACAAGCACACAAAAAGCGCTATGCCCACCCCAACTAAACAACTTAACATTAGCATTTTGTGTGTCACTTGCTGTCTATGCATAATGTGCAAACAGAGATGGCATTATTAAAAAGTAATACAGTACAGACAAAAAAAATACAAAATATATATTGAAGCATTTCTGAAGTCCTATAGTAATTCTCAAACATTTGTCAGCAATGTATTGGCAAAGTAAATGTATATATATGTCTATATATATGTCTCTCTATATATATAGATACGTGTGTTTGTGTACATATTGCCTGTACTGTATTTGTATCGTTGACATTTGTATCATCCAATGATCATTTGTATCATTGGACCATTGGGGTCACAAGTTAGAAGCAATGATGAAATAATGAGCAAACCACAGCCTTTGAGCCAGTTTCAGCTTCTTTTTTGACTCAGGTAACAGAGAACTGAACAGGTTAATGTTTATTTTACTTGCTTTTTTTTCTTTTCTTTTGATAGTCTATTAGGGCTTTTTACATTAAACAATTGCTATTTTCCAAGAAATACTGCTATTTTAATGCTGCCATACTGTATGTCACATTTCTTCAAGTTAACATTTTTTTTTTTTTAACATGTGAAATGGATTTGGGGAATAGGATGGCCTCATTTAAACCTCAGACCGCCCGTTTTCCATTCCTGAAATGAAACGTGTTTCGCGGCCTCATATAAAACAGAATTGGGAAAGAATTAATGTAAATTTCTGCATGGAGATGACTTTTAAATCACTATCATGTTTTCCTGGCTGATTTAATATATCATAAACACAAAGAGCTGCACAGGCAGGTAATTTGTCCTTTTGTGGCTCCTCCTGAATCATTAAATTCTGGAAAAAGGCGTCACCGCATAAAATCACAGAGACCCTACTGTTTCTGCTGATGTCCCGCCCACCGTTACGTCTATCACTTCCATTGGATAACTTCCCGGACGCCCATCTGTATTATTGGCTCTCAGCTTGTCGGTCAAACCCAACACGGAACTGCAAGAGGAAGCGGCAGACAAAAACACAGAGAGCGGCGGTACTACGGCATTATAAAACATTTACGGATGCTGTGTTGGGCCCACAAGGTAAAAAGGTGTTGCCTTATTGAGATACGCGTGTCCTTGTGTTCTCGTTTGATCACATTGACGGAGAAAGACTCGGTTTAATGGTCACAGTCCCTGGACAGCCTGAGCGGCAGGTAACTAGCCTACGCCCCTGCGTCAGAAAGTGCTGTGCCTCTGTGTGGTCATTATTTTAGTTTAACAGCCCCAAGGGACCAAAAAACAGCCTGTTATTTAATCACAGCTTTATCATCTATTTGTTAGTGTTTGGTGATCACCCAGACGTCCTTTGATTTTGAGAGCCACAGGTATTTGTCAATTATTGACAGGCCCAGTGTAAAGTTATGTGAAGATGCTGTGTTTGACACTTTAGTTCAGACTTTTCAGCTTTTTCAGTGCCCACTATTGATTGTTTGAATGTCAGCTCTATCAGCTATTTCTGGTCAATTTATCGATCACGTCAGGCAGCAAAAGAAACTGGTTTATCACAGGTTTGGATTTATACACCTGTTAATATTTGACATTTCACAGCCATGGATGTTACATTTATCACTGTACTCATGTTAAAGTATTGATCATTCAAGTCCAGCTAAAGGAATACTCCGACTATCTATAAGTGCTCCATTAAATGTACTGAGTATACTGAGATCACTTTGCTGGAGTGTCAGGGGTCAGACCAGTAATTAGGTGTAATCATGAAAATATAACACTAAGAATTTGTCCCCCATTATAAAAAAACAACAGACATTTAATACATCAGTAAAATATAATTCGTGAGTCATAGTTTGACATGATCACCAGAGAAGCACAGTGTTATTGGAACAATGTCAATATAGGCAGATAACTGCCGAAAAAAGGTTTATTCTATTCTATTCTATTCTATTCTATTCTATTCTATTCTATTCTATTCTATTAATGCCACAATTCAGCTGTCCAAGTTGTCCATATGTTAGGGCTGCTCAACTATGGAAAATATCATTAATGATTATCGTTTATTTTAATAGATACTGAGATGATATCATAAGATGATGCTTTTGAAAGACAATTACTCACTGTCTTTAAATCAAATGTACCACATGTTTATTGAACGCATGTGTTTTGATGCTATCATTTTAAACATTAAAGAGTGGGAAATACATAGAAATGCATGTGTAAAAACACAAATACTTAAAAATTATGTTAACTATAATATTGGAAAAAGAAAAAAGGTTGAACATGTCATGTGGCACAGTAGTCTTTAAATCTTAATTACTCAGCTTTCCCAGTTGTGGAAAGCAGTAAATGTTATCAAGTTGAAAACTGATTTCTTGCCCAGCTCTACCATGTACTTCCCACATATATAGGTAGCAATATATATAAATATACCTCTAGGTTTACCACATTAGTACTGAATGTTCACATCATTAATTTGAAAGTATCATTTATTAAAGAATAAAATGTTGTATGTTTGGCTTCGCATCTTTTTCTAACACAAATAGGCACCACGAAAGGAAAAAGCAATTTAGGTAAAACATAATAATAATTAAAAAATATAAATCAGTAATAATGAGTTAATAACTGATGCCATTTCTGATATCTGCAAAAATTCAATATTGTGCATCCCTGTAATTATCACATTGTATTTGATCAAATAATACAGAATGCTGAACAAATGAATAGACAAAATACTTTTATTGTTGAACATGAAATCACCAAAACGTAACTGTCATATATTTTTACAGTCAATCAGTTATCAATTCCAAAATGTAACCAACCATGAAATCCTATGTCTGATTCAGTTGGTATTGAAACGGTGTCATTTCAGTTTAAGTTTCAGTATGAAGCATCATGGTAGTAAACATGTTATCAGTACTGAAGTTGTTATTGTGACAGTACTAGAAAAATATTACCTTTGATCAATCTGATTTTTCATTTTATCTTGTTACTCATGTTGAAATGACAAATGTAACAAAGCAAAAACATTGTTCAGTAAAAGCAGTTTCAGTAAACTACTTAAAAATATTAAAGTACAGAAAAATGCTACTTGATTTTTGTGATTTGAGTGAATGTAATATGGTAACAACCAGCCCTGACATTTCCTCATTTTATGGTAAATAAGTAGCCTGTAGGAGGATTCATCAATATTTATCTGCAGTCCATTCCAAGCCCAGTTCTTATACTTTAATAGCCTATAAAAGTATTTGTTATACAACATTTAAGCCAATCAACATTTCACAGGTTCAAGTCTCGCCTGTAGTTTTATGTTATTTCAGTTTAAATTAGGATGACAAGTTCTTAGCCTTAACTCTGGTTCATTCAATTCCGTTGACTGCTGGTTTATGTTCACAATTTTGCTGATGTTTAAAAACTTTTAAAAACTTCCAGTTTTCCCATACTGAGTGCTCCTGATCCACCTCTATTCTCACTGCTCTGTGCAGTTCGGACAGATGCCATTTTCAGTGACTCTGCAGTGTTTCTACAGTCCATGCTCTGTGGGGTTTGATGAAAATAAACTTTTAAAATCATTTTTAGATTTTGATGGTATTTTCAAGTATTAAATTTTACTTGAGTACTCAAATGTTAGCCCTTGTTTTGTGAATTGCGGTATTGGTGTATCCTCACTTTGTGTAGTTTAATTTATGAGCAGTTTATAAATTCATCTTTTTCACAGAAGTTATTTCTGTGGTTTAGGAAAGTATGCTTAATTCTGCTCTGGCACATACATGATTTTGACAGTTGTTCACAATCAAGTTATGAATATTACTGGTAGATACTGTCTCCAGCGTAAAGCACTCACATTCTCATATATCAAACTAAATTAGTGAAACGTTCTCCATACATATTAGTTCACAGCTCTGACCACAGTATCCTTGGCATTAGTGTACTGTCTGAAAGTCCCATGGCAGCAGACTGTACATACTGTGTGTTTGAGATCCGGATGTATGTAGCCCTAAAGTATCTCACACTTACTCTCTATCTTTTTGCAGAAAAATGTCTGCTAAGGAGGGTGGAGATGGTAAAAATGGTCAACCTTTGGCCCTGTCACCTGATAGGATGGCAACTGACAAAAGCAGGGAAAACCAGAACCCGCAAGGAGGAGGTACAATAGGAGGCACAACAGACACCAGCACAGCAGCAAAAAACCTGGCCCTGCTTAAAGCTCACTCTCTGGATGTGAAGTTTGATGTTGGAGAGGAATATGATGTTATAGAAACCATCGGCACGGGGGCCTATGGCGTAGTTTCATCCGCCAGGAGAAGGGACAATGGTGAGATCAGTCTAATAGAGTTACCCACATTTGATATGGATACTTCTAAACAGTTAATATTGCCTTTTCCATTCCCCGTCTTTCACTTTGGCATGTTTTACTTTCACAGGCCAGCAGGTGGCAATAAAGAAGATCTCCAATGCTTTTGAGGTGGTGACAAACGCCAAACGCACACTAAGAGAGCTGAAGATTCTCAAGCACTTCAAACATGACAACATTATTGCCATAAAGGACATCCTGCAGCCAAACCTCCCTCACTCTGCCTTCAAGTCCGTGTATGTACTCACACTGATTTCAGAGGAATTTAAGTGGCAAATGGCTGCAAGAAAACTGCGCAACTCTGTAATCGGAAACTTTTAAAGGCACACATAAAAAGTCTTACAGTAAAAACAATGTGCCTCACTGATGGAGTGCAGTTTTCCATACCTGAGCAACTTGTGACTTTTATGTCAGTCAGGACGAAAGTTGATTAGCCATAAATCAAGCATTTATGTTGACTTATTTCTGTAATGTCAAAGTGATTATAAGTTATTTAAGGGCTGCTTCAGAAAACACCAGGAATGCACTTGTAACTTGACACTTCTACAATAAGCAGTAGAGAGTTTTCTGTTCATATGAAGCAGTGCTCTCTCTCATGTCTGCTTCACTTTCTCCTTGAGGTAGCAATGGACCGTGATATCTTATTATTGAATTAATGTGCTGCACCATAACTCTACTGGGGATGTAGATCTTTCAATAAGTTTAACTGAACTTAATTCTGAATCTTGGGGTCACAATATGATTTAGATTGGATTTTAGATTCAAAGTGATTCACAATTTTTTTTATTAATAGGTGTTTATTTTAGGATCTGCATCCATGGAAAGTAAGAGGCTGGCTAACACGATTAGCATGATGTGGCACAAAAAGTACAACTGTATTTCTTCAAGACATACAGTTGATGTGTTCCACATATTTACACCAGCTTATTATGATGTAGATACACTGCTGTAAACATAAAAAATGCTGAATTAAAAAATGTTTTAATATGAGAACTAGAAAGCTAACACAGCAGGAGCAGCACACCCTCTGCTCAGCATCCAGGAAGGGAGGAGAGAAAAGCCGCACAAAAGAGAACAACAGTTTGCTGTGCTGGGCCTCCAGTGAAAATGTACTTACAAGTAAGACTGTATGTTTAACTAGATGTCCAGAGAGCATGAAGCAGAGTTATATTAGTGTAAAAATCCATGGATAACTTCTTGAGTTATTTCACTCAGACAGACCGACAGACAAATGCAGGCAAAAACCATAGCCTCCTTGTTTGAGACAAATAGAGGTGAATACAAATCACTTTATGAATTCACTCAGAAAATTAATGTGAACTGGAATTAGTTGCACAAAGTGGAAAATGATAAACTTCTAAGTTTTATCTTAGTTGTTTGCCGTTTGTTTTGCAGTACAAAAATGTTTTTTGGTTCTAATCACAAAAAAGTTTATAACACAATATTTTCTTTTTCTAATCTGATTTTTGTAACAGTGAGGTATCTTTCAGGCAGAGGGTGAAGGCATTCATAATCATATGTAGTAAATAAAAATGGTAGAAAGGCATTTTTTCATTACTCAATTAATCTACTTTGATACTGGGACCGAGTGACTTTGTAATTGAAGTCCCAGTTAAAATGTGGAAAAGTAATGAAAACTAGAAGAGCTCAGCCGAGGCGTTCATGACATCCTCAGAGAGTTATGTTTGGAAAGGTGCAGACCTGCCCTGTTGCTCAAAGATAAAAAATCTATTGTAAAATTCCTGAATCCAAATCCAGATTGGGATCACCACCAAAACTAAAACTTTTCCCTTGAGCCATGACAAACATTCCCTGAAAATTTCCGTGAAGAACTTCTTAAGTTATCTTTGTCACAGATTGACGGATGGACAAACAAACAGACGCCGGCAAGAACATAACTTCCTTGTTGAAGGAAAAAATGTGGCAGTAACTTTATGTATGCACTTTGGTACATTAAGCATCTTAGAGTTTCCTGTGTGTGTGCATAGAAATCTTACATTTTGGATTTTTGCCAATATTCAGAACGCTGATATTTTAAAATGGTTTTGACTGATATATGGACATAAATATAGGGTGGTTTTTTTTTGATAACCCCTACGTTATATACAAAACTAAGTTTAAACTGATAAAGTCAAGCTTTATCTGACATTTATAGAGCTACAAACACTATTTTACTCATCAGTTGACATTAAATTTCAGCACCATTAGAATCCAGATATATGCCAGTTAATCCTTGTTCCACCAAAAACAGTAAAAATTTGTTTCACTGTCAAAAGGAAATAAAGTCACCAATTTTTATTTAACTTAAACAGTTCCCCTTCCGCCTAACCATTTTAAGTACCCTTGTGAACAATATAAATGAGTACTATCAGCAAACATTTCGTAACATAAAATATCATTTCATGAAAGTATGATTAACTAAGGTCCCAATGCTGAACCTTGTGGAACTCCACTGTTGATTTTCTTATATGTGAATGGACATAATTTATTTTCACACACTAAGACTTTTTTTCTAAATGACCTCATAACCAGTGGTATGCAACACCTTTTATACCAAACTGGTCACATTTCATCAGAAGTAAGAGTGATTGGCTGTTTGAAAAAACTGATCAGAAATCAAAAAGCACGCCTGCCATAGAGTTTCCTATCAGTTGTTGTTGCTATGGTTTTACAAATACCATCAAAGCTGGGGATGTTAAGTGATTGCTCCTGAAGTCAAATGAATGTTCATTTTCTCAACAAAAGCATCAATAATTCTTCAATTATTTTAGATAACTGAGGTACCAAATACACTGGCCATTAGTTTGGTTCAGTATATTGAAGTACATTTTCTTATCCTCCAGTAACACAGTTTACACAAAAGGCTTACAAAGCAGCTAGATGCTCACACACATGGAGGAATGAACAACAATGTAATTAAGCTTCCTCATAATGAACATATAACTTAATGTTAATGATTGTATTTTTTGAGTAATAGCATTTGTGGTGTAATCAGTGTACCCGAAATCTCATTTTTCCCCTCCCCGTGTGTGCAGATACGTTGTGCTGGACCTCATGGAGAGCGACCTGCACCAGATCATTCACTCCGCTCAGACGCTCACCTCAGAGCACACACGTTACTTCCTGTACCAGCTCCTCCGTGGCCTTAAATACGTGCACTCTGCCAACGTCATCCACCGTGACCTCAAACCCTCCAACCTGTTGGTGAATGAGAACTGTGAGCTAAAAATTGGTGACTTCGGCATGGCGAGGGGCCTCAGCTCACACCCAGAAGAATCTCATTCCTTCATGACTGAGTATGTGGCGACTCGGTGGTACCGTGCCCCTGAGCTTCTGCTTTCTCTCAATCACTACACCTTAGCGATTGACTTGTGGTCTGTTGGGTGCATCTTTGCGGAAATGTTGGGGCGTAAGCAGCTTTTTCCTGGGAAGCACTACGTCCACCAGCTTCAGCTCATTTTGTCCGTGTTGGGGACTCCTCCTGATGGTTTGATTGGTGCTATAAGAGCTGACAGAGTTCGCTCCTACGTTCAGAGTCTCCCATCACGGACTGCCGTTCCTTTGGCTAAGCTGTACCCACAGGCTGAACCCAAGGCTCTGGACCTTTTGGCGGCCATGTTGCACTTTGACCCACGTGAGCGAATCAGTGTGACACAAGCACTGGAGCATCCGTACCTGGCCAAATACCATGACCCAGATGACGAGCCGATTTGTGTGCCAGCCTTTGACTTTGAGTTTGACAAGCTCCCAATGAACAAGGAGCAAATTAAAGAGGCAATTCTGATGGAGATCCAGGACTTTCATCAGAAAAAACAGGGCTGTCGCCAAAGACTGCAGTTCAGGCCCTTGGCGAGGTCAAACATCAGGGCTGTGGCACATAGCAGTAACCAGCACGATGCTCAGCCTTCCACAGTAAACATGAGCAAATCAACACTGGTTCCAATGGCACAACACCAGCAAGCAGCGCAGCTACAGCAGCAAATAAGAGACGTGAAGTCTCAGCAGCAACAGGATCAAGCACCAGCAGCTGGGAACCACACTTTTACAGATCAGATGCAAACTTTTACTGAGCCAGAAGTCGCCCCGCCTCGTGTGACCCACAATCTGCCCCCTCTCTCTAAAAGTGAAACTGGCCCGGTCGACGTGGACATGCCGAGCGCCAACTCAGACAGCGGTCAGCCAGAGACCATCGACCTGACAACACCAGTGTCCAGTCAGGACACTCCAGCAGAAACGATGAGAGACAGCGAGGCATCAGAGCAGCTAACCAGCAGCAGTCAGGCTCCTCTGACTCAGCCCACCCAGAGTCAGTCCATGAGCCAGGCGCCCACCTCCATTCCTGCAACGCCAGCACCCGCCATGACACCCCTGCCCACCACTGTGCCTTCACTTTCTCTCTCGGTGGCACAGGCCCAGTCGCTGTCTCAGTCCCTCTCACAGTCTCTGTCCAAGGCTGCCAGGCCTCCTCCAGGTGCAGGAGAGGGAGCCAGGAAAGAAGGAGCCATTTCAGAGGATACCAAAGCTGCTCTAAGAGCCGCTTTACAGAAATCAGCTCTCAGAAATAAAGCCAGGGGTGGTGAGTATGTCAATTAATCTATTCATGCACAATCCCCAACTTTTAAAAAGGTTGGATAATAATTTAACCTGAATAAAACACAATACTGTGATTGAAAGTCCCTTTAAACCTAAGCTGAAGTAAGAACAGCTCAAAGACAAATTGTTATTGTGTAAACTGATAAAATTGCTTTTTAGAAGGATATCACATTCTGACTTTTGTACTAGCAACATTTCCTTTATGTGTCAGATCAGGAGTATGTTTATCGAAATTTCACACCACATTTTCTTTTAATGACACTATCTGTTGAAGAAGAAAGTTGAATTATATCCCCCTTACTGCTCAATTTTAAGTTGCTCAGGGTTGCACATTTTTTCACAGCAAAGCCAAGCTGCTGTTATAAATGAATGAAATAAGCAAAGATGTTCTGTAAAAGATGTCATGTAGATGGAAGCATATGTTGCTCCAAACCTGCATGTAAATCTCAATGATAACGGTGCAAGTTACCTATGCCAAGGGCACAAATAGGACTTGACTTAAGTTGCCAACCAGAGTCAGAAAAGGCCAGATTATGTGGTGGTCCTCAAGATAAATTTAACTGATTATCCTGTGGTGAGAGGTGTGTTAAAAATCATCAGACAACTTAAGGCATGTTACACTGAGGGAAACCAGAGAGACATTTTTTTTGTTTCCAGACCATCTCAGATAAAAGTACATGTGATGTTGTCATAAAGTTACACAGAGGCCACAGCTCATAGCTTGTGTGTTTCTTGTTTATAAATTGGACAAGATACAGTCAACACTTTTTCACAGATAGAGAGATGGTATAGTTTTAATACATTACTTTCAGTTGATTTGTTTTATGTCGTTATCTTTTTCTAATCACAATCATAACTTGAAAAGCACTCAGAGAGCGCAGACCTCCGCCAGCGCCACAGTCCTCATCCATATCGTGATTTTCACCATAAATATTAGTCCTACCTTTATTTCATCTAAATATTTAGATTCCTTGACCATGAAAACATACCATTAGCAATTGGATTCATAATGATTTATATTTTAATAATAATATTAAGTTTATTTATATAGCACCTTTAAAGAACAGCAAAGTCACAAAGTGCTTCACAAAACAAATACAAACAATACAAGCAATACAAGCAATTTTAGTTCAGTAGTTATTCACGAAAATCACATTTTTTGCCATGGCGGTTTTCTTCTGGATCTAGCTCTAAAGTTTTTGAAGATACAACACGTCAGACTCCACATTTCACAGTATCTTGGCTTTATTTTGGCATTTGTTGCAAGTCTATGCCTTTAATTTTTCCCTTGCTATGACAAAAATATCTACATTTTTCTTGGTCTGGATCAGAGAATCTGGAATTTTGCCGGGGTCCAGATCAGTCTCTGATATCTTGTAGAAGCTGTTGGAAACTTGTCCTGTATTTTTTTTTTCCAAATAGTAATAATGCAAAAATGTCAAAAATGGTCCTATCTCGCAATGTTAAAGATTCCTTTATAAAATTCCAAGATCTAGACGGTGATCAGGATCACTCCCAAATCGAATCATTTGTCCAATCTGGACATTTTCTGAAAATTTCATCAAAATCCATCTGTAACTTTTTGAGTTATGTTGCTAACAGAGAAACAAACAAACAAACAAAAAACCCAAACAAACAGATGCCGGCAATCAGATAACGATAATTGTATATGTATTAAGCGAGCATCTGAATAAGAAGACGTTCATTTGGACTCTTTACAGTTTCTAAATCTTAACAGCCACAGCAGTGCTCAGCAGTGTAACACATATTTTCAAGTAAAATGTTTTTAAACATCATCAGAAAATGGTATTATTATAGGCTACAAGTGATTCAGTAGCATACCAGAACTTTATTTGTGGAATCAATGTACACACGTCCTTATGCTGTCTCCTTCTAATTGTAATTGATAAACCTAACATCTATCCAGAAAGTTCTTTTTTTTTTAAATCTTAATATATATCACAGGAGGAAGAAATACCACTATACCATTTTTTCCAAATATCGCTCAGCATTACTATGGACTGGAGGTGTTGAAATATCTAAATTCCTTGGAAACTGCATATCAAGTAACATTGTTCCCCAAACTGTTGGGCTGTTCACACATGCAGTCCTTCCCAAAATGGAGAACGTTGCAGACTGTTGATTGTGAATGACTGAAGCTTTATGGGTGCTCCTTTTATTCATAATTTTGTGAAAATCATCTATTCAGTGTCCCAAGTGATTCCTAACCTGCCCTTACTATTTTTCGGAAGATTTTTTCGTCACGATATTAAGAGTGACGGTATGTTTCCAAAAGGCTTTTCAGTTTAAGCATTAAATATCCTTGTGCTGTTTTCAGTTTAAAGAGACTGTGAGGAGCTTCTAAGTAATTAAAAAAAAGTCTCACTTTTAGATATATGCCTGATGGAAATACACACTATAAGATGAGTTTTATAGCATCTAAATAGGTTATCTATAAATGCTATTCCTTAGCCTTCCGGTCGGGTCGGACAGGGCTGGACTGGCCTGGATACTCAACTTCGGGGACAAGACAATTAAAACTAGAGCAAATTTATATTATTCGGACACGTGCACCGGGCTGTAAGAGGCGATATATAGCCGGCTACAAAACTACGATACTAAGTTTTCCAAAAATTGCTTGTTGTCACACATCAAAAACTACCGCTGCGTAACTAGAAAGAGAGACATTACCTCGTCGCTTTGCATCCTGTAAGTTGTTGAACAAAGAAGCTGTAAAGCAATACAGAGTTCTGAGGAAGATCCAAGCTGCATTTATTATAGCATCACAACAAACATGCTTTGGCTTGGGTCTTTTGGTGCGTTCCAGTTGTAGTCAGAAGTAGGAATTTCCGGGTTCCGAGTGGGAAAATACAACTGGAACGTTCCCCGAAGTCTGAATTTCCTACTGAGAACTCGGCAAAACCTCCCAACTTCCGAGTTGACGATCGAAGATGGATGCCCCCAGTGTGAACAGTTATTAACTCCTGTAAAAAATCAATTTATTTGCACTTCTGACTGGGGTGTGTCGCTCTAGATCAGCTGTATACATCGTATTGTTAGACTTATATTTACAGAAATGCTGCCATAGTGATAGTCACATTCTTTATGTGATATGTGTGAACAACAACACAGGGCGTGCTAACAACAGCTAACAATAGCCTGATAGATCGGCATGTTTTTTTCTGACTTCAACTGGAACGCCGATAAGTCGGAGATGATGTCACTCCCAGTTTCGAGGTTACTGGAACGCAGCATTACGACAGGCGCCGCGCGTGCTTATGGGTAGCAGAGTCCTAATGTTGCCGCAAATAGATTCTCCTCATAGCACCTTTGATATAATTAGAAAGCGATTTGTAAATTGCTGAATTCAGTTTTCTCACACAACTTGCACTGTGGCTCGACTCTCTTGAGAGGGTGTTTGTTGTAAAATAACATTACTTCACTTATCTTAATCTGAATTCATCTGGGGTCTGCAGTTAATCCTATAAAGCCAATTGTATCATATTTGATACATACTTTTATAATACCTCTTCTACTCAATATGATCATCAAATTACAAAAAAAACATCTGAATACAATCAGATAAATGATAAAAATGTCCTCAAATGGATTATCAGTTGCCAAAAACACCTAATGTATCAAATGAGATACAAAAAATCTATATGTTAAAGGACCTCTTTCACAATACATGTAATTTTGCCCGCAGCCCAATTTTTTGTTTATTGTGTGGTATTTGTAGTACACCCAGAGACTCCCAAGAATATACCTTTAGAAAATCCAAAAGTCATCCAGGGCCTGTACTATGACCTATTTTATGATCATTGCCATAGGTGTGAGCCAGGGTGCACACTTTACCCCAAAACTTACTCAAACACAAATAATAAATCATCAAATTGGGTCAAATCACCTTCACTGAAGTCTGGTGCATCTTTTGAAATCAAATGTAAAGCTAAGTATTACAATTGAAAGAAGTTATTGAATTTTAACTGGAAAAAAAATAGTTTTTTTAAGATTTTTTCAACAAATTCAATTCTTTAGAGATGTGTCTGACCAACTTACAGTTGCTGTACAACTACAATACTTACAAATTATTTGGCCACATATATATTCTCAAAGTGGGAAAAAAATCATCAAATTCTGAGACCGGTAAAGTTGTTCAATTAACAGGTTGGGTTACTGTGGAAGAATCAGGATACTGTTCCATGTCTTGTATATCAGGGAACCTTTAAAGATTTGTTCAGAATTCATCCTTTAAGTATGATTTCTTTTAGAATTTGAATGCTAGATTCAAAACAAACATTTCACATGAAATGTTATTCATTTTAATATTGAACAGCCACAAAGGGCCTGTATATTATGCCTTTGTGATGAGATAATAATGAGCCATTGATACAAGTAAAAACCGATGCAGTTTTGGATTGTTGTAATCAGATTGTATATATCTACAATGACAGCAATACATAAACATTACTTCTGTCAATTTCTGTTTCTAGTACTTATATATACATGTAATCTGTTTTATGGCCTTCGTGTCTTTTTGCATAGCAAGCTTGGACAATTTTAATTTGTAGACTGGAACTAAAGTGAGGGAAAGGGATCTGAGAAATCGATAAGATGTATGATTTGCTGGTTATTTCATAGAATGCAGTCTTTGAATTTGCTTGTGTATGGTTGGAGGTGTTTCTGATTTTGAAAATGTTTATAATATCCCAAATAATAGATTACAGATGCAACATGTGCACACATGCCAGAGGTTCTCTTTCCAGCAGGACAGAGACAATAATATGCCTTCACAGGATCATCTGATGCATTCTTGTCAAATTGAATCCAAACATTGTATTTGATTTGAGATCTGTGACGAATGAATCTGTCCCTAATGAGATCAGCATCATGCTGGTAAACCCAAATCTCATAGTCACCATCATTTTTTTGATGCTCAGCAATGTAGCCAGGGGACTGTTTGATTTGGTATGTACCGCATGTTATGGTCTCAAGGTATTCCAGATCCACATGAGGGAACGAGATATCAGATGCTTCAAGCTTCTGCCATTCACTACGAGCTCTACGTGACATATTTGGGTCTTCTGCAACTCGTTTTGCCAAAACATTGTCTTTTTTTAAAAGTGAAAGCATACGCTGAGCCATCTTAGTATCTCGTTCCTCTCGATCTGGATCTGAAACATATATTGGTCCTCTGAAGGCATTGAGACATGCAGTTACTATGCGCACCAATTTGCCAATGACCTCAACGAAATAATTTGAAGTAAGTTGTTCCTTAAACAACATCCACTTCTTTAAACGCCCGTGGTAGGACTCTACTATCCATCTTGTTTTGGTACAGCAACGATCACTATTGGCTGTTGAGGAATCCAATTGGGATTTACCAGTTGGTAAAAATGACGGCATTCTAGCATCATACCCCAACTTAGCAAGAAGATCTAAGGCATCCCTGAAACCGCGATCTACAATCATATTGTCATTTGCTTCTAACCAAGATTTCAATATTTCAATTTTTTCCATGATGAGCCGAGTTATTGTTGCATCATTTACGTTACCATGGTAGAGGCCAATAGTGTCTAAAACATATCCATCAGGCAGTACAACTGACATGAATTTTAGGTAATTTCGTTTTTTCTGTCCTCCGTAAGATGCCCTTTGAAACTGATGATCACTGCATTTGTTGAGGTAGATATATGTACCATCTAAGATAAGAGTGACCTGGTCACCATAAAAAGCTTTAGTAAAGACAGTGTTGTGAGTTATGGCATCATGGCGTGAAATATGATTTGTGCCAAGGTATTTGGGAACAACTATTGTGTTCAAAATATCTGCAATTGTATGAAAATATCTTGACAGTGTAGCTTGGGAAAGATTAGTAAGCATGGTCATTTGATTCCATGAAAGGTTTGTTTTCAGTTTTGCCCAAAAGTAAAGAAGCAAATCTATTGCTCTGGAACTATCACTTGAACCTGAAACAAGATCAGATTCACACATGTCATACATGTTCTGAAATTGCACCAATGTCCAGCCAGTCCATGCATGGCAGTCAGAATATGACAAGGTTTCAAACTTCAGTTTGGGTGATGTCTCATGTTTGGATACTCCATGTAGAATATATATAATATATATACTTCATATATAGAATATATGAAAAAAATATATAATTCAATTGAATGCACAATACTAAATTGAAGTTAACATCCATTTGCTGCAAATTGCATGAAATAAAACATTACCCTTGATATAATACAAGACATGGAACAGTATCCTGATTCTTCCACAGTAACCCAACCTGTTAATTGAACAACTTTACCGGTCTCAGAATTTGATGATTTTTTTTTCCCACTTTGAGAATATATATGTGGCCAAATAATTTGTAAGTATTTTAGTTGTACAGCAACTGTAAGTTGGTCAGACACATCTCTAAAGAATTGAATTTGTTGAAAAAATCTTTAAAAAACTATTTTTTTTCCAGTTAAAATTCAATAACTTCTTTCAATTGTAATACTTAGCTTTACATTTGATTTCAAAAGATGCACCAGACTTCAGTGAAGGTGATTTGACCCAATTTGATGATTTATTATTTGTGTTTGAGTAAGTTTTGGGGTAAAGTGTGCACCCTGGCTCACACCTATGGCAATGATCATAAAATAGGTCATAGTACAGGCCCTGGATGACTTTTGGATTTTCTAAAGGTATATTCTTGGGAGTCTCTGGGTGTACTACAAATACCACACAATAAACAAAAAATTGGGCTGCGGGCAAAATTACATGTATCGTGAAAGAGGTCCTTTTATGGAAATTTTGATTTTTATGGATTTTAGCAGAAAGTGAGACAAACATTTCAGCTCCAAAAAATTATAATTTTCTGGCTATGATCTATGGTCTGGGGCCTTAAAGGGTTAAATACCATTACTTCAACTTTCTTTATCTGAATTCATCTCTTTCTTGCAGATGCGGGGCCCTCTGCTCTGGGTATTGACTCTGGTGCAGGAGGAGGTGTCTCGTCCTCTCTGTCTTCTACTCCAGAGTCTCGCCGGCCTGTCACAGCCCAGGAGCGTCAGCGAGAAAGAGAGGAGAAACGGAGGAAGAGGCAAGAAAGAGCGAGGGAGCGGGAGAGGAAAATGAAGGAAAAGGAGAGAAGGGAAGGAAAACAAGGGGACTCTCTTGGTGGGGTCCTCTTGAGTGACAACGACAAAAGTCTTCTGCAGCGATGGACTCAGATGAGGGACAGGCGCAGCGAGAAAGCTCAGATCCCTAATAATGATGGGGTAAAGACGAACAAGTGTAATGTGAGCTCCCACAGGGGCATTGTTATTGGTGAGAACACTCAAGCAGCACTGAACAATAAAACAGACAAGGAAGTAAGGACGATTCAGCCTCATGAACAGATACTCTCTCAAGTGAAACCAAACCAGCCGCCTTTGTTTCAGGCCTCTAGCAACCAGCAGCCTTCAATACTTTTCCCCTTGAGCCAGAGGAAGCCTCAAGCCGACATCGTTGTCTCAGTGAGTGGAGGGCTGGACATAATGACTGTCACTGGTGGCTTCGTTAAGAACAACACACTCAAACCTCACAGTGAGAGCAATGGACAAAGTGGTTTCAACTGTTTGGGGAATTGGAGTGGCCCTCCACAGCAACAACCGCCAAACAGAAAATCTCAGTCTCAAACATCAAGCTTTCTTCAGCCACAGCTTCAACCTCAGCCCGAGCCTCAGCCCCCACCTCAGCTGCTCCCTCTGGAGAGTTTTTTGACCAAAGCCCCAACCAGAGAGAAGAACGGAAACGAGGACCTCGGATGCCAGAATAACCTCAACACCCACCCTAACACCTCGACCGCAAGTGCCGGTCCAATGGAAAAGCTGTGTCCCTCTGTTGGAGAGAAATCTGGGCCACAGACCACAAACCCTCTCTGTGGGGGGCTTGGAGTTCCCTCACAGCCCCATCCTAGCCTTGGGTTCACTGACACTGGACAGCAGGGACCCTCTGCGGCCCCTGATATTCACACAGTTACACTGCAGCTCTCTAAGTCCCAGGTTTGACTCACATTCTTTTCTTTACTTTTTGTACAGGTTTTTGTTTTACACAGAAGAAACTGAACGTTCATAGAGCCAAAGTCGCTTGTAACTAAGGTCGGGAAATACAGACCAAAATCCCATCTGAAGTTTTTTTTTTTTTTTTAATATGTTTTTTGGGCGTTTTTTGCCTTTATTGATAGGAGAGAGACAGTGGATAGGCTTGTGAAAGGGGGTAGAGAGAGTAGGGGAAGACACTCTGCAAATTGGTCGCAGGCGGGATTCGAACCTGGACCAGCAGAAGCATGTACATGGGGTGCCTGGTTGCTAACCACTCCGCCAAACCAGCACCATCTGAAGTTTTTTTTGTTGATTACTATGATAGAGTATCAGAAATTGGCAGGACGAAAAAAAAATGTTTGGAAAGGGATTTATTTTCATTATGCGCTTTGAGCAAAAGAGTCAAAATGTTGAATTGCTTGAAATTAAAGTCTAAATTTAAATATTAAAGTTGAAATACAGAAACTGACTTTATACAGTCCTCACCCATATTAGGATTTTTACCATAAATATTAGTCCTACCTTTATTTCATCTAAATATTTAGATTCATTAACCATGAAAACATACCATTAGCAACTGGATTCATAATGATATCTATTTTAGTTTGGTGGTTATTCATGAAAATCGCACTTTTTTGTAATGGCGGCTCCAGACGGGGACCCAGATAACTCCCAAAGTCTAATCATTTGTTCCTTATCCCAGTACGGACATTGCTTGAAAATTTCTTCAAAATCCATCCATAACTTTTTGAGTTATGTTGCTTACAGAGAAACAAACAAACACAAACAACAGACACTGGCAATAGCATAACCTCCTGGCAGAGCTAAAAATCATCTGCCCATGTATTTTTTATGCCTGACCTTGACATCCTCCTGTGAGTAAGGCTATACCATGCATATTCTGCATGATTATAAATACAAACAAAATAGAATTATGATGGAATTATTATTGATTGATACTGAAATCACAATTATCAGTCAATATTACTGACTGACCTGAAATCTGTATCACATGCATTAATTGTTATAAATCTCGGTCAACATGTCATTTTTTATGTTTGTGCCACTTTAGGAAACAACAGATGTATACGTTTGCAATAAAACTCTAAACTTTTGAGGTTGTAAAGTCAAAGAAGAAACCAAATTCAGAACAGTCAAGTAAAAAAAACATTAATTTGAGGAGGAAAGAAAATTTAACTTTAGGCCCCATTCACACAAAGACAAAACGCTGAACAGTTTCCAAAACGATCGTCATAAAGATGAAGGTGTCTCAGAAAATGTTGCGCCTACATGAATGGACTCGATACGCATGAAAAAACTCTGTAAAACACATGCCAGACCTCTAGGGCCGCAGTAATGATATGATGGAAACAAGCGGAAACAGACAAAAAAGCAGGGGGCATGTGCACTTGCAGCAAAAGTTGTAAACAGAGATTGTGATAAAGTGATCATAAAGTCCCGTAATGTGTCCTCAATAATTGTTTGTTCAACACAGTGGTGATTGAGAAGAAGGAGATTTTGCTGCAACAGGTATAGGCAACAGGGATAGTGGGGTCACTGGCTTCATCAGCACATATGCTTCACGTACGCCGCCATTGTCATTGTCGTTGCTGCGTGTGGCGCATGCGTGTCAATGAAGATATGAAACTATGACGTAAGCGTATCTGAAAACTTGCGGAGAGCCAGTAATCACGGAGCTGCGTATACGGCATTTCAAAATCTTTCCACTCTGGAACCTGGTTTCAAAAATGATTGTTTACAGAGCTCAAAAACGCCGTCTTCGTATGGATGGTAGCCAGATTTGGCAAAGAACGTATGCGTTTAGACCTCGGTTTGTCTTCGTGTGGATGGGGCATTAGTCAGCGTTGGTCCCTTTAGACAGTCGCTGTTTGGGGACAGCTTCTCAATCATATTAAGAACCAAAAGGGAGAGACAGCACTCTCTTATTGTACATATACTATGTTGATAACAAGTTTGGGGTTTTTAAGAGTTTCCAACATGCATTGCAGGGAGTTTGCATTAAATTTCTGAGATTTAAAAGCAATAAGATACCTAATATCAGGTGATCAGGAGTACTGTTTTGGTGCCTGTGGTGGTATCAAACAGTCATAAAAATAAATTGATCTTCTGCCAGCAGAAAAGTTGTGTGTTGAGGGTTTAAAATCTAGAGAACAGAAGGTCAGTCTAATTTCACAGTGACCTGTGTGACAGAGGAATAACAAAGCCAATTTACTTAATTTTAGCAGATAGAGATATCCAAATATGTCACAGCCCAGACTAGATTACACATTACGGTTACACTTCCTGTTTGTGCTACTAAATCAAGGACCGCGTTCTACAGTCGACCCCATTCGTCTAAAAGCTAGTATATTCCTAAGTTTTACCGGCCAGTTATACAATTAATAAAGTTACAAGTCAGGAGTTTTGGGCTGGAGGTGTACTGTCTATTTCTTCATGTTTGCACCAACAAGCTTCAGGCCTTAGATCTTGTTTATTGTAAATATTTTTAATACCTTCAATGAACATTGTGCCAATTGATAGGCTAAACTCAGAGGAGATCTGTACCATTTAAGTGCAAATTTATCTAAAATGATTTAAGCACCATCTTCTTAACCCTCATCTAGTTTAAAAAATGACCTTTGTTAAACATTCATATTTCCCAGTCCCACAGTAACTTACTGCACAAAACAGGTTAATTAGTCTAAATGTGATTCCTGCATTGAGCCAATCTTAAGGACACAAAGGTTAGTTATCTCATTGTCTCTCCCCTGTCTCCCTCAGGTTGAGGACGTACTCCCCCCAGTGTTCTCGGTCACCCCTAAAGGCAGTGGGGCTGGTTATGGTGTGGGCTTCGATTTGGACGACCTCCTCAACCAGTCGCTCACTGAGCTGCAGCACTGTGACCGTGACAGGTAAGACTGAGTATAGTTTGGTCTTTTATCTGCTGTCCAAAAAACAAAGTCCAGCCAAAGCCAGGAACGCAGCTGAGATTATGAGAAATAAAAGGACAACTATTTTAGTCCACTGCTTAGACGATCCATTGCTTCAAACAGTAATAAAGCTGTAAAGAACACTAGTAATCTTTCGGCGTATATTCAACTCAATTAAGAAGTCTTTTGAAGCTTCTTTAAGAATACTGTAGTGCTTGAAAAGGCAAGTTGCGACATACAGTAGCTAAAAAAGATAGCCAGCTGTCACCTGTTCACAGGCATTCCTGAATAAAGCAATTTTTGCTTATTTGGAGACCTTTTGAGACTAGACTACGAGAAAAGGAAACCTATATTTGATTCAAACAAGGATAGAAACAGTGAGTCCCCAATGTCTTGATGTATTTTAGTTCCCATTACTATTCCTGCAGATTTCAAATAGGAGTCTATCCATTCCCGCGTCTCTGCTGGGGTCGTGGAGGGCTTGGCCTACCCCAGCTGACATTAGGTGAAGGGCAAGGTACGTCAAGGGTCAGCTGCTAGCTGATAGCAGGTCCACATGGAAAGACAGACAACCATTCACACACTCATCCTCATCAAAGGACACTTTTAGAGTTGTCTGAGTGCCTGGAGAGAACCCACATATGCACTAGAAGAACATGCAAACTCAACACAGTTTCCTATCAGAACAACCCCAAATATGATGACTGCAGCCTCGGCTGTCACCCACACAGATGTAATTAAAGCCTCTGTAATGCAGTGACAGTGGGGTGTATAATGTAGACATCACTTTGTAATGTAAGAATAATGCAGATAATATTACTACAGCTTAAAAGTATTACCCCGAGGCTATTTGATTTCTTCTTTATTTGAGTCTGACAATTACCAAAAATATCATAACAATATGAAAATAATGTAAATCAGTTTGGGCAACCGAGAGCCTTTATCTTTAGTCTTTCCAGTTACCTGTTCCTGCTTTGCATCTCTAAGTAGACAAATGTAATCATAGAGTTCAGAGAAAAAAAAATCCCAAATGCCAATTTTTTATCCACAAAAGATCAAATTCATCAAGAACTCTCGCTGTCAGCGACAACAATTAAAGGGATAGTTCATTGTGCAGTTACGTGAGGTACATAGCATGAGCCTAAACGTGTGCCACAGAGTCACAGCATAGCTCTCAATTAAAAGGAGTATGGGAGAAAACAAGCCACAAAACAGTGTGGGGTCTTCAAACACTAAAATCATTTGTTTACATCAGCTTAATTTCCTAGTACTAAGTAAGTGGAAGTGTAAAGAAACTGTGACGTGCGATGACACCACGCTGTTTTTGTGCAATGTCTTTTAAATCTTTTAACTGTGTGTAGAGTTTGTACAGTAAAGTCTCGCATTAGTGTCAGCCCTGAGATTTCTGAACAGAGAGAGAACTGTTCAGGCTCATGCCATGTGCCCCACGTAGCCCCACTTAGAAAACTGAACTATCCCTTTAATAACAGTGGACGACGAAGAGGATGAATGTGCAGCTCTGATCACAGAGGTGGATGAATTCAGTTCTTCCCACTGTAATGTTAGAATGTGAGAAACTTTATAAGAGCTGAAGTAACATGAGACTGTTTCAACAAATCAATGTTTAATCATTAACCACTTGAGACAAATACTTCATCTCACTGTCATCCGCGGTAAAGTATCTTTAGTGACCCAACCTTCTCCTTGTTTGCACTTCAGTGATTTGATTTGATTAAATTATAGTCAAATATATGTCTCCATAATAAGCTGACCTTAAGTGGTTCTTGTATTGTTTGTTTTTGTCTGAATTCTAACCCATTGTATTTACTTTTATGTAATCTTATGTATTTTTATTTTAACCATCTTAATCTGTTTTAATTCTCAATTTCAGCTCAGATTTATTGTTCAGAATTACATTCTCTGTTCATCCATTTTCTCCTACTTTAGTAGATTTCATTACACAGTTAATGTTTTGCTCTCTCATTTACCATTGTATTATTTATTTTTTTTATTTTATTTATGTATTTAGTAGTTTTCCTATAATGAATTTTTTAAGCATATTTTTTATTGTCATTTTAGTCTTAGCTCCTGTGTTTCCTCATTTTTAATTCAAGAGTCCTCTGCGTGTCTTTGTGTGTGTTTCTGGGAGTGTGTGTGCTGTATTTGTATTGTGAGGAGGGTGGAGTTTTGTATTTTTCATTGTATTCAATTTTATACTTTTTATTTATTACATTTTGTTTCTTTGTTTTTACATAAAGCACTATGTTCTACAAGACATGTGATAAGTGCTAAACAAATAAAGTTTGATTGTCAAGGGGGAAACATGCAGAATGATGTAGTGACCTTTAACCAAGAACTAAGAATAATAAGTGACTTTCTACCATAAAAGTGTTGAACTACTTATGAATGTTTGTAACAAGACTATTAAGCATACAGTACGAGAGATTTTTTGTATATATACTTTTATTTATACATACATATACACATATAGACATATACGTACATATATACTGTTTTTTTTAAAAATGCAGCATTATCTAAAATATTTTTTTACATTTTCAAAGACCGAGAAGTTCTTGACTGTTCTTAGATATAGGCAACAGGCACCAGTTAATGGCCATTTGTTTACGGTTATAATATGTGAAATGCAGCTGGACAAGTAAGCAGGACCTGCTACTGCTGCCAGTCTGTTTCTGCAGCTTTATTCGTGTTTAGTGATGCTTACCTGTGACGGACCAGCATTATCATTTGCCTGCCGGTTGTTCTGCCACCCAAACTTCCCCCTGTAGCTACACCCCCGACCCTGTGAAAAAATGTTTACAAGAAATCTCCTCTGTCCACCCTCAGTGTAACGCGAATTACAGTTGTGGTGGGCTTCCCTGATTCAAGTGGGGAGCATCCAAGAATGCTTGGCTAGTCCTCAGCACAAATTACTAAGTCTTATTTTTATGTTTTTCCATGAAACGTAAATGCTGGTTTTCAGTTTAGTATCCACACCTTGTGGATTGGCATTTTTGTTGAATTACCTTTAAAGAACAGCAAACAGTGAGGGTGGGTGAGGTGACATCAGTTGTTTAGTTTACTTGAGAGCCTCCCTGGCAGCTGAATTTAACATTCTGTGCCTTTAAACTGGGGACATTCTGATTTACAAAGACTCCTTCAGCAGCCATTCAATATTATGACATTGAGTTTAGTGCTATTTTCACAAGAACAGACCATTTTAATATGAAGTCATCAAAGGAGAAATAGTCTTGTGTTACTACTGCTTTCTAATAACCATACTGAGCAAAGCAAGTTAAGATCTTCTCAAAGAAATACTAACAAGCAGTTAAAAGGAATATTGGAAAAGTTGGAGTCAATTGCCTACTAGCTACAGCATGTAGTTATCTAGAAGCTCCTGAGCTGACAGTATGCTCTTAACATTTCAGCAAACAGGACATTTGTGATTAATATTCAGAGCTTAAACTGAAGTGTTGCCAACGTTTATGTCTTCTCCTTCTGCAGAGTTGCTCTGAGAATCCTAAAGTCTTCAGGAGCTTTGAGGATTAACTTTCTGTTTGCACACACAGGCCCTTCCACATGCGTCTCCTTTCATTATTAGGTGTATTCTTACTCTGCCTGACAAGTATGTGCAAGCTGAACACTAAAACATGACTGGGCGTCATGCTAGTGTTGTCGTTACTAAATCATACATGTTTTTACACATTTTTCACTGAGGGCAAACTCAGAGGAACTTTCCCTTTTTACCAGATGAACCAGCTTAAAACTCATAACATATACATGATTCTGCCAGGTGAAGGTCAAATATTCAGCTCAAAGTAAAGTTAGCACGAGGATAATAGTTCTGTCGACGTACACATGTAGTCTGATGACTCTTCTGTTTAAAACGTTTCAACACTTTTTGTTTTTCCCTCTCTTTTTGTCTAGTTTCGACTCGGCCCCCCTGTCTGCCTCCCTCCTGTCTGATTGGAGCGAGGTCCACCGCATGACTCCAGCTGATCTGGAGTCTTTGCAGCAGGAATTGCAGCTCGGCTCTCCCATGATCCTCTCTGATACCATCCCCCCTGACGCATGAATGACAAGACAAAGGCTCTGATTTTTGTACATTACTTTCTTCCAAGCATGAAATCTTTTTGCTCAGACTTATCAAACTAATTTAAGTTTTATATTGGCACCAGTAAGCACTGTATGTTCCCTTTTTTACCATGACAACATGATGAGTTTTCTTTGTAATAAAGAAACATGAGTCCTTGGATATTTTACAGTAAAATGTGTGTTTGATGATCGTTTTGTCTAGAGGGGCTATTTCAGAGTTACCACAGTGCTCTAAAGAAACAACTATACATAAAACACAAGCAGAGGAAACATCTTGGAAATGAGGGCTTAACTTTGTTATTGCTCATTTGTTATTTTGACTGTATGATTAAGGAATAAGGATGGGTCTCCAACATCCCCTTTATTATTGTTGTTATTACAACTAATATCAATAGTATATTAAAAGTAGTGATAGTTGGGGTAGTTTTAAGAGTCGTAGCAGTAGTTGCTATAATAGTAGCAGTTTCAGTTATCAGAAGACTAACTATGCATCCATCCATTTCCCTCAGCTTTCTGTTATTACTTTTCTCCCTTTTCATCCAACCATATTACAAAACCCAAAACCAGTGAAGTTGGCACGTTGTGTAAATTGCAAATAAAAACAGAATAAAATTATTTCCAAATCCCTTTCAACCTATATTCAATTGAATACACAGCAAAGACAAGATACTTAACGGTCAAACTGGTAAACTTTATTTTTTGCAAATATTAGCTCATTTGGAATTTGATGCCTGCAACATATTTCAAAAAAGCTGGCACAAGTGGCAAAAAAGACTGAGAAAGTTGAGGAATGCTCCTCAAACACTTATTTGGAACATCCCACAGGTGAACAGGCTAATTGGGAACAGGTGGGTGCCATGATTGGGTATAAAAGCAGCTTCACTGAAATGCTCAGTCATTCACAAACAAGGATGGGGCGAGGGTCACCACTTTGTGAACAAATGCGTGAGCAAATTGTCCAACAGTTTAAGAACATTTCTCAACCAGCTATTGCAAGGAATTTAGGGATTTCATCATCTACGGTCCGTAATATCATCAAAAGGTTCAGAGAATCTGGAGAAGAAAAGCAACATTGACTGCCCGTGATCTTCGATCCCTCAGGTGGTACTGCATCAAAAACCGGCATCACTGTGTAAAGGATATCACCACATGGGCTCAGGAACACTTCAGAAAACCACTGTCAGTAACTACAGTTCGTCTACATCTGTAAGTGCAAGTTAAAACTCTACTATGCAAAGCGAAAGCCATTTATCAGCAAGACCCAGAAATGCCGCCGGCTTCGCTGGGCCCGAGCTCATCTAAGATGGACTGATGCAAAGTGGAAAAGTGTTCTGTGTCTGACGAGTCCACATTTCAAATTGTTTTTGGAAAATGTGGTTGTCGTGTCCTCCAGACAAAAGAGGAAAAGAACCATCCGGACTGTCATAGGTGCAAAGTTCAAAAGCCAGCATCTGTGATGGTATGGGGGTGTATTAGTGCCCAAGGCATGGGTAACTTACACATCTGTGAAGGCACCGTTAATGCTGAAAGGTACATACAGGTTTTGGAGCAACATATGTTGCCATCCAAGCAACGTCTTTTTCATGGACGCCCCTGCTTATTTCAGCAAGACAATGCCAAGCCACATTCTGCACGTGTTACAACAGCGTGGCTTCGTAGTAAAAGAGTGCAGGTACTAGACTGGCCTGCCTGTAGTCCAGACCTGTCCTCCATTGAAAATGTGTGGCGCATTATGAAGCGTACAATACAACAACGGAGACCCCGGACTGTTGAACAACTTAAGCTGTACATCAAGCAAGAATGGGAAAGAATTCCACCTGAAAAGTTTCAAAAATTGGTCTCCTCAGTTCCCAAACGTTTACTGAGTGTTGTTAAAAGGAAAGGCGATGTAACACAGTGGTAAAAATGCCCCTGTGCCAACTTTTTTGCAATGTGTTGCTGCCATTAAATTCTAAGTTGATTATTTGCAAAAGAAAATAAAGTTACTCAGTTCAAACATTAGATATCTTGTCTTTGCTGTGTATTCAATTGAATATAAGTTAAAAAGGATTTGCAAATCGTATTCTGTTTTTATTTACAATTTACACAACGTGCCAACTTCACTGGTTTTGGGTATTGTAAGTTTTTCATAATTTATCACCAGAGAGTAAATATGAAAAGACAAAGTTCTTTTTTCCCCTTTTCTTTTTTTTTTCAAACCAAAAATGAGAAAATTAAAAAAAAAGTCTTTGCACTTTCTCTAATTTTTGGTTTAATAAGAAACTGAGATTAATCTGCGACCCCACCAGTAAATTATAAATCTATACCCTGACTGTGGACACTCAGCATTAAGATAGCAGAGAGAATAAGCACCGTATGATGTCAGCAGCTTTTGTAAAGGTAACTTAAGAACACTGTCTAAATTGCAAAAAATGTTTATTAGTAACTCTTCTGATCTCTTCATCAGACAAACTGTTCAAAGGGCAGGATGTCATCAATAGGAGGTGGAAACCACACCTATGGCCAATCCTCATGGTGTCACATCTGCATCAACAAATTTCCACACAAAAAAAAACATCAGCTTCCTAACTGAGAGCTGATATGAAAGTTTATTTATAGCCTAAAAAGGCAAAGGTTCATAAGTTCTGGCACAACTTAAACCAACTTCCAAGGTGCTTGGAGAGAAAGAGTCTTGAAGAGGTCAAAAATGCTTCAGCAACCCTTGTAGTTTAGGAAACAACTTTATTTGACCAACGCGTTGGTCAAATAAAGTTGTTTCCTGAACTACAAGTACACATACACGCATACAAGCATACAAATACACCATTTATCTTTTGCAAATTCCTTTTTTAAAAAATTATATATTTTACAAGAGGAAACATATGTGCCATTTATTAACAATTTTGTTCAGCCCAAATTAATAATGAATTAACTTAAAAATGTTTTTAGGGACTATATTCTTTACAGATTGGAAATCAAAAATGACAAAGCAGTTTGAGGTGTCAAAAGGGTCACCATTTTGTTTCTGTGATATCAAAACAAGTGTTATCCTTTCTTTTTGCTACTACTGTACCTAAATTCAAATTCTGGTATCATGACACCTCAGATGCTATATTTGTTCATGTTTGATTTTTCAAACATGACTGTGTTAGTGCCCCCACAGTAGTTGGTGGCTGTAACAGAGTTGACTGAAAGTCCTCTTTGAAGAGCTCTCAGAGCAGAAAAACAAAAGTTTGTTTTTTAAGAAACACAATACTTGTCGATCCACTTTCCAAAATTCAACCATCACCAGATGGACCGAGCACTGGCCTGATTCTAACAAATCAAATTAACAATTTATTCAAATACAGAGCACATAATTTATTCATCTCATAATTCTGATTTAAAATACAAAGCTATCAAATCTAGTTTGAATCAAAGCTCATAATGCATAGTTAAAGTTCTAAAATTAAAGGTCTTATTCATGTTCGTGTTCATTATGGCTCTGTGTGCATGACAGGTAAAGTTTTTTATGTTCGACTGTCCAGAAAACCGGCAGTTCTATAAGTCATCAATATTAATATGATCCTTCATTTGGCCTGTTACAGACTTAACTCCCACATCTCCGGTTGTTTAAATGGCCTCATGACTTTCTTGCAGCAGCAGAGTGGACAGACAGCATGGGTAGTACCTCTGCAGACCGAGCTCGACTGTTCTGACTCAGAGCTGTGCAAGATGGATCCACCTAAATCCAGATAACAGACATGGACTCAGGCAGATTCAGCTGCACTGCAGGGTTTGGGTTTTCTGCAGCCAGCCTGAAGCTGAATCCCCTGAGAAGCGAGCAGGTTTCAGCTTTTATCATCTTCACGTTTTGCAGAACACAAATGATGACCAGTGAAGTGTGGTGATATCCCCAAAGTCATTCAGCTAGGCCGGGGGTTGAGTTGAAATTTTGAAAATTGAATTCTTCAAATACGTGAAGGAAGAACTGTTTCAAGTTTTTAATCACCGTTAAGTACATAAAAATACACCATTTATCTTTTGCAAATTCCTTTTTTAAAAAATTATATATTTTACAAGAGGAAACATATGTGCCATTTATTAACAATTTTGTTCAGCCCAAATTAATAATGAATTAACTTAAAAATGTTTTTAGGGACTATATTCTTTACAGATTGGAAATCAAAAATGACAAAGCAGTTTGAGGTGTCAAAAGGGTCACCATTTTGTTTCTGTGATATCAAAGCAAGTGTTATCCTTTCTTTTTGCTACTACTGTACCTAAATTCAAATTCTGGTATCATGACACCTCAGATGTATACTTCAAGCCACAGTCATGTTTGATTTTTCAAACATGACTGTGTTAGTGCTTGCAGTAGTTGGTGGCTGTAACAGAGTTGGAACTGAAAGATTTTTGAAGAGCTCTCAGAGCAGAAAAACAAAAGTTTGTTTTTTAAGAAACACAATACTTGTCGATCCACTTTCCAAAATTCAACCATCACCAGATGGACCGAGCACTGGCCTGATTCTAACAAATCAAATTAACAATTTATTCAAATACAGAGCACATAATTTATTCATCTCATAATTCTGATTTAAAATACAAAGCTATCAAATCTAGTTTGAATCAAAGCTCATAATGCATAGTTAAAGTTCTAAAATTAAAGGTTATATTACTGTTCGTGTTCATTATGGCTCTGTGTGCATGACAGGTAGTTTTTTTATGTTCGACTGTCCAGAAAACTCAGTTCTTAAGTCAAACAATATTAATATGATCCTTCATTTGGCCTGTTACGTGATTTAACTCCCACATCTCCGGCTTTTAAATGGCCTCATCTTTGCAGCTGCAGCAGCAGAGTGGACAGACAGCTGACGATCACTGCAGCGCTCCCACTCCAGTTGTAATGGGCTCGGCCGTACAGTCTAATCTCTGGTACCGTGTCGCTGATGAAGCTGGAGAAGCTCGTCACTCTGGCGTACACACCTGGCTGGTTAGCGTGAGCGCAGCCCAGTCCAAAGCTCACCACCCCTGCCTGCACCCACGTCCCGTTGACCATCTGGCAGACAAGTGGCCCACCTGAATCCCCCTGAGAAGACGACAGACTCATCAGCTTTTATCATCTTCACGTTTGAAGAACACAAATGATGACCAGTAATACATTTTTGATGATATCCCCCAAATCATTCAGCTAGGCCGGTCACGATAATCAATAAATCAATTATACGATAAATAAAAACGTCCTTGGTAAGTCTGCCGGCCTCGATAAGTTGACACGTGCATGCATGTTTGTTTCCTTCCTCTCTTTCTACCAAACAGACTGGATGAGAAGATCGGTCACTCTGTGCAACTTTCTCAACACCTGGGTGCGTTCGTTCTGTAGTGGATTTAGCGAATAAATAGCGGAGTGAGCATTTGTCATTCATTCAATCTTTCAGCTCTCTGTGTGTGTTTGGTCGCGCATACACACGCAGAGAGCTGAAGTAAGCGTCCCGAGAAGTAACAAAAAAATAACAAAAATACAAAGCCTCTGTGGTTGAATTGACCTGATACACTTTAAAAATGATCCAAGTAGTCTTAATCTTAAATCAGTAGCACAAGCTAATAATTCTAGGCTACATTCATATGGCAGTCAAAAATGACCTGAATCCGATTTTTTGGCTCCAACGTGACCTGTATCTGTTTTGTTTCTGACAGTGTGAACAGCACAAGTCGCATTGAATCTGACATTTTCTAATCAGACTCAGGCCACTTTCAATGTGGTACTAAATTGGATATGTATCTGATTTTCTTGAAAGCGACCGCGGTCTGAACAGGCAGGTCGCATTTAATGCGACTTTGACGTCATTCCAGTGCAGCAGTTTACGTCAGGACAAATGTTTTCAAAGTTACTTTATGGACAGAGCGTAATCAAAGGTTAATAAGACATGATTATTTAAAAGTTATGCATTTTTTTCCTAAAATAAGGAGTTTTAGTTGTTTTTCCAGCTACAAGATTGATTAACAATGCATAACTGGGGGAGTGATGAGAAAAAGTGAGAGAGCGCTGGGCAATCGACTGGAGTCTCCATTACACGCACAATAAACGATAAATGTGAATGAATCATACGTTTGTATTATGATATCTGATAAACTTAGTTTATTAACACTGCGCTGACTTTGTGAATGGATTTATCAGGCTAAAATAACAGTTTACAGGACTGATGATCCGCTGCTGTCCATCTCATCGTGGCGTATTTGCGCGCTGTCCTATGTTTCTACGAGACAGCGTCAGTCAGAGAACAGTCTGCTCCTGTCTGTGCTGCTCTCAGATAAATTAGGAAACATCAGAACAGATGACAAAACTAAGTTTTTGCCTTTTTGTTAACCTGTTCAGCGCGCTAAGGCTCTGAGATGTTTGGCTCTGCAGCAGCAATCTGTCATCGGCGGGATAGAGCATCCGCCTTTAGGTTTAAAAGAAATGAAATATAACCATAATTATTTTAACAAGAGCTCACTCAAGGTGAGCTGCTGTAACATCAGGTTCTGCGTTATGGGAACAAACTTCTCCAGCATATATGAAGCACAGTTTTGGTCTGTGTTTGTTGCCCCTCATCCCACCGTGCTGTGCGTGTTCATTAATGTTAAACTGAGCATGCATGTCACTTCTGAAGCGTGAGCTGTTCACATCACAGTCTGCAGTTAGGCCACATTTACAGGAGTAATCTGAACAGTCGAACCAAAAAATAGGATTTGAGCATTAAGGGCTGCAGTGTGAACGTAGTTTTAGAGTACCTGGCAGGAGTCCTTGCCGCCCTCCTGGAATCCAGCACAGATCATGTCATGGAGGATGTCCAACGGATCTGTCGGGTGCATCTGGTACATTTCCTGACATGAACTCTGAGAAATGATTGGTACCTGCACCTCTTGCAGAGTCCCAGCTCCACCCAGAGGGACTGAAGAAGATTGATAAAAAGTAAACAGAAAGTTTTGGATTTATGATTATATTTAGCAACAAATACACTACACTTAAGACTCTGACTTTTAGAAACTTGTATTTTTTTGGTGCAAACATTCACACAGATGTGCTATTTTAATGGTCCAAGACTTTCTTCCTCAATTTAAGCTTCCTTTTTTTTATTTTATTTAATGACACACACAGACAACTGATAATATGGAGGGGCATAATCACAATTATGACAACAGTTTCTACATAGCAGTGATCTGGAGACAGGTGGTTTTTGTGCAACAGTGTCAATATGGCAAAGATTAATAGAGATGAGAATAATATTTTATTGGTACCAATGCTGTTAACAATCCTGCTAATCAATCCAATTCTTTAACGATTCCCTCATTGATTCCTGAAGACTGTCTATGTGGGCAAATGTTGGTTTTTGATTTTCAGTTGCACACATCATAGCACAAATAACTGCTTCCGTTGCTGGTGTTTCCACAGTCGGCACCTTATGTAAAAAAAAATTAAGCCACAATTCTGACCCGTCAGTAGAAGGAATTGATAAGGGAATTGATTAGCAAAAAGACTCTTGCTATCAATTCTCTGATGGAGCTGTTAACGATTCTCGATTGGAATTAGTTTTCGATTCCCATCCCAAACGTTTAATCAAGTAAAATCATGTATTGATGTTTTGTGCAGTTAAACTTCCCATGATACAGCTAAAATTTGACTAGTTTTTATACACTACATTGCCAAAAGTATTCACCCACCCAACCAAATCTTTGAATTCAGGTGTTCAAGAACTTCCATGGCCACAGGTGTCAATCAAGTACCCAGACATGCAGACTGCTTCTATAAACATTTGTGAATTAATAGGTCGATCTGAGGAGGTCAGTGAATTCCAGCATGGCACCATGATGGGATACCACCTGTGCAATAAGTCCAGTCCTGAAATTTCATCACTACTTAAAGGGACTGTGAGGAGTTTCTAAGTAATTGCAAAAAAGTCTCACTTTTCCCAAATGCCTGATTGAAATACACACTTTAAGATGAGTTTTATAGCATCTAAATAGGTTATCTATAAATGCTATTCCTTAGCTTCTTGGTCGGGTCGGACTGGACAGGGCTGGACTGGACTGGCCTGGATACTCAACTTCGGGAACAAGACAATTAAAACTAGAGCAAATTTATATTATTTGGACACGGCTTAGAGCACTGGGCTGTTAGTAGCGATATATAGCCGGCTACAAGACTACAATACTAAGTCTTTCAAAACTTGCTTGTTGTCACACATCAAAAACTACCGCTAAATAACTAGAAAGAGATACATTACCTCGTCGCTTTGCATCTTGTAAGTTGTTGAAAAAAGAAGTTGTAAAGCAATGCCAAGTTCTGAGGAAGGTCAGGGCTACATCACAACAAACACGCGCTTTGGCCTCCGCAACGTGTTGTGGTGCGTTCCAGTTGTAGTCAGAAGTAGGAATTTCCAAGTTCCGAGTAGGAAACTACAAATGGAACGCCCCCTGGGAACTCAGGGAAACCTCACCACCCCCGAGTTGACAATCGAAGATGGATGCCCCCAGTGTGAACAGTTATTTAGCTCCTGTAATAATCAATTTATTTGCACGTCTGACTGGGGTGTGTCGCTCGAGATCAGCTGTATACATCGTATTGTTAGACTTATATTTACAAAAATGCTGCCATAGTGATAATCACATTCTTCATTTGATAATTGTGAACAACAACGCAGGATGTGCTAACAAAAGCTAACAATAGCCTGGTAGATCGTCATGTTTTTTTCCGACTTCAACTGGAACGCGGATAAGTCGGAGATGATGTCACTCCCAGTTCCAAGGTTACTGGAATGCAGCATTACGACAGTCGCCGTGCATGCTCATGGGTAGCAGAGTCTTAATGTCGCCGGTAATAGATTCTCCTCATAGTCCCTTTAATATTCGACTGTCAACTGTTAGCAGTGTTGTAACAAAGTGGAAGCGATTATGAATTACAGCGACTCTGCCACAAGGTGGTCAGACATGTAAAATGCGGTCAATGGATGCCAATGTTCTGTCAATCGCTACAGACCTCCAACCTTCATGTGGCCCTCAGATGGGCTCAAGAACAGTGCATAGAGATCTTCATGGATGAGTTTCCATGGCCGAGCAGCTACATCCAAGACTTCCATCACCAAGTGCAATGTGAAGTGTGGCATGCAGTAGTGTAAAGCACACTGCCACTTGACTCTAGAGTAGAGGAGACGCGTTCTCTGGAGTGACCAAACACTGTTCTCTGACTAGGAATCAGATGGACGAGTCTGAATTTGGCTGTGCCCAGAAGAGTTGACGCTATTATAGCTGAAAAGGGTTGGCAAACATCATATTTAACTTTATGGGTTATGAACAGGATGTCACTCAAGTTCATATGTGTGTTTAGGCAGACGAGCAAATACTTTTGGCAATAGAGTGTTTATGCACTACTGAAATTGACTGATTTGACAATATTTCATGCAAGTATCAATTTAAATTAATATCAGACCCTGCTCTTGGAAATTTACAGAAACAAAATCTGATAAAAGCCATTTCTAAACATTTATCTTGTATAGGCCAGGCTTCTATACCCCATCTGCTCTGTAAATGATATGTTTATGAAGGAGAGTTACTCATCAATTTTTCACTACCATGTATTGTTCTCTTCTTGAATGTTTGTCTCCAAACAAGGCATCTGTACTTGTACCTGTCCAAGGAATACCTGGTGATATATTTCTGTATAACAAGGGTTTCGTTTGTTTGAATTTCTAGCACACAGGTCTAAAAGTCTTTTATCTTTCTGTCTCTCATCAAGATGCAAATATTTAGGAAACCCTACCTTCATCACGTATGTTTCCCCAGCCAGTGACATAGCACAGCATGCCGCTTGGGAATAAGGTGCCCGACGAGGGCAGGCACACGGGATAGATGTGATCTGACCAGGTGACTGGGGTGGACAGCTCCACCAGCGCCAAATCCTTCCCACTGTGAGGCTCTACGTATCCAAACGGAATTTCCACCCGCCTCACACGATGTGACGACTCATGGAAGTTGAGGCCATTGAGCTGGTAGCGGCCTGCGTAGATCACATATGAGTCCAGGTCTGTTGGACTGAATGAAGATGGAGAGGCACAATGAGATCTGCTCACTGAAAATGTGAAACGGTAAATAACGGCTCAGTGCCAAACTACATGTATGGGGGTATTTCAGTATTTTGAAGTTGGGTTGCATGAGGTAAAGACAACAGTTTGCTGTGCTAGCCTCAAAAGACAATTTACTTTCCTAGAACAAGACAAAAAAGCACTCTGAGAGCACAGACCCTGCCAAGCAGCTCAGTTCCACCTATTAATAGCAATTTCCACCCAACATTATACTCCAATATTTATTTTATAAGCACATTGTGGAATGAAAAACATCGATCTGCAAGAAATGTGATTATTGTTAATATAAATATCAGCTAATAGAGTGACCTAGTTAGTAGTGGGTCCTGTAACTTGTTGACTGAACCAATTTGCTGCTGCTTGTACAGATGTTGGTGTTGAGGGACTGTGAGCGAGCAGAGCTGCCGTGTATTTTTCTTTAACGTTAATGTGCTCACAGTAATATTACTTGTAGTTATGAGCTGTAGTGGACTGGGATGTTTATTTTAATTTTAGGAGAGTCTGCTGCCCTAATTTATCTTAGAAACCAAGGCTCCAGGAACAGTGCAGGGCTTTATCTATTGGCAAAACATTTCCTCCTCTGGGGTGCTGGTTTGGTTGAGTGGTTAGCAACCAGGCACCCCATGTACTTGCTTCTGCAGGTCCAGGTTCGAATCCCACCTGTGACCAGTTTGCAGAGTGTCTTCCCCTACTCTCTCACCCCCTTTCACAAGACTATCCACTGTCACTCTCCTATCAATAAAGGCACAAAATGCCCAAAAAATACATAAAAAAAAAAAACATTTCCTCCTCTTTCCTATGTTGAGAGAAGAACTGCATGCACAGCTTTCAGTGCTGACTGGCTGTTGCCCTGACTCTGCATGTAACCTATTTGATGGTGCTGTGGGTGGGACAACATACAGCCCAGTATTTAGTCATGGGACTTCATTATAAACTTCTTTAAAAATGTTTTTTGGAGTGTCAAATTGGATCAGAACAGCACCAAAATGTAATGGCTTCTTCCTTGGACAAAACCACACCTCTGGTAAAGTTTTCATGTAAATCCGTCCAGTAGATTTTGTGTAATCTTGTCAACAGACAACCAAACAGACAGACCCGGTAAAGACATAACCTTCTCTGTGGAAGTAATATGTTTATATAGAAGTCCTCTGAGAGTACAAACATCCAATGAGTCATTTCCAACATTGTCAGGCAAGTTATTTTTAAAAATGTGGGAAACATCCCAAACTTGCAATGTTAACAAATCCTTAAAATATTCCTGGATACGCCTCCAAATTAGAATCAATACTAAAATATAATCACTTTCCCCAAGTTTCATGCCCAACATTCCCTAAAATGTCACCAAAGCTTGTAATAAAGATATTGAATAATTAGCAAAAGTATGGAAAACTAGCCTAAGTCGCAGGGTGAACAAATCCTGTTACAAAATTCCTGAAACTGCATGTTGTGCCTTGACCAGCATTCTCCAAACATTCAATCAAAATCCAGCCAGATCTTTTTGAGTTATCCTGTTAACAAAGTAACAAACAAAACAAATGCCTGCAAACACCTAACCTCCTTAGCAGAGGTATTAAGTTAGCAGAACACCACTATCACCCCGTCGAGTGTGAGCGGTCAGTCATGGTGCATTTTGAAACATGGATGCAGCAGCTTTTCATATTAGTGAGGTGTGTTTTCTTGTCTTGTCTCAAAACACTGAGCTGTTTTAGTGTTGTTTAATAATACTGAGAGGAGTTCTCTTACTTGGGGAAACAGTGAGCAGCTGATAGGACCCAGGTCCTCGTGATGATGGAGCCTCCACAGATATGACGACTAGAGTCTGTCTGGAGAGCCGAGGGGGAGAGAAGAGTGAGTCAGCTCAGCATCACAGCCAAAGCCCTCTCTCAGCAGGTCAGTCTGATAAACAAGACCTGGACTAACCCTTACATTTGACTACCTACAGGCAGCACTCATACTGAAGAACAAGAAGAACATGTCTGCAGGCCCCCCTCGCTTTTATTACCTGTAAAGTTACATCCACCTGCCACGGCCAAGCCCCCTCCATGGCGTCCATCCCTCCAACTATCCTGTTCTCCAGCAGTGGAGCTCGGCCACATTGCTGTGCGAAGGACGGCAACACACCTGTACATGAACATTAAATGACATTTAAAAGCCACCCACTAAATTTTGTTTGTGTTAGGAAATAAAAGTATGGGTATTTCTTTTTTTTTTTTCCAAACTCTGTTTATTAACATTTTCTCATGAACAATACAAAAAAAGACAAAGACAATACAAGACTACAAAAAAATGGCCAGAAGTTCCAAATCAAGGAATTAAATCTAAGACAGAGAAATTAATAGAATAAGATAAAATAACAGGAATTTTCAAATAATACCAGAAATAACTGTGAATCAAATAATAATAACTACAAAAAAAGTAACAATAATAATACAGTTAAATTTAGTAATAAATAAATAAGTTATTGCTGCTCAGTCTGGGATCTGTCATGTCAAAAATAGTGTTACTGAGATAGCTACTGAGTCACTCGGGAATAACTGGGAGGTCCAGCTCACGAACAAATGCAAGAAAAGGGATCCCATGTTTTGTAAAATTTCCTTAGAGAACCCCTCAAAACACATCTGATCTTTTCTAGTTTTACAAAACTAAGAACTTCCTTTATCCATAATGTGTGTGATGGAGGAGTTGGTGATTTCATGTGTGGGTATTTCTGACTATCAAGTACTAGAGGTCAAAAATAATCCTTCACTCCATGCACTGTGATGATGCATGATGCAGCAACTGCTGTCAGACTGCAGTATCAGTTTTGTTTCTGAGGGGGAAGAGCAAGTATCAGAAAATGAAACCTGCAAAGTTGATTTATTTTGTTCACAATGAAAAGACAGCTTTGCTTTAATTGAGTTCAAAAGCCTTTTCTAATTATTTAAAGACTTCATAATTATCTGACTCCAAGTATTTCTTCATAACAAAGTAGCCTAAGGCAGAAACACAGAAAATCAAGGATCCTCCCCTGTGTTGCATTGTGAAATTGCAGAGAATTGAATCATTAACTTAATAATCATAACTGAACTGAACTGTAAGACCAGTGCAGATACACAGCCTTTTTATACCATTTCAGGGCGAAAGGTTTGTTCAAAAAACATCCAGAATTTCATGCCTATTACACTCATGTTCTGAAAAATACTATCAGGGTGGAAAGTAACAACATTTGTTGATTAAATGACAAGAAACAAGACATGAAAATCAGGCCAGTACTTTGTGACCACTGAGAAGGCTTTTTTCATGATATTAAAAGTACAAATATACAAAAAAGACAGATGTTGTATCTTCTCTTGGGGATCATTTATCTTAAAAGCTTGATAGCCATGAAATCAGGGGCACATTCAGTGGCATGTTTGATAGCATTTTTTCACCAAGGTTAAGGGGAGCAATCAGTCAGTGATAAAACTCTTTAAAAAGATTTGTGTATTAAAAATTTATTGATAACTAGAACTCAGAAATCAGAAGACACACGTTTAAAAAAAAGCTGTAAAACATTTTTTGAAAAATGTACTTCTGATAGGCTATATAGCTTACATCTGCAATCAAAGTTAGGCAAACATAGTTTAGCCCCAAAATTAATGACATTATTTAAAAATAGGCCTACTCAATTTACTGCTCATAAATTCTTGTTTTCGATGGCAGACTCAGGTTAAACTGTAAGAACATCTTTTAAAATAAATCCTAATCATTTTTAAACATAAACTACTATGTCTGGGGAGTCATTAGCACCGATCACTGATAAGATTAGTTAGGTTGACCAAACAGGTGTAACTGTTCGGATTACAGGTGAACAAAGAAAAAGACATGGCGGTGGTAGTGGAGGTCTACTGGGGGATACAAGGAGTGATACTCACCTGTTAGGCACCAAACAACAGCAGGGAACAAGAATTTTGGCGACATCTCAAAAGTTTAAGTCTCAAAAATCAGCTTTACCTCCTGCTCAAGCAAGTGACATCGATGTTCTGAAACACCTGTCGAAGGAAAAACACGTTTTAAAAAAATACCGTTAAATCCAGCCACCTTTATTTTCTAACATTTACTTTGGCTGTTAAAACTCGGACAGTATTTTCCAAGAGTCGTAAGCATTCCTCGTTAAAAATCCACGTTTTATCACTTATACCGTCGAGTAAATCCGTTAACGTAATCAGGTTTGACCAGGGTGAACTCAGGTATTCCAGGTAGACGCCTCAATCCAAGGGGAGCTCCCGGTCTGTGCTGTGCGAAACAGCCGAAACTATGAACCCGCCCCGTTTGTCACCTGAGCCAATCAAAATGAAGGAATGTTGCCGCGGACAAATCAGATTCCCCTGATATGGTCACAGGTAAAGCGTCTTTTCCGCTTTTTTCACCCGTTTTTTTTTTTATCCAAGGAAGCTCATCCCCGTGACGATGTAAAAAAGCTGTTTGTAACACTTTTCTTTGTAGGCTAAGCCCTGTGTGCCAGGTTATACTATAGGCATAAGTGTCAGTAGGGGGTAAGTATCAGCTTTTACCGTTAAAGAGTATTTATGGTGTACTTTACTTGTTAGCAGTGAATTGGATCATTAGGAAGATTACAGTCACTTAATCCCCCGAGTTTGCATGTGTTCTGCTTACCTTAAAGTTCACGAAATGTATTTAATTTTATATGTTTTATCATGACTTACAATGTATTTTTGGCATCGAATTATCATTCCTGGCTCATTCTACAGAAACATGCATTTTTCTGTCCCTAGCCTTAAGAGATGTATTACTCCCGAAGAAAACAGTTTGTGTTAGATTTTTTAAAGTATTTTATTTAAAAAACATATTATTTCAGCTATCACACTATTTGGAGCCATCAGCTTGGTAATATTTGCTTTTTAATCAATTATTTAGAACCCCAACCACAACAGAAGTGCTCGTCCCTACAGTCATTGATGGAGAGAAAGTGCTGTATTTTGAGTTTAAAAATATGTTTTTCTAAAAAAAAAAGTACAAAAATGTATAAATAAATATCAAATATATGATATAAATTAAATTTTAAAACAAAATGCCAAATAAAAGTATTATAAAATATATTTAAAAGTAGTCGCCCCCTGCAGTCATGTCACTGGTGTCACCATGTGACAAAAGTCTTTTATTTTGGAAAAATAAATCACTCTGATGACATCACTTGACTTCCTTTGACCTCTTTCTTGAAGATCTATGAAGAGGGACCCTGGTAAGAACATTGTTCTTTCCAGTTTTCAGAAATATTAACATTTATCTCATGATTTCAGATGAAGCTTTTAGTTGACGTCACTGGTGTTACCAACTTTATTGGCAGGAAATTGCAAACAAACGAATAAAAATGTATTTAGAAGACATAATTCAGTGAATAGATTTAGATTAGTAACATGTGTCATGTCTGCAGCAGCCATTTTGTTAAAGGGCATTTTTTGTGAAACTGTGACTGGTGTTACCTTTCCTTTGGGTAACAATCAGTAACACCAGTGACAATCAGATGTGTGGATACACTTTATTAAATGGTATTTTGTGATAAATGTACCAAAATACCCCCATTAAGTTTTCATTTATGTGTATTCATAAAGTCAAAGGCATATGTAACAATGTAGTTGAAATTTGAATGTTAAAAAAAGAAATCAAACAAAAGACATCTTGCCATCCCAAAAATCCACGTTTCTGTAGAATGACCCTCCTGCTACTGGCCCATTTACATTCAGCTTATCAGAGATGGACAACTTTGATTACCCAGAATGCCACATAAAACCCTTTCCCTTCCTTGGGGCCACGCTGTTACAAATAAACGCATTTTCTTGATGGAAAAAAATATATAGCATAAAGAACAAAAATAGCATGTGAAACAGTCATAAAAATAGTATACAACAACTCACATACCATAATTCAAATGCAAATTAGTATTGCATAAATAAATGAGCTTGAAATAGAGTTTAGGCTAATTACACCTATTCACACAGCACTGAAACCATTTAAAAGTTTTTTTTTTGTATAATTGCAACAAAACAGTAACTGATAGCCATTATTTAAGTATTGGGTTGTCTTGACTCTAAATTAGTATAAAAGTGTCATGATTGTTTATGTTTTCTTAGTTGATTGGGGACCATTTTATCTTGATTGTTTAAGCCACTTCCCAAGAGTTGAGCACACTTTAAGGCAGACTGTAAAGTGATGAGGTAGCAGCCCTGTGGCTCTCACATCAGTGGTGTTGAAATACTTTATGCTACTAAAGATAATAAGAGTTAAACACTCACTCTGAGCTTAAATATAATTCTGAGTAGAACTGTTATTTTTATGAGTTTCTACAATGATGCTGCCAGGACTTCCTTAAAATGACTGAGATAGGGGTATCCTGTTACTGTGTTTACTTAAGTGGAATGACAAACAAAAACAAAAAAAAATGCTGATATTAATTATTTAGAAACATGTTGGGATCAAGAGCCAAAAAATCAGGACACCCCTATGAAGTGTAACTATTTTACCTTTACAGTTTTCTAGATATATAACTAACTAATGTTTAATATTTTTTTCTAGTGGTTCATTAAAGAGATCTAGAGAAACAGTTATAACATAGTAATACATTTAATTACTTGCTAAAAAACAAAACATTAACCAATAATCCAGATTATATAGAGATATTTCTATTACATATCCATATTTGTGCATGGCCTCATATTGGTGTCTCATGTTGAATCATATTTTGTGGTTTCTCTGTGGATTTCTATAAATTATCACCTAATAAAACATTAATATTGTGCTATTAAATATAGATACAGTATCACTCTGCAAAGTATTACTGATGGATTTATATTTTTTAGACCCCTAAAATTGCTTTACCATGTTAATGTGCTACTTTCTCTACACCTCTAAAAGAAATCAACAAGGATGTTGTGATAAATAGAGTAAAATAAATCATATGCAGGTATGTCGTCTTGGGATTTCTATGTGAAGTGTTCACATAATGCTGTTGGTTTGTTCATTCTGAAACTTTGGCTGGTTCCAGCTAAGGTCTAAATGCATCATTTTTCAGTAAACATCTCTTACTTGTTTGGGGGAGGGGGGTAGCAGTTTCTTGATGAGGTCGTTTTGAGAACTGAGGCTTTGACTAGTTTAGAGCCATCAAGAAATATGACCTTTATCTCAAAGACATGTCTTCAGTCCAATATGTTACAATGCACACTCATTTTATATGTGAGCATGATAACTCTTTACCAAAGTAAATGATCATTTAAAAACTGGTCATTCAAGTGTTAACAGTTAAATCTGGTTGTCTGTAATTTTATAAAATATTTTCTGAGAAGTTTAAAAAATGCACTAAAAATACAAATAGTTTCATTGTAAATTGTATCATTAAGTCGGAGATTGTGTGTTCTCTTTGAAGACATAATGCCTCTGCTTTAATTGTTTTAAATGTGCACAGAAGTGTTTGTTGAACAAGGAGTGCTCCATGTTCCATGAAAATAGTGAACCAGTTTAACAGGTATTGGATGGAGTGGAAGCAGCAAGGTTCTGGCATGCTCAAGAGTCACATTACCCTGATTTAGACACATTGGCCCTGACGTGAAGACATGTAGGCCCAGGCTGGGTCAAAGATCAAACGCTGTCCTAGATTAGCTCTGTATGTGTTTGATTCAGCTGTTTCATGGCTACATGAGTCTGTATGCTTTTGGATGTGCTGTGCATGTTCAGTCATCACATTTGATCTTCAATTAGACTGGGCCAGAAGGGCTGGGTAATGTTTCTGAGCTGAATGGTAATAAATGTGTATAATTTTTTTAAATAACAAATGGTTTGTTACAGTACCTGAATTATAAACCTTGGTATAATTTTGTTGAAGATATTGTAAGAATATAACATATTTATAAACACCCATCCAGCACTTAAGCAACAAAAGTCCTAGCAGCACAATATTAACCTAAGTAACCAAGAAGTTTATGGTTTTGCATTTGTTAGTTTGTTTACTGAATAACTAAAAATCTGATGAACAGAATCAGATGGCATTTTCAGGGAATTTTGCCAATGGCACAAGAAATAAGATATTATGGTGATTATCTAAGTCTTGATGCAGCTCCAGGAATTTTTGTAATTTTTGTTAGCATTTTGAGGTAGGACAGTTGTCCAACATTTTCACTTATACCTCAGTATGATCCCTGCAAAATGTGTTGACTTTTTTGGGAATGTTGGTCATGGCACAAGGAAAGTGTGATAAGACTTTGATGGTGATCTGAACATGAAGATTTTTTTTTTTAGGGATTTGCTAATGGTAGAAATAGGGCAGTTTTCCACATTTTCCACCTTAACCCTATAGAGCCAATTGTATCATATTTGATACATACATTTATAATACCTCTTTCTACTCAATATGATCAACAAATTACAAAAAAAAAACATCTGAATACAATCAGATAAATGGTAAAAATGTCCTCATATGGATTATCAGTTGCCAAAAACACATAATGTATCAAATGAGATACGAAAAATCTACATGTTGACATATATGTTGACATTTTGATTTTTATGGATTTTAGCAGAAAGTGAAACAAACATTTCAGCTCCAAAAAATTAGAATTTTCTGGATATAATCTATGGTCTTGGGCCTTAAAGGGTTAAATTGCCCAAAAATGTTGGAAATGTCTTGGTGGAGGTTTGTGTTCTTGAAGCTGTTGTGTTTTTTTTTCTGATGCATGCTTACACTTCACATTTGAGTCACACTTCACATTTCTGTCTCACTACACACATTTGAGCTCCCATCTCACATAAAGACCTTCACCTAATCAACATCTCAATGTTTAGTTATTTCACGACGCCTTTCTTACAGGAGCAGAGTCACACACGTAGATTGGATGAGCAGCACACAGATGTCCTTGTCTTTGGTCCACACACATAGATCCAACTAAGATATCAGCTGTTTGTGTCTAATGATTTAGAGACTGCGCTGGGACACTGTTTTTGGATTTACACATACACACACTCCCACATTCACAAACACACATATGTTTGAATTGCTATGCCTTGATTGTGAGCACCTCTTCCTATGTCTGTAGGCTTTCTCTGCAGATGATGGACCGACAATCTCAGTTCCTTTTATTTGTAATAAAAACTCACAATGGCAGCATTTGATTCAAGATCCATCCTTGTGGGAAGATATACAAATTTGCCATTACAAAGAATTTCAAGTTAAATAAACATTACCTCACAGAACCAATTCTAAACATTCTTTATTTTGATTAATTTTAATGCATAATAGCAACATAAATGTCCCTCATTGAAGTTAAATAAGTAAAAGCTTTCTCTGTGTTGATGAAACACTTTTGATTAATCATTTTGTAGACAGTAAGTATGTTTCTGACAGCCTTTTAACAGAGCACAAGTCCAGCCATTTGCATCAAAAATCAACAGTAACTATAATGGCACAACATCAACATACTGTTTATCTTCAACATAAATGAAACTTAAAAACTTGTGATGTCTCCCAGCCCTATGTGCCACACATCAGGACAGAGGTTATCCAATATTTTCTCTTTCATGACACCAAATGTTTATTCCTTCTGTCTATAAAGCTGTCTGTCTCTCTTTTTCCTTCTCTGTTTTCCTCTCCTCCCTGCCACCCTCCCTCCCTCCCTGCCTCCCTGCCCCAGGCCGTGTGTCTAGTTTCACAGAGCAATTGAAGGTGACAGGGACAGAGAGAGAGGGAGAGGGAGGGAGGGACAGAGGGAGGACACATCACAGTATCGCCCGAGGCTACACAACAGTGGAGGAAGAGCAAGAGATGGAGGGACAAAGAGAAAAAGGAGGAGAAACTCACGAAAGTCCTCATAGGGAATTCCATAAACAGGTAAAGGGAAGCTGAAGTTACACACATAAAGTTGGAGGATATGTGTGTGTGATTGAGTGTGATCAACTGATATGAACTTTTTTTAATCAGTTTGTGGTGTGTGATTTTGTGTGCGAGAGCCCCCTTCCACTCTGCTTCATAATATATGAACGCATTATAGGAGCCAGTCAGTAAGAGCAATTATAATGCACTCCCGTTTGTTTTTATTTTAACGACTTGATGAATATTTGTCGTGGCATGGTAACCATGGCTACTGCCTCCACCACCGCCGCCCCCCCTGCCCCCACCCCCCCTCCAGCGCTGGAAAAAAGCGAGGGATGGCGAGCGAGAGGGAGGGAGAGAAAGAGGTGACAGGAATGAACTAACAAGATGCACTAAAAAAAAAAAATGCATGTCCCGGAGCTACATGAATCTTTGCAGCGAAGCACGCGCCGTCTCTCTCTCTCACACACACACACCATCACACACACATTATCGCACTCAGCAGCACATAGGGATCACGGAGGTTAAGCCACATTCCAACAACTGGAACACAATGAGATGCAGGGGTGATTTTAGAATAAAAGAAAAACAAACGAGAAAACCAGCTGGAAAAAGGAAGCGGTGGGACAGTTAGAGTGCACATGTGTGTCTTTCTACCACATTTAAGTTTTAATTTACTGATGTTAACTTTTTATTAATCAAAATGACATTTTTACTTTCCCCTGTTTTTGAATATATGTGTAAACCTTTAAAGAAATTTCAAATTTGATGTTTGTATACATAAATTTGCATTTTTTTCAAACTTGTTCTGAAATTAGGTCATGAATAATCAGGGGTGTGTAAAATTACTGGCACTCTACTGTCCATCCATCCATCCATCCATCCATCCTTAGCCGATGTCGCTTTATGGCTTGCTTTTAAATGTGTTAAGGATTTTAAGTGTTTGATTGTAATTGTACTTGCAGTCAAATGCAGATCACAGTTAACATTGTTGTGGTTCTTCCCATTTATCAGTTACTCAAACATGAAGTTGCTAATGATTGTTAAAGTCAGGCTTTTTTATCAGATCAAATATTTAGCAAATGATAACTCAGAGACAATAATCCAACCCAGTCCAATCCACTTAAGTATAGAACACATGTCAGAGAACAAGCAAGCAAGAGCAGAATCAAAGGAAAATACAATAAGAAAACTAGGAATTAAAAACCAAATAATAGAGTATAATATAAAAACATAGAAACATATTTCAACTTTAAAAACACATAAACACAACAAAAATTGTGAAAATGAGAATTAAATATGACAATAAAAATGAAAAGCCAAACTTAAAAAAGAGAAACATAAAACAGACCACACTACTGTCATGCTGAATTAAACCCCAACAAGTAAAAGTTAGATTTAATCAAATATTTTAAATAGGAGATGCGGGGGATATTTTGATATGAAGAGGCAGATTGTTCTATAGTTTAGGGCCCACTACAGAGAGGACCTGGCCACCTCACCTTTTAAGCCTGGCCTTAGGGACGACAAGAAGCTGCTTAAAGATCTTGATGGGGTGAAGACTTTTAAAAAGATCAGAGATACGATGCATATCGATTTGTAGATTTAAAAACAAACTCTTAAATCTTTAAATTACTTCTTAAATGAACTGGGAGCCAATTGAGATAGGCCAGGATGGGGGTGATATGTCCCAGTTTTGTAGAACCTGTTAGAAGACAAATGGCAGCATTTTGGACCAACTGAGCAATGGACACCCGATTTACGCCAACATAACATGGATTACAGTAATCAAAACACAAAGAGATTAAAGCATGAATCACTCGCTCAAAGTCATTAAAAGATAAAACCTTTTAAATCTTTGATTAAAGCCTCAGGTGATAAAACTGGATCTAACAACAGGATTTAACTGATGATCTAACTTGATGTCACTTTTACACCCAGATTGATGACAGTGGGTTTAAAATAAGGTTTTAAAGAATTCAGACCTGTAGGAGGGGCATCACTAAATTACCAAATAACCTCTGGTTTGTTTTGTTGAATTTTAAAAGCTTGAGGCCGTCATGCTTTACTGTCCATTAGAGTTTTGATCGAGCTGTCATCATTCTTCTTCAAAGGCAGATAGACTTGGGTCAGCCTACAGATGATAAGACTCACCTGTAACTGTAGCATTACTCCATATTTGACTTCAACATTTCATTAACAGAATTCATTCACTCTTATTTTCTCTATTTATCACAAATTGTCCCTCTGTTGTTTTCAGTTTCTTATTTATCATTAAGAACACTGGTTGCTCCCTACAGCTGAAGTTAAGTAATTGTAATGGACATAAAGCTTTAATATCATGACATAAAGCAGAAATTAGGTGTATATCACAAGGCAAGTACAAAATTGGCCTGTTATTTATGAGAAATGAAGTTGAATTAAATGTATGGATGTATGACTGTCAAGGTCCTAAACCTTTTTTAATCATTAACTTGACAATAAATTAACTGAAAGTCTATCCTGATGGTATTTGCTATTTAGAAAGTGCACTTGCAGACTTTTTCAAAAAACAACTCATTTTTTTTATATATATAACACAAAATGATTCAATCTTACCTACATCAGGGGTCGCCACCATTGTGCTGAAGAACACCTAGCAGTCTGCTTTCCAGGTGGCCTGTGGGATGTTCCATTAATAGCACAAGTTACCAACAAAGAGCTTGAAAAAAAAACCTTCTAATTCAAATATTATGTTTTACAGATAAATCATTAACAAAAAACTACAAATGTAGCAACCATCCATTATCTATAATACTTATCCCTTTTGGGTCATCAGGGGGAAGCCTATATCAGCTGACACTGCACCCTGGATTAGTTTCCAGCCAATCACAGGACAACTTAGAGAGACAGGCAACTATTCACGCCTGCACTCATACCTTAGAACCTAATGAGCATTTTTTGGGAGGAAGTCGGCTTTCCAGGAGAGAACCCACACATGCACAGGGAGAACATGCAAACTGCACACAGAAAGGCCCAGACTGACACGGATCTTGAACCTGCAACCTTTTAGCTGTGAGGCATGTGCAGTACTTGCCCTGCCACTATACAAATGTAAGGTGTGTTACATTTTTTAAAAAAAATGTCTATTTTTTTAAAAAACCTTCACCTCTGTGGGGTCAAAGTTGATGCACTGATGCCACACCTCTGTCACCACTGGTGCCAGCTACAACCCCAACGTCATCTGTACAAAAATCACTAAAGTAAACCAAATAAAAAAAAAATCATTGGTGCATGTAGGTATAATGTTCTCATGTTAGTTATCAGTCAGTATTGTGAGGCTTCATTAAAGGTAAAAAGGTGTTAATACAGTTTTGTGTCAGCCTTTAAATGCATGATACGTTTTAATTTAAGGTAAACTATAAAAATTCATATTAGTCAGAAACATGAAAACTAGAAAAGTCCTCCATAATGCTCCTCATCTTTCTGGCTGATCTCCAGCTCAAAGGTTGGTGTTGCTCAGTATGCCACCTTCATTTTAATACTCTGCAAAAAGCAAAATACATAAATACTTAAAATACAGAATAAACTTCAAAATCAATCTACAATAAAATTTACTTTACATAGTTGCTTTGGACTTTGTGTCTGGGATTTTTGGTCTCTATAGGAGTTGGAGCTATGGCCTGAATACAAAATCTGTTTTGTTTTGTTTAAAAAAAATAGATTTTCAATTAATATATTTTTACCACGCAGAAAAGATACAAATGAAATTGAAATGTTGCAAAATGGGCTCTTCTCTAATTTGATCAAAATACTCTTTATCGCTGAAGTGAATTGAATTTCACCTCCAGGATTTTAAGTGCATGTTGTAATTTCTTATCTTAATGTCTTCAGGTGCATTAAGTAGCTTGGATAGAGGAAGTCTCTGTCTGTGAACAAGAAAACTCATAAAGTTCTAAGCAGGTTTTTATGAAATTTTCAGGGAATGTTGGTGATTACATAAGGAATAGGTGATTTGATTTAGTTGAGGATATGATCACTGATTTGGATCCAGGACTTTTCCACGATTCTGCCTAAAACTCTGAAAGTTCCAAACAAAAATTAGAAGAGATTTTGTGGGGATGTGGGTCATGGCACCAAGGAAAAGTGGTTAGATTTTGGTGATCAGAATTGCAAGGACTTTTTGAAAGAACTTGTCAAAATTGCAAAAAGGGCAGTTTTCCATGTTTTGATAATTACTTTACAAATGGTGTCAGAAATTACTTTGGGGAGGTTTGTGCTCTTGATGATTTTACCTTTCTTACAGATTTTTGCTGTAAGATGTGAAAAGCAAAAAATTCACCCCTTTGCAGATGATATCAGCATTAAGTAACATTATTCTTAGGGATTTCAAATCTTGTTACAAATGAACTTGTTTGTGGCAGAAATAGGTATGAATGAATTTCCATGAATTTCAGTCTGTTTCATTGCAATTTAAACTCCACACGGGAGCTTTAAAGATGCTCTGTCTGCAGCTGTATGTAATAAATGCTGCCAACTCAGCAGTAGTTTCAATGATCAATAATCCATCTACAGGATAAGCATTAATGTTGCCTCTCAAAGCACAATTGATGTATCATTCTGTGTGCTTTAACATATAGCATGCAGGATTGTTCGTGCAAGAGAGTGTTTTGCTTGTGTGATCTTGTTACTTTTACTTAAGCGTCTGAATGCTTCCTCCGCTGCTGTTCTTCTTCCTTTTTACCTTTGAACTTGTCAAGTCCTTTCCTTTCTCCAAGGCACGTCTCGGAGGAAAGTAACAGAGAAAGAGGAGGGGGAGGAGGAGAAGGAGGGGGAGACGGAGCAACGGGGGCAGCGCAGAAAGAATAGCAGAGTATGAAAGAGAGAGGGAGCGACAGAGAGAAAGGGAGCGCAAAGTCTTGTCAACCGGAAATAAAACAAGCTGGCACCCTCCCCATCCCCAAGCCCCTACACCCACCCCAAAGTCACATACTTCCTCTTCACTCCCTCTATCTCTCTCCCCCGCCTTCCTGCCTCCATCTTCCATCTCTCCCCTCTTCTCTGCAAAGAGATATATTTAAACCCTCTTCAGCTCCGCTCTCGACCATACATACCGTCATACCTGCGTCATTACTTACGGCTCGCTTCAAACCTCATGTGTGCTGATCGCCCCGGGTTTCTGCAAGGAGCTCCAGGGCCAGACAATGCCTTTGTTTATTGTCCTGCAGCAGCACCTGCGAGGAGGCCCGTGTGTTAGAGCAGGAGAACAATACCTCTGTAGACAGGGAACAATAGGCAGGTGAGCTGGAAGTGCCACTACTCAAACTGGAGCCCTGATGGTAAAGTTTACACACAAATAAAATCTTTACACAAGGCCGTCACACTGCTGCTTTAATAATTCAATCACTCCAGATAAGTCTGATATTAAATGCAGTGATGCAACATTCTAAAAATCAGGGCTGATTAAAAAGAATGAATACATTGATAAAAATGCTCTCATGAAGTTTGCTTTTGTGCTATAACTAGACAGTTTTAAGTGTCATTCATTCCAGTATTAATTTTGGTATCAAGATTTGAAGTTTGAGCCACTTTTTTTTTGTTACTCAACAGGATAGATGCACACATTACTGGATTTTTGGCTATCTCCAATGTGCCAATATTTCTGAACTCATAATCACTGACACAGTACCGTTATGTTTTAGTTGACAGTATGCCGTCTCCGCTTAACTTAAATTTACCTGTTCTGGTACTGATGTTGAATTGGTGCCAATGAGCATTCCTAATTAAAGCAAATCACTGGAACAATAATTTGAATAAGTACAATAATGACCAACAATATATTATTCTGCTGTCACTTTGATAACATAATTATTCTTTTGGCTGTTAAATTGAAACAAAAAAACCTCAAAAAGTCACAGCCCTGAGGTGCTATGATTGTTTTTGCTTTGTCATTAATGCATGTGAATAGTGATGCATGATATTGCGTTTTTGCTGATATGCTGTTATTTCTAATTCCATCATTTCCAATACCAGTGTATTTTGTAAGGATGTTAAGTCTCCACTTAACCAGAATGGACCATCATATATTAGGGCTGGGTATCGATTCAGATTTTCTGGATCGATTCGATTTGATATTACAAGGTCTCAAATCGATTCGATTCACGATTCAATTCGATATTTATTCAGTCTGGGATATCTTAGTTAAAATAGTGCTGTAAATTTAAAAAGTAACCTTTTGACCTGGTACATCATTAAAAATTGTTCTAACACGAAGAACTAAACCCAAAGTAGTTACATTAATCATATTTTATGATATGCATTAATGCATATTCTGCATACTACTTTTTTTTTGTCCAACTGGTATTTTCCTTTGTACTTGTTAAATCTAAAATACTGTACATCCAAACATCAGCTTTTAAACTTGCCAGTGGTGCCCATATAGTGCTTCCACCATGTTTGTTTGCAGTAACATTTCATGAGATCTTGTTCAGTAGAAACCAACGCTAAACGCTGATCACACCAGACTAGCAGTGTTGATACCACAGGCTGCTTCTCTGCACATCCAAAGAAGAAAAAACTACCCAAGTTGAAAGATCGATCTTTGGATTTTATGGATCGATTATGAACCAATTAAAAGAAAATCGATTTAAATCGATTAAATAAATTTTTTTAACCCAGCCCTATCATGTATCATGATTACAGTCTGTTTGTGTCAGAAACAAATGTTACTCAAGAAAAACACATTTTAGAACAAGTTCTGTAATTTAAGTTTAGGCCTCAATGTTTTAAAGTTCAAATGAGCTGAGGTACAATTGTTTGTTTCAAGATAATAATTAAGAAATCATCGAAAACTTAAATATTGTGTATAATATGCCAAAGAATAAACAAAGTTTAAAAACTCAGTTTATGAAAAACCTCAAATGAAATCTTAAATTCCAATGGGACCAGAAAAGATTTGCTTTAAATCAGATGTTGATATATTTTTGTTATTTGCACAATAAATCTTTGTATCCATTTGTAAAACATTGGCTTTAACAGACAGGGAGAATTTAAGCTCATATTTTCGTTCCATATCCTCGAAGTAAAACTTTATTTTGATCCAAATAGCTTAAAATAAAACTAGAAAAGCACTCGAAGAGCGCAGACCTCCGCCAGCGCCACAGTCCTCACCCATATTGTGATTTTCACCATAAATATTAGTCCTACCTTTATGTCATCTAAATATTTAGATTCCTTGACCATGAAAACATACCATCAGCAACTGGATTCATAATGATATCTGTTTTAGTTCAGCAGTTGTTCACAAAAATCACATTTTTTGCCATGGCGGCCAGATCAACACCAAAATGGAATCAGTTTTTCCTTTTTCCATGCTGAACATTTCCTGAAAATTTCATCCAAATCCATCCATTACTTTTTGAGTTATTTTGTTCACAGACAGACAGACAGACGGATAGACCGACGGACAAACAAACTCTCCCGAAAACATAACCTCCTTGGCGGAGGTAATAAACATGTCTAAAGTATATGTGGCAGATTTAAAGAAAATAATGAAATTAATCAACAAGTTATGATAAGTTTTGAAAAAAATCACATTTAGTTTTATATAATTAATCAAATAAAATTATGTAATTTGAAATACAAAATGGATGAGTCACTTTATAATCATTAAACAATCACCCCCTGCATCTCTGTGGAACTGTTAACCCCCCAAAAAACATCCCATTGAGTGATTTTAAACATTTGTTAAGAATGATTCAAATAACCAGCTAGAGACTAATATTCAGCAAAATATCAGAGTGATATTTTAGATGCATGCAAGTTAGTGTGTTCAGTAACAAATCCTAAATTAATGACATTATTTTCTTTCATTGACTGAACAGGTTATTAAGAAAACTTATCTGATAGAAAAGTCGTGCACTCTACTCTGCTCTGTTATGATTTTCAGGTTTTAGTTTTGAATCAGCTGTTCTGAAGAAGCAAAGAATCGAAGAGATTTATCCCAAGTAGTAGTTTAGCTAAGTGATGCACTGATTGTGTCAATCAGAGCTGATGTGGATCTCTGAAATAATATTATAGATGATTGCCTGTGCCAGTTTTTGTTTCTTTTTTTTTCTTTTTTTTAAAGACTCCTAAAATGGCAACTTTATACACATTTCGGAAACAGATCCTGAAATGAGCTCTTTTTGGAAAAAATGTTAATATATTATGAATGACCTCTTTGTAAAAATGAAAATTGATTTTGAATCAGATTGTAACTCCCATCTTGAATCTTAATAATAATAATAATAATAATAACTAAAATTTATATAGCGCCTTTCAAGGAACCCAAGGTCGCTTTTCACAGTAGAGGGGACAAACACATAAGCATCAACAACAAGACCTAAGCTAAACATCTAAACAGGGAAGGCCAGGGAGAACTAGTGAGTTTTGAGAAGTGATTTGAAACAGTCCAGGGTGGGAGAGTTGCGGATTTCTGCGGGGAGAGAGTTCCAGAGGGTGGGGGCGGCCACACTAAAGGCTCTGTCCCGGAAAGCCTTGAGTTTGGTCCGCGGGATGGAGAGGAGACCAGCATCAGATGACCGGAGACTCCTGGATGGGGTGTGCTGGTGGAGGAGATCAGCCAGGTACTGGGGGGCAAGTGCATGAAGGGATTTGTAGGTGAGTAAGAGGAGCTTGAATCTTGACATAGTGGAAGAGTTACACCCCTACAGTGTTCAGATTTTTACCGCCTTGCAAGTTTAAAATGAGGACCAATTTGAACTCATCATGGACACAATAATGTTATGCTTTGGTTGACACTATGTGATCTCCATTAACCAAAATTGACCCGTTTGCATTGTAAAAGCTACTTAGTGATAGAAACAGCTGTGAAAAGGAAAAAAGTGTAATTCTTTAAAAATGATCGTTTTTTTTTATGTAGGCGTTTATAGATAAAAAGGTGGAGCATTATAGTAGGCTACATTTATGTATTCTAAAAAAGTTTGAAATGTTATTTTGGTTGATTATTTCTCCTCTTAACAACTGGTGTTGTATTTTATATAACTGGAAAGCCTGATTAGTCATCTTTTCGATGAGGCACAACCAATGAGGACTGTGAATATGAGGAAAGGTGCAACTCAGCTAAATGTGTGGGTAGCACCGAAAGAAAAGTAACAAAATTCCCTGCAGCTGGATTTATTATTCTGGTACACGAAGTGGCCGCATTATTTGATGTCAGCTCTGGCAAAATTTGAAAACTTAGGTTCCATGAGACTGATGAAGTCAAAGACAGATCACAAAGTGGGCGCATTGGTTCCTCGCCCTTATCTGACTTAGGAATTGTAGGCTTTCTTCCAGTGCCATTGGATTTTGGCCAATTTTTCTCAGGTGCTTCCCGCATGTTTAGCTGTGTTGTTCATTCCATGTGTGCACAGTCCTGACAAGTTGTGCCTGGTAAAGGTGACTTTTGAGTGATGTTCATTCTGCTGGTATTCTGCTGATATAACGGTCGATATATTTGGCCAACATGATGGCTGTAAAGTAACTTTTGAGGCTAATGCGTGCCAATTCGAAATTGTGCCAATAATATTGGTTATTCATACCTCTAATGTTGAGTCAAGTTAGTTGATAAATTTCAAAAATATTTTAAAGATTTTTGATCAGTTCAATTTCTTACTCGTATTAATTAATCAGAACAGTTTCTCTTTTTAAACTAAGTTTATCAGATTGATTACGAGTTTAACCACATTCTTAAATTATGTGTAATCCTAACTTTAAATAATGCATTATCAATTATTAAATTGTTTCAAAATAAGATATTGATGGTACAGTCATGCTTTAATGGAGGACCTTGAGTTGTGGTGAAGTATTTTGCTTACGAGGTTGGTTTTTATTCATATCCATAGTACTGATAGTTTCCCTCCACATGCTTGTTTTATTTGATAACATTGTTAATATTTGTTTTTTTATTTTATTTTTGTAGATAGATGAAAATATACATTTAAAACAGAAGGGAATCATCTATATCGTTGTGCTGGAGGAACAAATCTATTTCTCCTTGAAAAACATGTAACAGAAATTCACATTCAAGTTTTTTCTTGTTGGGATGAACAAAGTAAACACACATTTTTGTAGTTATCTTCATAGATTTGTGTTTGGCTAGTTGTCGTCTATTTTGTGAAGTACAAAGCAAGACAAGCGTTTCTGCTTTATGTTTTTGTTTCAGAAAAATTAACAGTGATTCAAACTTTCTATTTTTGTGCAATTCAGGCTGAAAATTGAAGCCCATCATCTATTTATCATCTACTATCTCTCCATTATGGTGGCTTTATGCTCCCCTCTCTCGGCCTCCCCTCCTCCTCTCGCTGGCATTAAGTTCAAACTTGACACTGATGTTGACTCACTTTGTCACCCCTCGGTGGCTCCCTCTCTCTCTCTCCCTCTCTCTCTCCCTCTCTCTCTCTCTCTCTCCAACTCCATCGCTTGGAGGACAAGAGTGCCCGCAGACGCATTTCTCTCCAGAGCCCCCCCTCTCCCTCTTTCACTCTCTCTCGCCCTGTCTAACTCTCTCCATCTCCCCGCTACTCTCTCCTTTTTTTACGCACACACAGTTGTTGTCAACAAAGCTGGAGAACAAGGGACACAGGGGGAACAGGGGAATAACGGCGGATCCACGGTGGAGGAAAGTAACACGCGGGACTGTTTGCATCCGAACACCTGGACGATTGGTAAGTCTGCAAAAAGTCACTCTTTTACCTGTAGTTTTTGCTTTTTGTTTTAATGTAGAGTTTGGTGAAGCTCGCAGCATCTTTCCAAGTTGCTTGACCGCTAGTGTGGTAAAAATTCCTGAATTTTTACCTTTAATATGGATGCTTCTAACATTCTGATGAAGTTTGGCCCTTGGCATCATGGTGCTCCAGTGGGTTTTTATATTTGTTCAACTCTTAAGAGGAAAATTCTAATTAAATATTTGATAAACAGGAAATTAATGCAATAATCTCTAACTTAGATTCTTGGTATTTAACCAAAATAGTGTTTATTATGGTATTATCAGCTCCTATTTTTTGAACGAATGTAAAAAAAATGGTTTCACTATGATTTTATGGTGATTTCATTTGATTCATTCGCTTGTGTGCGATGTCACATTTGTGTCTTTTCATGCATGCATGTTTGTGTGTGTGTGTGTGTGTTCAAACCAGCAAATACAGCTCTAAAAGCAAGGAGCATAATAAATGTCATAGCTTTCAGAGTGGCTTCTAATGTACCTAAGCTCCCAACGGTATACCAGTGTACCAATGTATAACACACACACGTTACGACAGCAGCCGTGTAACTAACTCCATTTCTGTCTGTCATCATGAGGCTAATTCACCACAATGCCGACCATGTGTGAACTCATGCGATATGAACCCCTCCTTCTTCTTCTTCTCCTCCTCCTCCTCCTGCGCTCCCCCCCAACCCCCTCCTCCAGAAAAGATAGAAGGAGTTGGAGGTGATAGGAAACAAGGCCCTCATTTCGCTCTTCATGGTGGTCGGGACTGTCGTAGTATGTATGAGAAGTTAACCATGCTGAATCTGCAGAGCGGCTCCAACTGGAGTGGGCCTAACAACTGGTACCATGACCCCACTGGTGTTCAGACACAACACAGCACAGGTAAGAAGAAGAAAGGGTAGGGGGTTCAGAAATATGCCACAATGCAGAGATCATGTGTGAAAATTGTTTTATTTGTACCTGTGGTTCTCAACTGGTCTGAGCCTAGAACACACCTCTACATCCTAACTTAGAAATCAGGACTTTAATTAACATCTACAGTTGCAGTTTGGACATTAGATTGAACAAACATGGCTGAATGGAGAAACAGGACAAAACAAACATAGTTAACATAGGAATGCACAACATTACATTTTTGCCAATATGTCAGTATTTCTGTTCTCATTATAACAAATACTGAAATCGTCAAGAGCACAAAGCCTGTACAAAAATGGACTTGTTGCTTTCAATGTGACAGTCGATGTGTCAAGAAGCCTTGAATGGAAGTGCATTTTCTGTTGGTAGCACATAATATTAACCCATGTAGATCCAAGGCCTCCTATGAGAAGACTTTCAAACCAACACATCCAGAACCTACAGAACTAACAGCTCAGATTTTGGTTCTTCAGGCAGGTGTCATTCACAAAAGTGTCAGAGCTGAAGATGCTGAACTTTCTCTGCCTTGTCTGTTTAGTGAGTTACGTGTTATTGCCCTTTGGTTTTCAACTACTGTTTGTTGCCCTCCTTCTTAGGCTAATATTTCCTCATGCCCCCAACCCACAGTCGCCCACAGATTCACTAAAGTCAAAGTCAACATTTTCCTGAGTACTTTAAAGCATGTGACTCCTTCTATATACATTAAATATTGGTGACTAGACGTAGAAATCTATATTATAGGATTTTCCCTTTTCTCACATTAATTATATTCAAAATAATGATGGAAAGATAACAACAACCAAGTTGAAAATTTATAATAGTTTCTTTAATGACTTAAGAAAATAAATCCATTCACAAGTTATCAAAAAAGCTTTTACACAACAGACAACATTAACCAAAAAAACTAACAAACTTATTTCCTCTCGAGGGTTGCACCACACTATTGTACACTTGGCTAAAGTAATAAACTTCACAGGTATCAGAATTATTATTGTATTTGCCTCAACAAAGGCAAACAATATTTAAGCTCTTTTTGTGTTAAAATATAAATTCTGCAATAATTTGAGCACTGGCACTTGTAAAAGTATTGATTTAGCATCACTCTCTGAGACAATCCAAGCAGCACTTAATCTTATTCATATTTAAAGTATTGTTTAATACAACTACCAAAACATTGTCATTTTCTGAAAAAATAATGTTGTGAAATTCACCTTTTTTATTTCTAAGCTGCTTTTAACAATATTGTTTGCAAAACATTGTTAATTAGTCAAATGATCAACAATCTCATCTTCCATTACTGCTGTTTTTCCAACAGGCCTCAAAGATCAATAACAGCAGGTCTAAAGAGTTAATTGCAGATAATAAGCAATAATGAAACATTAATAAGTACTTAACTCTTGTCAGTGGAACACTGTGAGTAATTCTTCATGTTTGAACAAAAGTATAAATGCTGTTGAGACATGTGGGATACTCTTAAAGCAGCAGTAAAACATTTAACTCATCTATAACAGTTGTACTACAGTGGGGGTCAGGAACCTGTGTTGAGTGTTTCTCAACATCACAGGGGGGTAAAAATATAAAAAAATATTAATATGTTTTAACATTATTGTGAAAATATAAACATATGCTCTGTTCAGCTTAAAACATTAACATGTGGTGAGATTTAAGATAGACGAAGAATAATATGAAAACAACCCTCAAAATGGTGCTTGATTCTGAGCCTTCACTACCTCCAGGGCGTCCCACATCATTGGTATTTGGGGGTTGCTGGCTGAACATTTCATAGTCTCTGATTTATACAGAATTAGTGATTTTTTTTTAATTAATTTATAAACACAGTTACATATACTTTATAAATGCAGCAGGAACGTATAAGTAGAGTTGTGCCGACTAAACTTGTCACTAATAAAGCAGGAAAAATTGTCATACAGTTCTTTCTGGCAGTTTTCTGAATGTTTAAAATAGAAACACAGCTCTATGCGCTTCTTTGTTAATACTTACCTAGCTCTTTTACCTTTTCTCAGTGCTTCCCAAAGTGTGGGCTACGGCCCTCTGCTGGACTGCAGAGGCACTGCAGGGAGGAATAAAGGGGCTAATTACAATAGATAAAAACTGTAGTCTACATTTACAAATGCATTTTTGGTGGGTAATATATATAACACTTCAGGGTTTCTGGTGTGTCTTAAAAAGCATTAAAAAGGAAATGTATTAATTCAACCAAAATCAAAGCGTTAGAAAGTGTTAAAGCTCAGAATAACCGGCTATAATGTTTCATGGCTTGTATTCATTAAAAGTGGTTGTAGGTGTTTCTTGCTTGGGGTCTTGTTTCTATGTTGTTGGTGTTTTTTTTCTAATTGAATCTTTTATTGGGTCAGTTACTCAGTCGTTACCTTTTGCATTGTTCCAGCCATAGCCTTTTATACTGTGTTAATATAAACAATACCACAGCATCCTGATTACACAGACTAAAACAAGACAAATGGATGCCTAGGGTCCTCATACATCCAAACCAACATGTATGACCCACTTAAACAGCTGTATGACCCACTTTTGGGTCCCAACCCAACACTTGAGAACCGCTGATTGAAACCATTAATCTTTTTCTGTTCTTTTCTCCTGACACGCCCACGTCTCTTTTGTCACCTTCCCTCCTCCGACAGTGTCTGACGGCTGTCTGCTGGACACGGAGGGCAGCATGGGGGGAGAGGTGGGCGGGGGAGGAGGGGGAGCAGGCCGAGGAGGAGTGGGAGTGGGCGGAGGGGTGCCCGTGGACAGGGACGATGGCGAGGAGTCGCAACTGAGGCTGCAGCTGAAGAGGAAGCTGCAGAGGAACAGGACGAGCTTCACGCAGGAGCAGATCGAGGCGCTGGAGAAAGGTCAGGTCGCTCGGCGCACTCACATCATGCTCTACTCCTCTCTCTCTCTCTGTCTCTCTCTCTCTGTCTCTCTCTCTCTCTCTCTTTTTCTGTCTTGCTGTTTCGCTCAGCCAATCACAGCCCTCCATGTGTTTGTCATGACGCAGCTTTGTCCTGCTGCTTTTTGGCCCCGCCATCCAATGCTCATTTTGGCAGCTACACTGGTTTTAGATTTGACATTTAGATGAAAATACAGATTTTGATTCAGTCAAATCTGAACTTTTTGTCCTTTAAGGCAAAAGAAACACCAGTTGTAATTGTTTGTTTTAGATAAAATTAAGAAAACTTTGGCTCACACACACATTACTGTGCAAAGAGCTTTGAATAAAAGATTTCCAAAAATGATAATGCTAAAGGTGTGGAATGCTACAGATGTGGATGCCACCCCCCCATCCCACCTAAAAAAAAGTGCCAATATCCATGTCCTGTTTTCCTTGGCTTCACCAGTCTCATAAAACCTGGTCAGAAGTTTGGAAATGGTACCATGGCTGACACCAATAATGCTGCAACTCTGTCTCTGCAAAACATGATGCAAGTGAAGCAAAAATATCCTCTCTACACAGATGTTGCAGTGTTGTCATTTGTTTTTCAGTTGATGAAGAAATGCAGTTCAGATCGTATAAAACTGCTACTGAATCTGTTAGCATCCATGCTAATCTCTGTAGAGCAGTCACTACTTGGCTGTCATCTTGCTCGTAGCTCCCACCTCCTCCTGCTCCATAGGACTGTGATTGAGCTGTGCCACTTTGCAAGATTACCCACAAACAGCTGCTTTCCATGCTTTGAGTCATGTGACTGACATTACAGGTCTTGTGATGTGATTATTGCCCCACTCTGCTCAGTGTCCTCTTTGGCAATTGGTGAGTCAGGTGCAGTTCAGTGTCATGTTTTCAACAGCTATGTATTCTTTGTACACTCCATGTTGTGCAAACATTAACCAATGGGCTTTAAGTACTGATGAAACAATGATAGGATGTCCCACTGGTAGGCAGCAGGGGAGCAAGCTGTTTCATGAGGAGCTGTACACTCTGTCATGAAAAACACACTTGGGGCATTGAAATGCGAAAAGCACAATATGGCCTCTTACAGTTAAACTAATTCTCTGATGTCACCCTTGACATGTATGCAGATTTGTTTCACTTTTTTTGGTTTGCTTAAAGGAACACTGTGTAGTGTTTGAAGTAATGAGCTAAGTTTATGAGCTAAAAACGATGTCTGCATTCGTAAAAAATATCCTCATTTGTGTCAAATTGCCTCTACCAGCAATCTGACACCACACAGTGCTACTGGCTAAATGCATTTTCGCTCAGAGCCATCGTGGCTGAGAACGAAATACACAGTGTGGCTTTGAAGAAAAAAAATATTAAAAAAAGTGAGGAAGAAGGTGTTAATTCCATCACTTTTCACAAAAGCAGTATAAAGAGAAGTTATGAGGATCATTTTATGATCTTATGATGAGGAAAATCTATTGCTTTAATTAGGGGTGTATATTGCATCTGGAGATACAATAAGCATAACGATATGGGAACAATTATCTAATGTATTGCAATTTTATGAGCAGGAAAAGATACATTTTTTTATTCTATAAGTTGTTTTGTGAGATTTTAAGAAGGTATATAAAAACTGTTTAGTGTTAAAGATAAAAAAAATCATGGTCCCTGCATCATGGATGACCTTTATTGTCTGCTACATTGACAAAAAATAATTAAGGTTTTAAAGAGAAGGCACTGAACTGAAATACAAAACAATACCCTTTTATACATTTCCTATCAAGAAAGTTTTATAGTACTGCTCTGTAAATATTGATGCAGCATTGAGCAGACAGATAGAGTGATATATTTGCTCCCCAATGTTAATGCTTTTGAGCGCCCCCATCACTCATGGACCCTGAGAACTGGCTTTTCTCCTTCTGAAGGACCCATAGATGTTTGTTAGATCAAATTCACCAAAATTCTGTGACAAGAAAAAAGAACAAAAAATTCTTGTTACTAAGATAACAATTCTGCAGATTAATTCTTCAATTCATCAGTAATAACAATGAAAATAAGTGGGATTATTTCTCCTGCTTTTGTTCCAGTTCAATAGTAAACCAATAAGTGAAAGTACATCAAAGTATCTCTTGTTGGTGTGTCCTTAAGTTTAAGTGTATAATCTCCTTGTTCAAAAACAGGAGATGCTTTGTCATTTTTTTGTTATTCAAATGGAATTATCAGCGAACAAGTAATGTTAGTAATCACATTAGGTTAAAAAGAGGGAAGAACTGAGTAGCGACATATTTTACTATTCAAGACTTTATTTTACATCTGCAGTTAATATTACCATTGATTGTCAGTCATTATAACAGTATCCATATTGTATAAGTAAAACATCAGAACTTCAACTTTTAGTTCTTTAAGAGTTGGTTCCTTGAAGTTTCTGTGAGCAAATGAATCACCAAACTCATAATTTAAAGTTTGAACTGAAGGAGGGTGTCACTGAAATACAAAGGCAGCTTTCAGCAGCCTGTTGAAACCATTTGAACATAAATGCAACCCTGCCAAGAAAAATAAGCAATCGTAGTGGTTGATTTTAGGTTGTCACTTAAAGTGGCCAACCAGATATCAAGAGGGTCCAGGCCCCCTGTTGGCTTCATACCTGCCCATGTCACAACACCCCCATTTTGAGTTGCAAGACTAAAACAATGTGTGTAAGTTTAAGGCACATTTCCAGTCTTTCTCTCTCAAACTAAAAACTAAACCCTAATCCTCATAAGAGTAAGACCTGATAACCATCTAATGTTAAAGATCCACTAAGTCTGGAAGTCTGGAAAAATGCAGCGATGACAGCTGTGCAGATTTCTCTGCATGCCCCATATTCTCAGGATTTCGTCCTTGACGTGAGCATCTAAGGTTCAGTACCAGCCTGTAGCCTCTTTTGTGCATGTCATTCCCCACCCTGCATCCCCAGTGTCTGATACTGTCCTCTGTTCTAACCTGAGGCAGAGCCATGAGGTTGGTTCAACCAGTAATGCTGTTTAAAGTGCCCTTAAACTGTCAGAGCATCAGAAATATCATTGCCAAGTGTCATAGTCTTTCTCTGATTTAACACTAGAACATTAATGGACATTTTATAAGTGACTGGAGATTTGATTTTGCAGCCTACCAGACAAAATAAAACACAATTTATACCTTTTTGAAAGTGTATACATGTTAGAACATATGACCAACCACTAAAATGTGAAAGTATTTTGAGTGAAATTAACTTTTACTCTATAGAGATCTAATGTTTAACACTTTGAATCTTTATTTGTCTTTTAAATTTCTTAAAAATGGTGCTTGTAACTGATAGCAAAGAAAGCACCAGGATCACCTCGTCTTTTATGACTCTTCCTTTCAATAATCAGAAATGTGAAAGGCACAGATTTAAACCATAGGAAGATCTCCAGATTTATCAAGTGGATTGTAATCTGCATGTTGGTGACCCCTGCTTAAGACTTTTTTTCCTCAAGCCTCTCTGTCAAACACATGAAAGGAAAATAAGAAATTATGAAATGCATAAAAAAAACTCGTGACAGTTTTTTGTTTTTTTTTTGCCTCACTGATGATGCATAAAACACTAGAAACACAATTTTTTTGACAATCACTTCCGGATGCAAAACACCCACAATCTAAGCCCACAAATATTCCTGATGTGCTCCAAAACGCCTCCAGCAGCGTTCTGGATAATGCATCATTACAGTGGCTGTGCTGCGCAGTGAGCTCTGGCCCTCGTGGCTTCATATCCGCTGAGAGGGATCACACGGGCACCCTTGACTGGATATGGCTGCAGCAGGGCCCCTTGAGCTAAATCAGGACGCAATGTCCACTGTGCAGCCGAGTGGAAGTGTATCACTGTGGTCACTCTGTGCAAAATGACATTAATGAGGTACGCTGACCTCGGTGCGCCGCAGAGGCACAATAACAATCATGTGTTGACACAGACGCCAATTATAACCCGGCCAATTAGAGCAATTTGTTGGACAGACTTAATTCACGGAGCTATGGTTGTTATCACTGTGCCATATTTGTTCATTAATCACGTGTTTGTTGTGTGGAAATGAAGTTGACTAAACCAGAAACCCCAAACTTAGCCACGCAGAGGACCCCTGTATGAAACCTGCCTTGGTTAGACCTTCTTTTTTTGCTTCTAAATTGCAGTTACTAAATGTGTGAAAAATGAAACAATATTTTCTCATTACTGACTCTGGATTAGTTCTTTTCATTCACTATGTTTTCCAGAGTCTTGAAATTTCTGTCTGAACAATAATTGATAATGTAAGTCACGGTGAATCTTTTATATTTTTAAAGAAGAAGAACATTTATTCATAATGTCATGTATTTAATATTTATCTGTGACCAGTTCAAGGTGTACTCCACATCTAGCCCAATGTCAGCAGGGATAGGTTCCAGCCTCCCTCAACCCTGAAAAGGATTAAGATATTGGATGGATGGGCATTAATTATATAAAGTCTGGTAAGATTGTTGCAGAGAAGTACAAACAGGCTTTAAATAGACATAAACATATCACGGAAGTGGACATTTATTTGAATTTTGACATCTCAAAACTAGAAGTGTCCAAGAGCACAAACCTCTGCCAGGACATTTCCAACATTGTAGGGCGAGTTATTGTCAGTAATCTTGTGTCCATTGTGTCATGGCCAACTTTCTTTAAAAAAATACCAGCAAATTTTTGTTGAGAACTCACTGGCTAATTAGTGAAAATGTGGGAAAACTCTCCTGTCTGGCAATGCTGAAAAGTCCTTAAAAAATTCCATGGATCTTCATCTGGGTTTGGATCACCACCAGGAACGAATCAGTTCAATTTTCTGTTGTGCTTTGACCAATACTTCATGTAAATGTCATCAAGTCATTCATAACTTTTTAGTTATCCTGTTAACAGAGACAGTAATAATCCATACCACCAACAATCTGTTAGTGTGACACGCTTGTCTGGTGTTTGCTATTTGACAAATATAGTTAACGACCAGGAGCTTCAAGCTGTGAGGGGCTCCTACAACATCCAATAAATTTGAGATCTTTATATATTTTTTTCTTTTATTAACTAATCAAGTCATCACAAACATCCATTTAAAGTTTTCAAGTAGCTCTGCTCCAAAACTTTGGACCTCACTTCCACCGGACATCAGAAACATTGACTCTCTACCTCACCTCAAATCCCGACTCAAAACTGTCTGTTCCAACGAGCATGTTCTCTTTAAATTCTCGCATCCATTTTAACTTTGTGTCACCTTTGTCTATTGTTTTAATTTATTTTAATTGTGTTTTTAATTACTCTTCAAAGTGTCCTTTGTTGCTGAAAAGGCATTTTAAATAAAATGTGTTATTACTATTTTCATTATTAAAATCCACAATCAATAAACTTGTACAAGAATGCCTGATTCAAGCATAATCAACATTTTAACATCCAACAAGTACACATGAAAGGGCCATAATGGGAATTCTTTTCATGAAACAAACTCACTCTCTTTAATGACTGATTGTTGAGATAATATATGTGAAACAATGCTGAGTAAAAAAAGTATATTAAACATCTAATTTAAATAACATTCATGATCAGGAAACGGATGCCGACTTGGAGTACAAAAGTGTGCGTAAGAATTTATTAGTAGGAGAGTCAAAATCCAAAAAGAAGAAAATAGATAAGAAAACAGTAAAATGATATAATAAAAAACAAAATTTCAAAAAGACGTTTAAATTCAGTTAGAAACTTTTTTTCAGTACAGTACCTCTATTGGAAGATTCATCAATCCATCCATCGTCAATCTTTACTCCCGATCCCACTCAGGTTGCAGGGGGCTGTGGCCTAATCTGCCTGACCCTGGGAATGAGCCAGTCTACCCTGGACCAATTGTCAGCCAATCACAGGGCTGGCACTTATAGACAGACAAGCATTCACACACACTAACACCTAAGGGTAATTTAGTGTTACTAGCTAAACTTACAAGCACGATTTTGGTCTGTGGGAGGAATCCACAGTACTTGGAGAACACCCTCACATACACAGGGAGAAGATGCAAACTCCACAGAGAAAGACCGTCAACTGACTCTGGAAGTAAACCAGCAACTCTTATGCTGTGAGGCATGAGCACAAACCTGCTGTTCCACCATGCAGCCTGTTATGCAGAGATATTTACTTAAAGAGGCCATGTCATGCTTTTTGGGTTTTATAGCGTGGTTTACATGTTTCTGCCACCTAATATTGTACTTCCATAAACAAATACAAAGAACAAAAACAAAAAACAAACTCCCCCTCTCCCCCTTTGTGGTGCCAGAATCCACCTTACATGTTTTAATTCCTGATCTCCCAGTTTGACATCCTACAATTACTTTGTCACCACTTCGAGCCCATTGACTCAAAGCCCATTGCAGAGCAAGAATGTAATAGTGAATGCAGAGCTGTTGACAACATGGCACAGAGCAGCACCGATCAGATCAGACTTCCCACGTGGGAAAGAGAACCTCAAACAGGCAGGAGCTCTGAGAGAGCATCTTAGACTACAGCGGTATCAAGGTTACTCTTTCTATGAAAACTAGAAGTTTCTTGAACATCAGTGGCTCTGATTATACATGCGCTGTAGGTATGCAAGATATTGGATTTTTGCAGCTATTCATTTGCCCATATTTCTAAACGTATTATTGCTTAACAGATATTGATACCAATTTAATTGGTAACTAGCAAAAATGTCTCTTAACTCACATTGACCTACTCCGCTCATAGTGTCAGTGTATTTGTGTTAGAAAAATATGTGAAGCAATAAAAGCTTTTATTCTTTAATAAAAAATTTTTTCGATTAAAATATAAGGACGCCCAGTGATAATGAGGTAAACCATTCTGTTGAATTTGTATCACTCTGCTAAAGTGACAACTGATGAGCAGGATGTGAAGGGTGAATATGCACTGCCAAAATATTGGCTATAAGTTTAAAACCTACAGCCAATATTTTATATAATTTTTGTATGTGCCAGTGCTTATAAGCTATTCCTTTTAAAAAATTATCTGCCAATACAGATATTGTTAGATAAATATTTTGCATCCGTCCCAAGCAGTCATCATAAAAAATTATATGAATCAAAGTAAAGGCAAAATATGGTCTCCTAAAAAGGTGTCTGGTATTTGCAAAATATTTTTGCCAAAATCCACAGCTGCCATATATATTTATGTTCATATACATATATATGTATATGTACATGTTGTTTGTATATGTTTTTTTATGTACCTGAACAAAAATAGGCTTATGTTACATTTATATCAAAATGCTTTACTTTCTGTCATTGAAGGTTGACATTTTAAGATTGTCATTTATTGTAAAATCAGACTTTGATTATTCCTGTTATCTTATCTCCATGTGGCATAAAAACTCATTTGCTAATTAAGGAATCAAATTCCTTTTTTTTTGTTTCAGTTGTTTGCCTCCCAAAAATTAGGAGAGTTGGTACTGATATAGTGATAATATCAATATTATTTTTCTATGAATTTGGTTTTGATAAGGACTTATCAAAGGTGTTTCAATAAGAGTTTTAATATCATTTAAGCCATCCTGGAAATCTCCACAAGTAAAAGTACTTCATTTAAGGCCTTTCTATTTTTTTTAAGTTTCTGTTATTTTAGTGTAAGATCAGAGGTTAAAATACAGTTTTATTAGTTGAAACTTTATTTTTGTTTTTTGTCATTATAGAGATGGAATTGCTTTGAAAAAGCGTTATGATTAAAATGTTTTTATAGACTTAATTTAGCATCAAATTTATTACAGCTTTTGCCAGCTAGAATGAGGTTAAAACTCGACTGAAATGTGACTTAAAACATTTTTTTTAAGATGACTAAATCCTCTGTATCCACAAAAATTACAACACAGACTCTGAGTTCTCCTGAGTGCTCAGGCAACCCCTCAACTTGAATCCTTTCATTTGAACTTTCTGCGTGCGCCATAACGATAAATATTTGATACAAAGTGCAACAGATAAATATTTTAAAATATGGTTGTAAGGATACATCTCAGCTTCTTGAATTTCTATGTTCCCTGGCAGGATAATTAGTGATGCTCATTTTAAACAGTGATTATCTGACGTGCAGATTAATTTTGGTCTTTATTTTCAGTGGATTAGGAGGTGATTAGAATTCATTTGCATTTTAATCTGTGTGCAGACTGAGTTTTCCGTTCACAGAAAAAGACAGATGCACAAATGAATGCAAAATATGTTTGGAGCCCGCAGCAAGGGTTATCGGACGAGCTGCTCTCCAGTAGCCCTGTCATCCTCGATTACGGCTCACGCTGTGTGTCTGACATTAGTTAATATCTTCCACAGAGTTTGAAAGGACACATTACCCAGATGTCTTTGCACGAGAGAGACTGGCCAATAAGATTGATTTACCCGAGGCCAGGATACAGGTAAACCGTCTTTTCAGATTTTATAACATCCTGTGGTGTTGTCACAACATACAGCTGAAGAAGATGTATCGTTGACTGACAGGTGTGGTTCTCAAACCGAAGAGCCAAGTGGAGGCGGGAGGAGAAGCTGCGCAATCAGAGAAGGTCAGGAGGAGTGACTTCCTGTTCACAGAGCCAAGCCCCTCTGACCACTTCCTTCAACACATCTGTCTATCATCAGCAGCATGGCAGCAGCTCAGGTAAACCTGGCTCAGGCTCTGCTCCAAGATCTTTCATAATCAAAATCACATGTTATATCACAGTTTATGAGGTTATCCATGACAGAATGTGGCATCTATATTAGAAATGCTCTATTTATCTGAGTTAATGAGATACATATCTTCAAATAGAAAGGCACATAAACAATGTGCAGTAAATTGCTCCGAAAGAAACACATATAGCAAGATACAAAAACGAGGTTTTTATCCAAGCAAGTTTAAATAAGTCAACAAACTAATAACTCTACAATGTTCCTTAAAAAGAAATACCTCCCAATGTCTCAAACCAAATCAAGTTCAAACTGATAAAACAATCAGGCCATTTTCGCACATTAAATGGTTTATTTGTGTGCTTCCACTGTGTTTATTGGGTGAGAAAATTCTCAAAAACAGAGCAGATTTTTTACAAAAACAATGTTTTATATTTGTCTTGACACGTAAAAAGTGCTCTTCTGCGTACATCAGGCCACTTGTCAACCATTTACAGAACAACAAACTCAAGTTTTTTAGCTGGTATGTTTTTTGTGTACTTTGATTAAACTTTGCATTTTGCCCTGAAGTGTATAACGTTTATTTGGGAACATTACATTTTTTCTGTGTTTTTTTTTAATAATGAGATTTATTTATCTGAGTGACACAATATTAATAATGTAATTCATCATAATTGAGTAAATAAAGTTCTGTCGTTTTAGAGAATTCAAAAAAGATTTCATTATAATAATTCATGCAAATTATTCAGTGGAAAGTATGTCTTTAATGTTTTGAATTTGGGTTTAAAACCTGGGAAAAACCATGCGTTTAAATTAACATGAATAGCTTTGATTAAAATATGTCATTGCAAAGGAACCTACAACTTTTTACAGCTTTCGTGACACAAACCTTTTCTGACCTGCTGACCCGCTGTCATCAGGACCAATTCACTGCAGATTTTCATATTTCCACAAAAAATATATATCATGAGTGGTTTGAGACAATTATCTCGGTAATCTAAAAACAGAACAAAAAAACATGAACACATTTCTCATAATCCAGGATAATTGTGTCATTTATTATAAGGGAAATAAAGTAGACTGTGTGTGTGTGTATTTTTGTCCTGTGATCATCACACACAGTGGTAGTGTCAATATCACTTTGTTTTTTTAATATGATTTTGTTTCATGTAGTTTTTGGTGCCTCCTGACAGAGATGTGTGTCTCATCTTTGCTCCTCTTGTTGTGTAAAAGGTTGTTTGACTTCAAGATTTTGGCAAAAAATCAGCATTTTGATTCTTAAATTCACAACTAGTCCTAATTGGTTTTGCAACATCTGCTTCATCTCAACAAATCTAAACAATCAGCACATTAATGAAAACAAACACATTTATTCTGTTCTTGAGGTGCTGGTGAGTTATACTTGTGGCAACATATAATAGCAGGTCACAAAACACTTTGTAATTTCTAAGAGTGCAACATGACCTTTAAAATGATCTCTTATGACTTATTTCATGATGATGGAAGTCAAAATCAGACTTTAAATAAAACTAAAGTCATCTAGCTTTTTCAGACAAGTACAAGTAAAAGTAGTATGTATAAATTAAGTGAAAATATAAAGTACTTAATTTGAAACATAATCATGTTACAGATCATGCTGAGTCAATCTTTCTGTGTAATGTTAAGAGACCTTTATCTGGAGTGTGTTGATATAATAAATCATTTGTGTTTGTGCCAAGTACTGCATAGTCACATGGGACCCAAATTATAATCCAGTGAGGCAACTCATCCTCCTCTTTATGAATTTAGCTGATAATGATGTCAATGAAATTATCTGTTGTGCACTCAGAATATTTGAACAAACAAATATAAGTAGATATAGATTAACAATTTGCCCTGATAGATATCAAATTTACCAAAACTTTGGTGTAATTGTATTTTTATGCTAAATCTTTCTTTTTAACGTTTAATTTGCTAAATGGAACCAGCTCTCATGAACTTCCTGTTTCCAATCCATCTGATCCAAAGCTAGTTTTTTCTGTTGAGAGTGAAAAAGTCTGTTTGCACGATGTGATGGATGTGGTCTGACCCCGGTGTGGCAGCTGTGCAGCAGTTAAAGTGACATCAAGAAACAACCAACCTTCCTGCAAATGTTGCCTTTGTGTTTCATGTCGAGTAGAGCTGCACATTAATTGTTATAGAACAGAAACTTCTGTATTTACCACAAAGAAAAAGTCTACATTTATTACAGTGATGAGATAAGTTATGTGATCTTCCTCGGCTCATGAACATGTTACACTCTCCCTTATTATTTCTATGTATGATCAAACCAAGCCAGCTATATTTAGGGATTTAAAAAGTTATGATAGAAAATAGAGTTGTGGCTAAAGCTTCAGCACAGGTTTTCCAGCATTTGTTTGATAATAACACTTTATATGGCCATCACAATAACAAGAAATATTTTTGTGCATCCAGTGTTTTTCCTTTTGTGGGATAGATTTCACAAAAAGCAAAGACGTTAAATTTAAGAGAGGGTTGTTAGATTAAAATGTTAAATTTCTACATGTTCTTATTGTAACTCACAATATTATTTTCTTAGCAACTTGCTGTATTTTCATACCATAATTATCCATATGTCACAAAAAATGATAAAACATTGTCAGTTTTAACCACAGAAGCTTAAATGCTGGTTTGTTTGCAAAGATTAGAATTTAATTTTGGAAGAAGGCATCATTTTGGTTTGCATTGCATTAAAATAAGTGATTCATTTCCAGAGCTGGACCAGAAACATTTGTAAAAAGGAAAACCTTGAACATCAAAATACAGAAAATAAAATTCTGACAAATGATAGTAACTGTTGCTTTCATCATACCACACAAGTATAGACCTGAAACACAGTTGGGAGACATCACTACCAAACAAAAATAAACATCATGTTAATTAATTGAAGCAAAAAAGAGAACAAATGGGGGTGTTTGTATGATTTTAGCCCACCTACCGTGAATTCTTTAGTGCTATTTAGTTATTGTTAATTAATTTATTTCACTTTAAACTTGAGAATTTTTCATATCTGAGCTAAGTCATAATAATAAACATTTCTGCTAAGTTGTTTATTTGTTTGAATTTGTTTTGTTCAAAAAAAGGATGCTTGAAAGGGGCACAAGAAGAAGGGCTGGGATATATTTTAAGTTTCTTTTTTCAAGTACATATATATTTTTTAAAAATATATATGTTTATGTATAAATATATATGTATAAGTTTAGACAGTATCACTTTATAAAAGTAGAGTTGTTGACATGCTTAAATGGCACCAAGCAAACCACCATATTTATGTTGGGCCAAAGCAGTTGTCAAAAAAGCCAGACCAGAATTAATATTTTTTCAGATTTAACACAAGTGCAACAAAGTACATTATGATGACCTTGTAAATGATGAGCTGAACCCCTCAAACTCTTGTCATGAACAATGGCCCAAAAACTCTCAGAAGCAGAAGATTGAGTCCGTAAAGCACAAACAGGGTCTTTATTAAAAAAAATACAAAGGAGGGTTCTCAGCCAGGCAAGGTTCGGTACACAAAGGAGGTTATCAGACGAAGCTAATTCGGTACACAATGAGGCAGAAGGTATCCAGAAGGGAAGAGACAAAAACAAGGTCAGACAAAAACAGGTTCATGATCAAAAACGACTGTGACTCTGAGAGCGCCTAGAAAGTGAACTGGGTTCTTAACAATCCGGCAACAAGACAGGGGAGAACACGAGGGTTATATACAAGAGGTAATGAGGGTTAACGAGACACAGCTGGGAGAGGAACAATCAGGGAGCAGGTGTGACAAGCCGGGACAGGAAGTAAAACCTATGAAGACCCGAAAGGAAACGTTGAATTTCAAAATAAAACAGGAAGCACAAAGACAAGATATAAAACATGAAGACAGACCGGGAAACTTGACAAAAACACAGATCCTGACAACTCTAGCTTTGTATCCCTCTGCATCAAATGAATTACTGTAAGCTTCATTAACCTGTGATTTCTTTATTCTGAAAAATATGAAGATTTATGTTTAATATTGCCATTCAGCCAAAAATTATGGAGCTATACATTTTCATTTCCCAGCCCGAGGCACAAGCTGCATGAAGCAGATAAGCTGTTACGTAACAAAGGTGTATGACATTACACCAATGAATTTAAATGTATGGGGTTTTTTTCTCTCCAGTCAACATGATCCCAGCATTAAAGTCACCAGACTTCTCTTCTCTGTTAAAACATTTCTACTGTGAGGTGTTCTCATCATACACGTATCTGTGTGTGTGTGTGTGTGTTTTGTGTGTTTTGTGTGTGTGTCTCTCTCCAGGGTCCATGTTGAGTCAGGCTGAGTCGTCCCTGCCCAGCTACAGCTCTCTGTCAGTTTTCTCTTCTGGAGTCCAGGTTAGACATTCATCATTCATCATTCATCATCAGCACGTCCCAAACTTTAGTAAAGCAGGTCAGCATCACTCTGCAGAGCGGAGTAAATCACTCTATGATGTCAAGGAATTTGAATATGCAGGGATTAACTTAAACTGTAAGTTAAGATTAAGAGCTAAAGGAGTTTTTGTTACTTACATGTGAAATGATGAATTAAAAAAAAATCAGATTAATTTATAAATGCATTTTCATCTGGGTGAAAGGAAGTTACTTAAAACCTGCTTAAACTTAACAATATCCCCCTAAAATTATAAATGGTTCAAAGTAGTTCAGGTTAAAGTTAAATCAAATTAATAACCCCAAAAAATCGAAAATTATTAACAGCCTGAATTACTCGAGGTGAAAATACCGCAGTGGGTCAAGAAGAAGGACTGTGGTTGGGCAGTATGTTGTGTGGAAACAAGCAAGGGATGAACATAAAGCCCAGTGATCTTAACTTTTGAGTTTCAAAGTGTGACCAGTTGATCCTTGAGTCAGAGAAGACATTTGTTCAAAATTTGAAATGAATCCCAATTGAGCTATTTTGATATGAACTTTACAAGCAAGATATGCTGGGCTTAAGGACATTTGACCCTTTACCTTCAAAATAAAATCAGTTCATCCTTCAGTCATTGAGACAGACATGTGTGCAGATAATGACAGTCATCTCTGTTATCAGCAGTTAAAGTGACATAAAGACACAACCAGCCTTCCTGCAAATATTGCCTTTGTGGTTTATGTCGAGTAGGGCTGCACAAAACATCTGTTTAATTGTTATTGTAACACTAACTTCTGTATTTACCACAGAGAAAAAGTCTAAATCTATTACAATGATAAGATAAATTATTGGATTTTCCTCGGCTCATGAACATATTACACTGTATGATCAAACCAAGCCAGCTGTATTTAGTGATTTAAAAAGTTGGATTTGTTTTGGATAAAATAGAGTTGTGGCTGAAGCTTCAACACGTTTTCCAGCACATGCTTGATACCTCCTTGGACTAAATCATCCATCCTTTTTTTAGCATTAGCATTTAGGCAAACTTTGAAAATAAAAAACCTTATCACACTCATGAGAAATCCTGTTCAAAAGATCAGGCGTAAAAAAGATGGGACCACATGAACTTGACTTCTGACCATTGAGTCCGTGCAAAGCTTGAATCTAACCTGTTGTTGAGATATATATTATCAACAAGATTGCATTTACAAACAACTGATTAACTAATGGCCCTATTACCTTGACCATTGACCTCCAAATTCTTATGAGTTCACCCTGGAGTCAGAGCTATTTATTTTTTTGCAAAAGTTTGATGGAAACTCCTGTTAATTATTAGAAATGAATGTAATATTCTAAAATTTGACCTTTTACTTGTAACTTAAAAAAATGTGCTTGAGTTTGAAGTGAACTTTAAATTGAATAATTTCAACACTTAAGTGAGGCTGATGTGCACGGAGGTGAACCCCAACGATGAAAATAAAGGAAAAGAAGTTATTAATAATACTTTGAGTTTGGTTTTAACTTCCACTTAAGACACAATTAAGTATGAAAATGTCAAGAGCAATCCCTCAAATCTAGACTTTGACTTAAATGCAGTTGTTTTATTGGCAAACAGAGTGGCCTCACTAATGCTTCATTTGCATCGCTCTGGGCAGCGAACACACCAAACAGGCTGAGCCTTTCAAAGCTGTGTGTGGACTTTATTTTACAGATAAAGATGGCAACACAGAGTTTATTAGTTAAAGTTTATTAAGCAGGACAGAAGCACTGAATCACAACTATCAGGGGTTAAAGGTTTCAAGACGAACATTTAAGATTTAGGGCAGCAAGTAGTGCATAAGCCTAACAGCAGGGAGGTCACAGGTTCCGTTCCCAGGTTGATCAGGGTCATTCTGTGTAGAGTATGCCTGTTCGTGTTCATCAATCATGTTCATTAGGTTGGTTGGTGATTTCAAACTGCCCTTAAGTATGAGTGTGAGAGTAATGGTTGTCCATCTCTCTACATGGATCTGCGATTGGCTAGCAACCAGTTCAGGGTGTACCCCGCCTCTCTCCCAGTGTCAGCTGGGAGAGGCTCCAGCCCCCGAGAAACCCTGAAAGCGATAAGGAGAATAGATAATGAATGGATTTAAGATTTAAAGTGTTAACTTTAAAATATTTTTGCTTAAAAGAAATCCTACCTATATCAGAAGCAGCATTTGGAAATCTTAAGAGCATGTTAGCATGGTATCATCCAGAAAGGTGCATCGATTGTACGATGATAAAATCCCTGGACACGGCTTGAAAACTGTAGAGCGAATTTCCTCTTGATTTTCTGTCAGACTGTTGAGAAAAGCTCACCCACTGACAATCATTAACAGCAGTGGAGTCTGTTGTATTTCCTGCATGCAGGGTGTCTAAAATATCAAAATGGATTTTTTTTTACTAATTGCCATTTGACACGTCAACTTGTCAGATGAGATTATCTATGTATTTGTGGACAAACTGAGTTTCTGAAATTGAAAGGATTTCAGGAAACATTTTTGGTAGAGGGGTTTGGGTTCTCATTATCCATTTGTTGAGAAGTTTTAAAACATTATAGTCTGGATGTAGGTAATAAATAAGAGTTATAATAATTTCAATGCTTAACAGCAGCCACACGCTTTTACAATCACAAATTTTAAATAATGCTATCTGTGTACATGTGTGTGTATATGTGTGTGTGCCTATGTGCTGGGGTGGAGTGTGAATGGGGGGTGGGGACTTTTTCTGTCTGGCACTTTTTGCTGCATTTTTAAAGTGTGAAAAGTGCTTTATAAATGAAGTTTGATTTGATTTGATGATTTTAGCAGAAAAAGCCAAGCTGACACATAAGAAACAAGAGAAAATTTTTAAAGTAAAAATGATAGACAAGTAAATATTTTCACTAAAAGAGCTCTGAGAGCACAAACTACCACCAAGGCATTTCTGACATTTTAGCCCCAACAGTTTTTTTTTTTTTTTGAAAATGTGGGAAAACTGACCTGTTACATAATGTTAACAAATACATTAAAAAAAAATCCTAGATCTGCATTTGGACTCAGGTCACCTGATCTCTTCTGTCTTGTGCTATGACAAACATCCTTAGAAATTTGATGTAAATCCGTTAAGAAGTGTTTGACTTGTTATGGAAATTGTGGAAAGTGACCCTGTCTCCCAATGTCAACGGGATCAAGCCAAAATCTAATTAGTTATGTCTTGCACAAAGACCATTATTCACAAAAATTTTCAACAGAATCTGTTGAGAAGTTACAGAGATATCTTTTCTACAGAAAAACAATAGATAAACTGAACCTAACTACAGTGACTCTAGCACCACCCTGTGGTTACCCCCTATCATGACCAGAAAATGCCTTCACAGTCTATGGTGGGGGATACAGACAGTTAAATCCTTAAAAACACTTTGGGAACATTATTTCGGTCGGTTATTTCTCCCTTTTAATAACACCAATTAGTGTTGCATTTTACATAACTGGAAAGCCAGATTAGTCACTTTTACAACGAGGTACAACTTGAAAAGATCGAGTATTTGTGGATTGAGCAGCACAGCTAAACGTGGGTAGTGCCCAGAAAACTAAGGCCAAAATCCCCAACAGCTGTAAGGAAGCTGGTGCTGTGGTACACAGGGTGGCAGCATTATTTGTTTTCAGCCCTGGTACCATTTCCAAACCTAGGACCAAGTTCTATGAGACTGATGAAGTCAAAAACAGACTGTGAAGGGAACATCCCAGGAAGACAACACCCCAAGAAGACCAGTCGTAGGTCATAGGTGCTCCTCCAGTTGCTGGGGATTTTGGTACATTTTATGGAGGGGGCACTACCCACATGTTAAGCTGTGTTGCTCATTTAACAAGAGCAGGATCCTCATAAGTCATGCCTCACTGTAAAGGTGAATAATCAGGCTTTCCAACAATATACAAGACAATACCAATTGGTATTATTAAAGGGGAGAAATAATCAGCCAGAAAAAGCATTAGCAAACTTTTATAGCACATACTCTTTAATATGAGTATATCTTTAATATTGATCTCTTTAGTCTGTTTCACTCTGAATCTAACTTTTGTTTTCCTTCTTCTGTTTTCCTTCTTCTGCTCTCAGTCCATCCCTCCTCAGTCGGCCTCCTCTTACTCCTGCATGTTACCTCCCTCCCCCTCTGCCCCGCGCAGCTTTGACTCCTCAGCGTACTCCCCTCATCTGCAGACCCCGTCCTCAGCCAACTCTAACACCGGTGAGCATTCTCTAACAAACAAAAACACCTATTTCTGTTTGTTTTCTGCCCCTGTCTGCTCACTGACATTCACGCTGAATTGAACCTCTTTTTTTTCGTCTCCTGCCTCACACTGACTCACCCTTGTTTTGTTTTCCTCTTTTCCTCTCAGGGCTCATATCGCCCGGTGTTTCAGTGCCGGTCCAGGTCCCAGGGACTGAGCAGCAGAGCATGAGTCATAACCTGGGTCAGTACTGGGCCAGACTACAGTGAGCAGCAGACAATCCAGAAGGAGGAGAAGTGAGAGGAGGAAAAACAAAAAGGGTTGGGAGAAAAAAGTGTCAAGAAAACAATATGGGGACAAACGGGTTTAATGGAGGCACAGGACTGAGATAAAGGGGGCCTCTTTGAGATGAAGACCCCAAACTGCATTAAATGTTTACAAAATCAGCCAAGAGCAGCTTTGGTTGCACTTGACACCTTTCTGCTGGTGTTTGCTTAGTACTTTCAGGTTTCACTCACTTTTTGTACATAGTGTTAATAACCAGGTCCAGAGGGATGAATATTGTTGTTGGACTGAGGTGTGTTTAGGATTAAACTAGAGTAAGGGATCATGCTTAAAGCTCCTGCAGGGAGTTTTTTTTAGGTAAGAAAAACACTTAAATTGATTTTAATGCTTCTCCAGGACTGAAAAAAACAGCCAAAACCATCAAGATTAAGATTGAGAATTTTTGTATAGGTATATAAGATATATGTAAGCACTGCCAGGGGGTAGATGACAGACAAAGTGTTAACAGCACAAAACAAAACATCCAGAAAACGCCATGCGAGTAAACAAATCACTCTGCTCTGAGGCTGCCGGGTGCCCATTTTATGCAAAATTAATATCAAAAATCCTGATTTAAGAATATTTCATCCAACTCCAGCACATATCTGAGTAGAGGAACACTGTGGAATCAAGCCATCCTCAACAGGACAGATTTAGTCTCCTGTGGGATCTAAAATCTAAAGAAATGTATGTCCTTACTGAGGTATTGGATATTTGATTTCAACGTTGCTGTCCAAAGTAATATTATTATGCTGTCCCCTTAATGCTCATAATGCTACAACAATTTTGTTTTCAACTCCGACCAAATAAAAACAGTTTATAATAGGTCTATATAACAACTTGCCTTTTATATAAACCCTTATTCATATGTTAAATGGATTAAATTGCTCTACAAAGTTGAAAAGCAGAACATTTTAGCATTGTTAAAACTAAATACAGCCCAGATTTATTGAATATAACATTTGTATATTGCAAATAAATATTTACTTCCAATTAGATAACGCAATGTTACATTTACCAATTTTAACCCTGTTAAGTTAATCTTAAGTCACCATTACCACCCATTTATTTATATAATATTATGTTTAATTCGTCATGTCTTAGTAAAGACTTTCTCTTTAAAGGAGACTTAAATGGGTGGAAAACAATATCTGGAATAAGCCGTTGGCCTTAAGAAGGCATCAGTCATCCAGTCTATTTTAAAGTGTAGATAACAATGCGATTCTTTTCTTTTTATCTATTTATATATATTGTTCTTATTCAACTAACTAATAACTTGCATATTTGACTCTGTGTCAACATTATGGGATGTTTTTGACAGACGTGGGGGCTTGTTGGCATCAGCATAAGACTTTTAAAATCTGTGTTGTTGCAGTTTTGCTGTTTTCTCCCATGCTGACATTGGAGATGTGGAGATGTAAGAGCTGCTGCTTTGTCCTGACAGGAGCTTTTGAAAGTAGGTAAATAGGCCATAGAGATGCAGCAGGTGGAAGAAACTCTGTAAATGAACTCCACAATTTTACTGCTTAATAGATTTTTTTATTTTTATAGTGTTAAACATTTAGGCTATGATTAAATAAAAATTTTCTGATCAAGAAAAAAAACAGTTTGAGGTATTAACTCTATCCCCAGAATGTGAGAGTAGGACGCAACGATTTTATTCTCAGATTTATTGAAAAGTTTTCCTCAAATTCTACTTTCTTATTTTAGGTGCTAAGAAATCTAAAGGTAAAGTCATTGTTCTGTGTATGATTTTTAGAATAAAAATGGGATATTACCCTCATACTAACGGTAATATCCATCTGATGACCATCTTTATTTCAGCTTGTAATCAGAGGTGCTATCTGAGGGAGGAGAGTAAAGACATTTTTAAGATCTCATGATCTAAAGGGGCCCCAAAAATAAACACATTAGTCAGTTCTTTATTACTATAAATTAGAAACTTTGGTATCAGAGCATATGTTATTAAAACACTGTTAAAAGCATTGACTATACTGTACATTGGATGTTCTTGTTGTTAGAAAAAAACAGTTAAACACCTCCTATGTTGAAAAGTAAGTAATATGGCAGAATCAAAGGTGCAAGGTGTTGATTTTTTTTAATATGCCAATATTTCCAGTTATTTTAAACAATACTAATAAACTACAAACTCAATTATGTGCTCTTTGATTATAATGCCGAAATCTGACCAAACAGCTAAAATCACTGTGTAAATTAAATAGCAGAACCTCAGCCGACTGGTGAACAATGATGTAAAGGGAATGAGAGCAGACACTCTGATTGGTTACATCTATGCTACACCCAAAACACAACCATGTATAATCAAGCCCCATCCATTCTGCCTCTTTTCACCCTGCTCCTGGCTTTGCACTGAGAATCTGCATCTTCAAAATGGCCAACTGTAGACCGACTCACCCCAAGCAGCTGTGCACGTTTAGACCATGCTCATCAGAAAAGGCCCTTGCACCTTTAATTCATAAAGAGGATCTGAAGATATGTTACATTTGTGAGCAAGATATAAGTTAATACATTCAGCCAAACACCAGGGTCCTGATAATCCCACCATGCTGAAGTGTTGGGCTGTGCTAAGTAAACACCAGTAGATGTCTCCATTGTTAAGTGTAACCTCAGTTGGTTTCTTGTTACTTGAGCAGCTCAATGATGTTGTGAAATGAAGCGTTCGCTGTGTGAGGCTACTGTGAAGACTTGCTCATGGCAATCACTTTTACTAAAACTTTAAAAAAATGTATACAAAAATATGAACCCTGCCTACCCTGCCAGCAACATTACACTAAGACTGATACTGCATATTTTTGTACAGACATCCGTGTATGATGAAGATAAGTCAGATATTGTCAGATATTATTAGAGGGAAGAATGTAGCATGTTGTGGACTCAAATCATCCTCAAAGCACAAATATCCAAGCAAGCACCATATCAGTGTTGGTATCAGAAATCCCCTGATGCTCGGGTAAACATGAATTACTTCATTTTACTGGGAAAAAAAAATCAACTAAAAGCAACAGTATGTTACATTTCCACTCTAGGTCACTCTTTCCTCATAGCTTCATCCCTCACCCTCCTTTTCCGTCACAGCCTCAGCCACTGTGTCAAACGTTACAAAGATGGCTAAACTGGCTTCTTTTTAGCTGCAGGCTGGTGTGTTGACTTGTGCTTCTCTTCTGGGGAGAGAATCTGTGCGTACACGCTGCCAAAGCTTTTTACTACAGACAGGCAAGTGGGGACGACCAGGTGGTCTGTGGAAATGTGATAAATGCCATTCTGTCTGTCAGTCTCTAAACTACAACTTTAAGGTGGAAAGGTAACATATGGCTTTTTAAGGAGTGACATTTTTTAATAATTATACAGCAGCAATTCTGAGCTTGAGAAGCCCTCAGATGAGATGCATTCATACATTTTATTTTACTCCATTTTCATGTTAAAGATGCTATGAGGAGTTTCTAAGTAATTGCAAAAAAGTCTCACTTTTAGATATATGCCTGATCCAAATACAGACTTTTAGATAAGTTTTATGGCATCAAAAAAGGTTATCTATAAATGCTATTCCTTAGCTTTGCGGTCGGGTCGGACAGGGCTGGCCTGGATACTCAACTTTGGGAACAAGACAATTAAAACTAGAGCAAATTTATATTATATGGACACGGCTTAGAGCACCAGGCTGCAAGTAGCGATATATAGCCGGGCACAAAACTACAATACTAAGTTTTCCAAGATTTGCTTGTTGTCACACATCAAAAACTACCACTACATAACTAGAAAGAGACACATTACCTCGTCGCTTTGCATCCTGTAAGTTGTTGAAAAAAGAAGTTGTAAAGCAATGCAGAGTTCTCAGGAAGGTCCGAGCTGCATTAGCATCAATACAAACGCACGCTTTGGCGTGGGTCACGTCTTTATGACAGTCGCTGCACATGCTCATGGGTAGCAGAGTCTTTATGTCGCCAGAAATAGATTCTCCTCATAGCATCTTTAATGATATTTAGTATGTTCCAGTTGTTCTCTTGTGATTATGACTTATCTACCTTGGTGGTCTTTTCTTCATTATGGGAGCCCACAGATCCTGGAAAGATTTTAAAATATGGGGGTTGCTCACTCTATCTTTTAGAAAACGTGTGGTCAAACGGTCAGTGTAAATATTTCCCCTGATTATTTCATAAGAGACATACCACCTCCCTCGCAGAACCTGATGTTTGTTTAGACAACAGCCGGCATCAGCGAAAGAAACAAGTCTCAACCAAGCAGCAATTACTGATGCTGAAAATGAAGGCCAATGCAGATGTGCTTGAAGCTGTATTTCCTCAAGTGTCCATTTGAGGCTGGCAGCAGGAACCCTGGAGGTGTTATGATTGTGTGTAGAAAACAAACATTTCAGCTTTCACCACTGTGTAAATTATTATCAGAAGTATCTGTGGCCCCAGTCATAGTGCAAATGTGCAAAAACATGACAACATTACAGTATGATGTAATATTTGGGGGTCACAAGAGACTGTTGTACAGCGTAACTTTTACAAAGAGGGCTGCACCCCCACACCCATAAGTTCCATGTTGAAACAGGATAACAAATGATAAAATAATAACAGAGCAGATTAAGTGATAAAGTGTTATTTTTTGAGATTTTAAGGAAATGAGACAAACCCAGAAAGAAAAGAAGGAAGCGATGATTTTAGCCACAAGATAACAAGTTGAAGAAGTCAGAATGCAAGAAAATAAAGTGTTCTAGTCTCTTAGAGCAATATAAAATGTATGGATGCACCTCATCTCAGGGCTTCAGTACATACAGCAGTAGCTCTAATATTTATCTTTTTGGGATATTATTACCTTATTTGCCTTGCAGGGATTTATTTCACATCCTGAACTCTCAGCTAGTGACAATCATGCATCGTTGCACAGCACAAAATACCTACAGATGCAAAGGCTTGCAAGACAATCAAAGCAGCAGGTGCAGGAGATACCAATCAAAGAGGAAAATGAAGTATTTACACCACTGTGCAAATGATAGCAATGACATTATCAACTGTGCATGACCAAAACAAGCGACTACAGACAATCAGCTACATGCAGACTATGGTTTCTGTTAATGCATCTCAGTTTAAATCTCATATAAAAAGTCTTTCAGCTCTTATTTATTTGTCTTTTCACTTGTTCACATAAGTCCTCAGTGTTGTTTCTGTTGTTGTGGTGCGTTGTGTTAGTACTGTATAGCTACCAAGAGTCAACCCTTTTGTGAAGGCCTTGGATCCCTTTAATGAAAATAAAATGTGTGTATTGAAAATAAATTTAAAGGTCTTTATTCCTAATGTCCTCCGTTTTCTTTTTAGTACAAGTCCATTAAAACAAGTTGTTGAAATGATGACTGAGTTTAAGGATCACAGCTGATAATAAGGTCTGTTACAAACAACAATTCATGAATCTTACACGTTTTGTTCATGATCATTTTACAAAAGAGCAACTAAGTTGATCAGCTAGAGTATAAACTACTGTTACACTATTATGGACCTTAGAACGTTGTGGTTTAACTTTGAAGCATTTACCACACGTCCAGTTTATAACCCCACATGGTGACCTCTTGTTTGAAATTTTTCTCTTTATTGAAATAACTGATCAGGTTGGTGCCCATGGCTGTGGCCACAGTGTGTGAAATATATGGTAAAAAAAAAACAAAATGAAATTATTGCACTCAGGTCCCTGGTTTACTAGCAGCCAATTTTAAAGCACTACAGAGCTTTAGCATTTAAAAGCAGGGAAATATCAGGTTAATTTTATGTTGCTAAATGAAATACTGTATACAAGTTTTTGTCAATTACCTTAAATAAGGTACAAGCTTTTCTAAGATCCTTCAGACTTTTGGCCGTGGGGACTGTTGGTACTCTGCACCACTCTGTTATTGTGTTTAAAGATGTTTTAGACACTAACACTAAATTTAATTGTATTATATATTTAAAAAAAAAAAAACATTCAGCACACCAAGTACTCTAGAGTTCATCCTATTGTTACATTGCTGTTTACATTTTTTTTTACCTTTGTCTATCATTTACCAAATATTTACTTGTTTGTCCTGACTGCATATTTTTATGTCTATTCGTGGTTTTATTTCTGTTTTGTTAATGCTTTGTGTTTTTCCTGTTTTATATTCGCAAAATGTCCGACATTTATTCTTGTTTTATTGTGATTATTCCAACTACTTTCATTGCATAATAATTTTCTTTATATTTAATATGTTGACATTCCATATTTATTTTCTTTTTGCTGTTTTATCTGTTCTGTTTGTCCTGCACTTATGTATATATTGTTTTCTTCCAACATTATTATTGTTTTTGGTTGCATTTTAGCAATAAATCAAGGATAAAAATAGTCTTTTAAATCACACACATTGTCCAAATCGGATAATACTCCTGATGTTACCCCAGCACCTGTTAGGAGCACCCACTTCATTCACATATTAACATTTCTTTTTACAGCACAAATAACTGAATTAAGAAAATTATGTAGATTCACAAAAATGAGAAAAGAATATCATGGGGAAACATGAAGAAATGTATATAAATAACCCCCAAAAATAAAGGATAAACACAAACATGAAAAAATATCCAAAAAGTGTAGTAAAGTATAAAGCTTGTATTCCTGCATTTATTTACTGATTCATGGTTTCATACTAAAGCTGTTTTTGGTTCATCTGTGTTACTAAGAAGTTTTTCCTTGGTTATTTTGGGCATATGAGTAAAGATTTTATGGACATGTATCCATATATTTTAGATAATAAGAGCAAAATAATAACACAAACATTAACAAACAGGGCTCAGTTGCTTCTATTAATGATTTGATCAGATACTCACGTGAGGGCAGAAAGACAAAGGCTCTGTTGCTTAACCTGAGAGCAGGGTTAACATTGATTTTTAAATTTCCCTGATACCACAGACATTAGAAAGAAAACAACACTTCATGATTTAATTTACATGCTTAAAAAGGAGTCAGAAGAAGTACAAACTTGTTCAATCTAGACCCTTCTCCGTGAAGAGTTAATTATATAATGAATCAGCTTTCTCATTAATTTGTTAGTGTATAGTTATTAAATCTTTAAAAGCAACTGTCTTTTCCTTATAAACCTTTCCAAAAACATCCAACTTAATAAATTCTAAATCTAATATAAATACTGTATACTATTTAATTCTGAAATATTAATTTGAATCAAATGTAAGCTCTTTGGAATATTGTGAAAACATATAGACAAAGAATAAATATCCTGTCCCTCGACACTTCATGTTGGGCAGCTGGAGGCTTTTTTCATGTCTTCCGTTGGTGCAGCGTCCTGCACTGGTCATAACAGAGGCTGGACCACCATTAGCAGGGCTAATAGCCTGGCTCACAAGAATCCCTGGAGGATGGACAGAAATTAAAGACGGGAGAGGAAGAAGAGGGGGAGGAAGAACGAAGAGGGAAAGATAACACCAGAGATGCTTGACAATGACCCACCAGCATGCTGGGACTCTGAGATGGGATGTGAGATTTTACTTCATTCCGGTTAAATGTATTTCTGTCAAATGTATGGCATTCTGACAGATGATGAACACTTGGAAAAATCAGATTCCCAGATGATGTAATTGATACAACAATTAATTCATAAAACAAAGCACGAACATAAATCTGTTTAAAGAGATACAACGAACTGGTTCTAAACAAGTATACGGAAGAGGAGGTGTGTGAGAGTGGTGGGGTAAATAAATAAATAAACCTTAAAAGTTATGTTGATATTGATAAGTATTTTGCTATAAAATGTTTGGATATTGGATGTAGATATAATATATATATATATATATATATATATATATATATATATATATATATATATATATATATGTACATATATATATATATATATATATATATATATATATATGGACAGTTATGAATTATGTATATACATATATGTGTATGTATGTGTGTGCATATGTGTGAATTATATTTACACAGATGTTTATGTAATAAAGTATATTATGTCTATATTGATACATATGTGTATGTGTATATATGTGGATATGTGTATGTGTGTATTTATGTGGGAAGGGTGTGCGTATATGTGTGTATGTCCATATACATATAATATATGTTTGTATGTACGTATATATATGCATATTGATTATATATTTTATTGGTTTTGTATAAGCATATTTATATAGATTATATGTTTTGTAATATACATTTGTATAATGTATTTGCATCAATAGAAGAATTTATTTTTTTAAGACCCATGAGGAACAGTAATAAGAGGTAGGAACTAAAAAAGTATTTTACTTCCTCCTACTCCTTTTCGAGCGTGTTGTTGCTACTAGGGCTGGGTATTTCCAGCAACCCCACGATACGATACGTATCCCGATACTGAGGCCGCGATACGATACGTATCCCGATACACGTAAATTGTGAACATTGACTAAACTTTTTATAGAATTCTCAGCAACTTTTGTTTTATATTACAAGATGAAAGAGAACAAGGATGAGTTTTTAATGACTCTACTACTTAAAAACTTTAATTCAGGTCTCCAAAGATGGTAGACACCTAGGTTTAAATTTGGATCATATGCTTCATCATGTAGCTTGGCCTCTACTTTGAACTGTACCATTGTTAACATTGCCCAAAGAGTATTTACAACAACTGTTCAACCATTGTGGACGTATCGATTCTGTTGCATCCGTATCGATACACGTATCACCAAGGAGTGCATGACGATATTTTGCTTTATCGATATTTTGAGCACAGGCCTAGTTGCTACAATCCTTTTTTCGTGTATGTGAATGGCATTTCACTATTTTCTTTTGTTGTTCTTTGCATGCATGTTCAAAATAAAAATGAAATTCAATTCAGTTCAAAATAGTCCCCTTTTTAAAACATACACAGCATGATAACTTAAATTATCATGTTATTGAATCTGAAAATTGTTTTGTGTTTTGGTTTGTTAGTTTTTCATTAGCAACACGTCAGCTTGCAAGAGCAAAGCAACACCACAAGGTTTAGAGACCTCGCTGTATCTCTGTGCTTTGCTGCACCCTCTGAACCTAAAGCATCAGGACCGAGGAGTATCTGAGGGGGAACAAACAGGCTGCAGCATAAAGGGGGCGAGTCAAAAACACAGAACCCCCAAAGACAGGAGAGCCTCCAAAAGCACCAGGGATCATGTGCACACCCTTTATTTAAATGTATACTTGGACTGTGGACATAAAAACATCTTTACAACAGAGCTGATGCATGACTCTACAGAAAAATGGAGGAGAAATGTTTATTTATAGACAAGAGAAAGGGAGAGAGAAAAACTCACTAGGAAATGAGAATTTAAAGTTTTAGAACAAAAAATGTCAGGCTCTGATTTCAGGATTCCTGGAATACTCAGAGTTAAAAAGTAAATGGCATGAAAGTAAGAAACGTCATTTTAATGACAGTGCCAAGCGCATGGGGGGGAACTGAGCTGTGACTGTTGCACAGCACACACTCAGGCTCATGTCTGATTAAAAACACCTGAACTATTCCTTTACTTCAGAATTCTTAGTGAGAAAATGAATTTAAGAGAATCAAATAGAGATTTAAGATAGCCAAGAGGGACAAAAAACCTGAAATCAGAGAATCATGTCTGCATTCTGAGATTTAAATCAGAATCCAGAAATTTTGTCCTTTAGAGTTAGGAGAGAAAAAGAAGTTGATCACAGTTTTCTGTTCCCTTCATGTCTTTAGATACAGAGTTAAAAAGATAAGCCGTGTGAACCCAAAATGATTTCTTGACAAACTGGCCAAATTGAGGCCCTAAACAGAATTTCATATTGAGTGTTTGCTTGTTCTTTTAGGGCCTCCATACATTAAGCACATTTTTACAAATAATTATACACCATCTGCTGAAAACAGCTCTGAGACCAACTTACGGGCCTCCACCCACAGGTGTGAGAACTGCTGACCTCGTAGATTGCACTTGGAGCTTGATCCTTCAAAGATTGTCCTAACATTATGGAGAATATGTGATACAGGAAATCTCAGGGTTAATTTATCATTCAGAAAAAGGCGAGTGAGTGAAAACAGTGTCTCAGAGCTGAAGAATGTTGAGCTCTGATTCATCAAAAGGCTGACTAGTCATTTCTGAAGTCTTTGTGTTTACTCAAACATGCACATGAGCTATCAAGACACCGTTTAAACTTTTAAAAAACAGACAAAAGTAACTGATGATCCATCACTGACCCCGCGATGCTATGACCGGCACACGGAGGAGCGCGTGTCTGAAGGCGCTGAGCGACTCAGGAGGCATTGAGATCAAATTTCACATGTACATTGGCTGCTTTGCAAAATGACATTGCTGTCAGATAACATCGGTAACAGCCAAACTTTAAATGGAAAATATCAGGCCTGAAGTCCACCGATCAAGGCTGCTTTGGAGAGAGCGTCACCTTGCGCAAAATGGGCCCCCCATGGATCCTGTGGCGCTACTCACAGCGCGTGTTTTGTGCTCAGGAAGCGGTGGCACAGTGTGGAATTCAGACTGAAAGCAGCTGGGTCATTCTACAGAAAGGTGGATTTTTGGGATGGCAAGATGTCTTTTGTTTTATTATTTTTGACATTTAAGCTTCAACTAAATTGTTACATATGTCATTGACTTTATGAAGACACATAAATGAAAGCTTAATGATTTTTTGTTTTTCACTTATCACAAAACACCTTTAATAAAGTGTATCCACACATCTGATTGTCACTGGTGTTACTGATTGTACCCATAAGAAAGGTAACACCAGTCACAGTTTCACAAAAAAATGCCCTTTAACAAAAGGGCTGCTGCAGAGCATGACACAGCATGTTACTAATCTTGATCTATTCACTAAATTATGTCTTCTAAATACATCTTTATTCATTTGTTTGCAATTCCCTGCCAATAGAGTTGGTTACACCAGTGATGTCACCTTAAAGCTTCATATAAAATCATGAGATGAATGTTATTTTATCTGTTATCCATGTATCATTTGAGTGATTTTTTTCATTCAACCTTTATTTAATCTCGAAAAATCATTGAGGGTGTTCCCTCATTTTCAATGATGTTGAGAGTACAGAGAACAACAATAAAACAACACAGTTAAAAACAGTTACATTCAAAAGCAGAGTAATTCATTATCAATGTTCTAAACTGACCAAAAGAAACAAGTGCTTGCAGTTTTAATGTTTGTTGTAAAATGCTCCAGGTGAAAGCAGCAGAAAAGCTGAAAGCAGTTCTTCCAAATAAAGTGTTTACCCGTGGAACTTCAAGCATCAGTAGGTCACTGGATCTTGTTGGATATTGATTATGAGATTGATTCAACAGAGATGTTATGTATGATGGCATTTTACCAAGTAAGGTTTTATAAACGAATAAGAGTCAGTGCCTGTCACGTCTTACATTCAGGGGTGCCCAGCCCACTTTTTCATATAAAGTGCAATGGTGGGTGGAGTAACCTTCTCCAGTGATGAATCTGAGGGCTGAGTGATAAATGGAGTCCAGGGGTTTAAGAGCAGAGGCATTTCTATAAACAACATCACCATAATCCAAAACAGATAAAAAGACAGCTTCAATAACATGTTTTCTACTTTGCAGTGGAAAGTTGGTTTTGTTCCTGTAGAAAACCCAATTTTTTGTCTTAGTTTGCTGGCCAGGGAATCGATATGAAATTTGAAGGTGAGTTTTTGATCTAACCAAATATCAAGGTATTTATACTCAGATACTCTGTCAATACTGTGTCCTGTTAGGGTGGTGACGTGAAAACTGCTGTCAGTGATGTCTGTGGCTCTGGAAAATAACATGTATTTAGTTTTACTTGGATTGAGAACCAGTCTTAAGTCAAACAGAGCATGTTGTAATTGATCTAAGTTTTGTTGGAGGGTTTGAATGGCTGCTTGGGCAGTATTAGCAAAACAGTCTAAATTTTTATCATCAGCATAAAGGTGGGAATTACAATCTGTTATGGATGATGTGATGTTGTTTATACATATAGTGAATAAGAGAGGACCAAGGATTGAACCTTGTGGAACCCCTTTTGATAGAGGCAAACACATAGAGCGACAATTACCAAGAACCACATACTGATCTCTCTGTGAAAGGTAGTCTTGGAACCATTTACAGGACATAGAGTCAAAACCAGTTTCTCTTAGCCTTTCAATGAGCAGGGAATGGTCAACAGTGTCAAAGGCTTTTGTTAAGTCAACAAATAAAGCTGCACAGAATTTTTTCTTGTCAATCTGAGAAATGATATCATTTGTGACAGATTTTACAGCAGTGATTTTACTATGGTTTGTTCTGAAACCTGTGTTGAAAAGCAGCAAACATTTAAGTCCAACAATAAAAGTTTGTGGAAAAAATACAATAAAACCTCAGACAACAAACATGATTTTATACAATCATATTGTTGGGGAATAAGTTACACTTATGGGTAATAATTGAGAATCTGTATTTTCCCTTAGACTCTAATCATACCATCAAAATTAATGATTGTTGCATCCTAAATTGTCCCATTGTTCATGTGTCATGCATTAATATATTTTTGCCAGGGGCTAGATAGTAGAGATGGTGGAGTAGAGGCTGGACGTATAGTACATAGAAAAGTTTTTCCTGAACATGATCGTTTGCTTGTTAGTTTGATCAGTTCTATGACTAGAAGTAAGTGACATACATGCAAAGCACAAACTTTTAGGGCTGCCGCCTTGGAGCACTTTTATGTCCACACAAAAAGTCAAAATCAAACCTACGCTCTTGGCTGAAATAATATGTTTTTTAAATGAAATACTTACAAATATTTAACACAAACTGTTTTCTTCAGGAGTAATATATATCTCTTAAGGCTAGGGACAGAAAAATGCATGTTTCTGTAGAATGAGCCAGCTCCGCCTGACTCTGACGAAAAACAAAGTGATTTATGTAAATCTATAAAGTCACTATTTGAGCTCATAGGTTCATCCTCTCACCTGAACATATTTGAGCTCATAGGTTCATCCTCTTACCTGGACAATTCAGAGCTGTCCGCTTCATCCTCCGTAAGATTCATAACGGCCGGATGAAGACCGGGGGGAGGAGAGGAAGGATGGAGTGCATGAGAGTCTGCAGATCGATGAGCCCAGCCTAGTCCCGAGAGAGACTGAGAACAGAAACAACGATGAGCTTTGACTCACTTCTGTTCTCTTTTTGATGAATGAATGAGCTTCCTCTGAATATCTCTGAGCTTCATGTCTTGTTTTGCCGCAGTGTCGGGGATGGAGTTGGGTGTTCTGGTTTCGGTGGTTCTTACTTTAGGTGGAGTTACAGCAGCAGCAGTACCGGTGACCGAGTACAGCAGAGCCGTGGTAAGTGAAGAATCACAGCTGTGATGATTTATGAAGCAACAAGAAAGTGTGATGATAAATGACCATATTTAACCCTTGTGGAGAGTGGAGCGCATTTTACGCGCTTTTCATTTTTAATTTTTTTTACAAGCTGGGCTGTATTCATGGTTATGGCGTGAGTTTCGGCAAGATAGTGTTTAATATGATCTTTTTATTTCAAGCTCAGCTCCGAAAGTAAGTCTAAAGTACACTTTGTACAGATAGCTGTTGCACTCAGACCATAAGCGCAAAACGTGTCATTGAAATCCAGTCAAAATGCAGTTTTTCACATCACTTTCATTCAGTCATAATGTGTATTTATTACATCTGGGCGTCAATCTGGAATTTTGCTTTGGAAATTATCATTTTTTACTACTCTTCTACAGATGGTGTCATTTAAAGCATACGAGTACAAATGTGAGTATATGACTTTGCGCAAAAGTAAAAGGGTAATTCTCCAACTACAGTCAAATTTGGTTGTGAAATTTTTCATAAAATCCAACACATATTTTTAGAAATATTTTGATTTGTTCTACTTCTCCACAATATAAACAAACATTAACTGATGGTGGTTGTAATAAAACTACATAAATATTGTATATTTTTGGTTGTTTTAGTCCAGCATTCAGAGGAAAACATCATTTCCATCACACCACAAAATAATGTTTTTTCAAAAAAACTACTTGCATTATCCATCTTTTCAAAATATTTAATTAAATGTCATCAATAGATGTATCCATATTTGTAACTATACTTATTTTATGTATTAAAGGGATTATATTTAATACTTGATGGCAAGTATAGTGATGGCAAATGCCTTTTTTTATGACTTACTCAAGTCTTTTGATTGAGTTTTTACATGGAATATGCATGAGTTTTCCAATCCTAGTCATTAACTGTAACCATTAATGCATAGTTTTCAAAACTCCCAAACATCATTAGTGTAGCTGTGTTATTAGTGTGAATTTTGTGTAAAAAATATGTGTTTTGATGGACATGACACTGTGTGGTGGAAAAGACAGCATGTGTTGGAAATGATATGACACAGATCATTGTTGAACATCAGTTACTTTTATTGTTTTTACATCAAGTGACATCAATTTTGAAATTTCATTTTGTTCATTTTGTTTTTTGCAGATCTGATTTTATCCTTTCTCTATATGCTTGTGATCTCTCTGCTGTGGCCATCTAAAAAACAAATGGTATCACATTGAAAAATCTATTCTACTCTTGTAGTTTGTGTATTTACAAAGTATGATACAGACTATGAAATGTTTTGCATAGTTTAATACAAAACATTTTAAGTGATCTAAGCATAATAAATGCATTTATGGCCCTAATATTGTCATTTCCATGACAAAGTGATGGAAGTGACTGTTGTGGAAATAACAATGTTATTTCTAAAAATCTTGTGACATGTTAGCATGCTAATCTCTGTTTTTCAATTAACATAAAACAAATCCAAAATACACAATATAAACTGATTTTTTTTTCATTATTTGTACATTCAAAGGAAACACGAGCTGTTTGGAAATGATGACTAATAAACCTACTCTTGGTTTTGCAAAACTTTACCTTGTTTTTTGCTTTTTTCTGTTGCTTCCATGGAACTAAAACTGCTCTACAGCCATAAGCTCTCCTGTCACATGGCAACTGATGAGGTTGGAAGTACACAGATTATAAAAAAAATATATATATATATATATCTGACGTTATATTTCGTGGTGTGTGGTGGAAATGACCATGAACCCTAGGGACAAGTGTTCTTATAAAAAATAAATAAAATATTCATATGTCTTACAAGCTAATGAAATATTTCATTAAAATAAGGACTTTTTATGTTATTTGTCAGTAAAGTTCCTGTTAAATCAGAATTATTTTTAATTTTATGAGGGACTGAGAGTCCAAAATCTGGTCATGGGACGTAGGTCATATAGCAGAAAGCACTCATATAAAACTATATTTTATATAGTAAAAAAAGTAATTTATCTGTCATTTATTTTTTGTAGGTTCAATTTGGTATCAAATAAGTGTAGCATAAATGAAAAATGTGTTTTGGTTTTTGTTATTTCTGCCTGGGACACAAATTCTTCGATAGTTGGAGAATCACCCAAAAATGCTTAAACACCAGTGCTGCTAAAAATTGACTTATCCCACGCTGTATAAACAGAGAAAATACTTTGGATGTAGTTTATCGAAAAAGGTTGTATTTTTCTTTTTTTTTTTTAATCTAAAAACAATGTGAAACCGTGACAAAACAATGGCATCTAAGGGTCAAATCTCTCTTAAGAAATACACAAATGTGTGGTGTGTATTATTAGGAGGATGAGTTTAAAAATCAAGTTTGAAAAGTGGAAAAAATATTAGTCTATCATATTTCTTTTTGTTACCTGATGAAAAACATCTGTTCTGAGCTTGGCAATGTATGAATATTTGACACTGCGCAGATAATAAGAATTCACAGAAATAGATATTGTTGCTAATAGTTGACATATTCGAGGCTATAATGAAAAAAAAGTTCTACTTTGCATGTATTTCTGTTTGTGTGTTTCTTTTCTTTTCATCTAAAATAGTTTTGGCATTATGACAAAAACCTGGCAATCAAAGGTGGAAATCTTATTAGAAATCATGAATTTTAATGCTGTACAAAAATAAAGTAGAAGAGGTATATTCACATCGGCAGGTCAATGAACTGGGAAATATAAGGTGTTTAAAAATCATTAAAAATATATGCAAATAACTTAAATTTAACTAGGGCTGGGCATTGTGTCACAAAATGTATACCTCAAGATTGTTTGGCTGAATAATCATATTTGATATGTAATATAACCTATACTCAATATTTTTTTCTAGAGATAGTTTTTTTAAGAGATTAATGAAACTTTTAGGGATTATTCCTTATTTTCTAAGTTGGGTTGTATAACTGACAGCATCAGTGAAGAGGCTGAGGAGGGGGCTCTCAGCAGTGCTGTGCCTTTAAAGAGAAACAGCTTAGACTCACTGTAAGGTACACTGCTGTTGATGGGTACCAACATTTCAAGTAATTGTGTGAGTTTTATGCTAAAACAATCTAGTAAACTTTGTTGAGAGGAATGTGCTAAGAGGGTGAAAAGTTTCAGAGGACTTTATTTTTCTCCCCAGGAAGTCTCTGTGCTTGGCATTAGTTTACAATGTAGCAATTAACTATGTGTCCTTCCTCCTGAACACACAACCATTTGCCTGTGGAAAAGCTGTGTTTCTTTTTGTTGACTGAAATATATTTTTGAAATTGGATAAATAAAGGAGTTCTAGTTTTACTTCTGCAGAACCTTAACTCAGAGAGAAACTCAAAATAGGAGCAAATAAGGGGTTAATGCTGTGTGATGCTAACTTTTATCTGTAAGTTACAAAGATGACAGCACTGAACAGACTTCTACGAATATAAAGTTTATGTAAACTGATCAGAGTATTACCGCCTTTGGTAAAATTACCCTTCCAAAATACTGACCAAAAGTGACAGCTTAGAATGACCCTGATATCATTAACACCAGTTTAATGATGGTGAAGAGTAACTTGTTGATGTTTGTTTAGCAGCCAAATTGAAAATTCAAACATAACAAAAGTACCAGAGCATGCTCATTTACCTGTAGTCTTTTATTGTGGTAGTAGTGTAAGGGGAATGATTCTCTAATAAGAAAAATATACATCAAGTTACTTTTTGGTTAATACTTTGCAGTTTTAATTATTTTCCTATGCCTCAGTGCTGTATAAAGTTCAAGATGGACTAAAACAGAGTTTGTATCATTTTCTCTGTTTTTATGTTGCTTTCATGTGATAGAAAGATGCTTTTCTGAAAAAATAAAATGTAAGAGTCCATATTTTGTCTTAACTCTGGTTCATAAATTAGATTTTTCTGACTGAAATACCTTGTAGTTTTCACAAGCCAATTACCCCCAATCCCCCTGTCTTCTCAGTTACTGAAACACTCTGTTTGGATTCCTCTCCCCGCTAAGCTCTCCTCCCCATGTGGGTCAAGTCTCTTCATTCATTCTGCTCTTCCATACTTTGCTCTGGGTTTGCTAGTCCGAGCAAATGGGCCTAAACTGCAAATGAAAGTATGGTATGATATAAAACTGATATAGGTCTGTAAGGGGGAGGACAAGCCATATCAGACATCTATTGATGCTGTTTACAGGGGTAAGAGAATGTGACATATTGAGTCTGACTCATATAAAAGAAAAAAATTGCTCATCTCTTTTAGTTGGAAAAGAGCTGTATAACTTTTGAAAATGATATAATACTGATTTACATACCAACTAACAAAGTGGAGGTCCTGAACACTACGCAACTTAACTGTTAAGTATTTTGGCTGCATGTAAAATACAGAGTTCTTTTTTTCTGGCTAAAGGTCATCAAGTCACTGTTTTTTTTGTAACGTACGTTATTAAACTTAATGGAGATTTTGATCATGAGCTAAGAACATGTTAAATCAACCAATTTGTATGGCACCAAACCATAGCAAATGTTTTTCTAAAAATGTAATATTATTGTCAACTTTTACGACTCATGTCAATTCTATAACCTTTCGTTATACCTTGTATAACTGTATTCATGTGTATAAATGTAAACTAAATGGCCTTGACATTTAGTTAAAAAAAAAGACTAGAGGTATGACTTTGTATCCATAACAGGTTTTTGTAAACATACAAAAAAGTCTGTTTTTTTATTAACAAATCCTAATCTTATTGTTCCATCAGGCTTCCTTAAAATGTTTTCGATGTGACAATAACAGGGTGTCAAACTGATTTCATGTTGCAATTTGCACAAACCTTGTGTCACGTGAGGAACTTGAGTAACTCATATGGTTAAGAGAAATCATGTGTTTTTTATTGTGCATATAAAGACTTGTTTTTAGGGGAAAAAACAGGATTTGTGTATAAGGGGGTAGTTTGAAAATACACTCTGCACATAGGTTTTCTTTGGGATTCTGTCATTGTTTGCCAAAATTTCAGTAACATATTATGAACCTCTTTGCAACATCTGGACTTCCTTTATGGAGTCACATACTTCCTTAAAAAGACAACTAAAAACTTGCATCAACATTCAATATGTTGAGAAGAAAAGAAAAACAATAGAGTTAGGTTATGAATTTGCTTAAAAACACCACTAAGTCTTCCTTCACTTAAGAGTGAATGAGAGATTTATGGGTTGAGTAGGTGAAACCACCTAAAAGACAAATGTCAACTGCCAACACGTTTTCCTTTACCATCAATTGTATGTAAGACAAGGGCGAGGTTGGTTATGAAACTACTTTGAAGTAACAGATTACTGTTTTGACAGAGATCTGTGCTCAGAAGGTGAAATACATGACATGATCTTTGCTGTCTGTTCAGTTACCGTACTTTGCTTTGAACTTGTGTTATTCCAGTAATTTATATTTTTTAGTGGCATTGGGAGTTGAAGAGATGACGGTGCAGTACACTATAACAAAGGGCTGAGATACAAGCTTGAGAGAAATCTTAAATATCTGATTGGGTTTGTAGGTAGTGTTTATACACCTGCAAGGAAAAATGAACCTGACACATCAGATGGACTACTCAACATATTTCACTAGTCTTTTAGGGAAAGAGCAGAACAGTTCAATAGCATATTTGGCAAGAAGTGATTGGAAGATTGTTCCATCATGCAGTCAAATTCATTACTGGCAGGCTGGGCTACTTTTGTGGTGCAAAGTACACAACATGAGTCATTTTGTAAACAAAACATATCAGAAGTGGACCGAACATACTCTCTAAAGAGAAGTTTGCAGTGCTGGTATTTGTTTCATTTAATAAAGAAATGAGATCCAGATCTGATAAAGCTTCTGCTAAAGCTGTTAGCATTTATGCTAATCTCTGTTCAAGCAGTCATTTCCTGCTGTCGACGTGACTGAGCTCTGAAGGACTCTGATTGGGTCTTCTTGCTTTTGACCGCTGACAATCGTTGTAGATTAAAGCTTGGCAAGATGGATCTGTCTGATTGCAGACACTAAATCAGGCTAATGGGTCTGCACATAAGGGATGAAAATTTACAAGATTTTATTGAAACTATGCCATTATTGATTTTGCGTATTGATCTGATTCTTTACGATTACCTTATCAATTCCTGTGGATTTTCTTGTTGGGCAAAAATGGACCTTTATAGGTTTTCAGTCGCAAAAATGTCCAACATGTGGCACACCAGAAATTGAATACCGTGCTTCATACATTTTGTGCAGGAAGTGTCTGTTGTCACATATCAAGTCATAATTTTGACATCTCCTGCCTCTTGTTGGACACAATTGAATTGCAGACTTTTTGTTATAATTTCTGCAAACTTGCCAATGATAAGAGTGAGATGTCCTCGATTCCCAAAACGAAAAGAATGATAAGGTAATCAAAAGCAAAAAGAATAATGATATTGATTCTCTGAGGGAGTTGTTGGCAACTTGGGACTTGACTGTCAATTCCCTGTCAAGTAACCCCAAATTGCACCTGCATCAGCTTGGAAATGGGATTGAAAGAGGGTGGGTGATAGGTTTGTAGATAACACAGAGGAACTTAAACCACTAGTGAATAAATGTGAGAGTTAACTGGTGTGAATGGGTACGTGTGCACTGCACCTGTATGAAAACGTAATTTCCTTTACTTTAAATTACAACTGAAAACATTGCATACTGCTCTCTGCCTATCGGTCATTTTATAAAGCAAACACAAACGCATTATAATGTTGGTCAAGTGGACCTTAATTATACCATAACATTTTGTTTCATGGAGTATAAAAAACAGGTTTTCACATTGATACCTGCATGATTTAATTCTGATCCGCCCAGCACAGATGAAGAATATTGGTCAGTAAAAAGACTGTCATAAAAGGATCTCTTTGCCTTAGATTTTGGGGGGTTTGTGTATTTCTCACATAACTCTAGAGCAACTGCTGATGGAGTGGATCCAGTGTATTAATCTGCTACACACTGCACAGTTGCTTTTGTTAGCGGTGATGTGATTGCAGCACCCTCAAGTGAAACTGAATTCAAGTTATTCTTGTATGCTGTATTCCTGTAAGCATCGTCTCACTCACCAAGCTCACATAACATCAAGTGGCCCCTATGTCATCAGCAATTGCTGGAACTTAGGGTTAAATCATACCAGGGATTATTTTCTAAATGGCTAATGGTTCTGGTAATGTAATTACGATAAAACTACAACTAGGGTTATCTCATGTAAAGGAGTGGCTGAGAAACATCATCAAAACAGAGCAAATTCCTCCAGGTTAAAGTGCTGAAACAAAACAAAAAAAATGATTTGTATGTATAACAGATGAGTATATTTACATCAACATGAAATATGTAGCTCTGGAGAGAATATGAGGTATATAATGAGGTATAATAATGAGGTTCATGAATTTGGAAGTGAGCTTTGGATGGCTCTGCAGGTTTTGTTTTACAGTTGTTTTTTAACAGTTCAGTCCCAGTGATGTTAATGCATGCAGGACTCCCTACATGGCCTGCCCCCTCCCCATTTGGCAGTCCTTGGGAGTGTGACCAATCAGTGGAGTGGGTTTTGGTGAAAGGTGTACATGGAGGAGGGCCAGGAGGTGGAGTAAATTACACAGACCTTTTTGGTGGAATGCCTGAAACAGAAGGAAACAAAGGAGTGAGAGTCACAAAGATTTGCAAAGCTTTCTGTGCAGACAATCATGTGTCAATAGGAGTCCAAAAATCAAACACACAAAGCCCAAAAAGGAGTAAAATAGCTCTTCTTTAACTGAAGGTTGCCTGGTAATGGTTTGCTATGAAAGAAAGTTCTCCAATTGGCTGGCCAGTGAGCCAGCATATGTTCAATTGCATTTGACTTATTTTGCAAATTATTCATTTGCTGAAATGATCACTGTTTAATTTTGGGTTACCAAATGCCTCTTATTTCCACTTTTCTCACCAGGACTGGTTGAGCAGGTATGGCTACCTCCCCCCACCTGACCCTCGCACAAGTCAACTGCAGACCAAAGAGGGGCTCGAGAAGGCCATTCGTGTCATGCAGAGATTCGGTGGAGTTCCTGAAACTGGGCAACTTGGTATGCACCTCTGATTGAGGATAAAAGAGAAAAAATACATTTCTTTAAGGTGTTACTCATATTTTACACATCCATTGTCCTTTCTTTATTTTTTTTATCAGTCCTTCCGGGAGATCAATATTTGCAATCGTAATATTATACCCAAACTCTGCAAGGCCTCACAATCATGACTTTCCAGCAACTTTGAATAGTCATCTATAGCCCCTGCTCCATCCCAGTCCAACACATAAACATCCCCCTGCAGGGCTCACTGTACAGCACAAAAAGCGCAGCCATACAACAAAAATCACTCACAAGGATGTGAGGTCTTGCATAAAGCAGGGGTACACTTTTTCTATTACCAGCAGATTTAGTGCAATACATCACTTCACAAGCTCTTTCTACTTCTTCATTATGAGATGGCTTTATATGTGTGGGTGTGTGTGTGTGTATGGTTTACACATGAAACCAGACAGTGACCCTCTCATCTGCTGCAGTGCCACTCATTGTGAATCAGATTAATGCAGAAAGGAAAAAATAATACTCTGTTTTCGTAGATAAATGCATGACTCACTGACTGCCATAACTCAACAAAACCCTTGTGTCCAGCTGTTGGCTGAAAGAAAAATAAGAAGTCTGCGAGCAGCCGCGAACCAGGACTTTATGGAATGGGTGGCCCAGGCCCTGACTTAAGACAAAACAAAGAGTTGATTTGTTGTTGTTTAGTTATGCCTGGTTTGATTTGACTGCTTACCGCCCCACCCTTAAGCTGCATCCATACTGGCTTTTTGCACAACCTTTGCCCACGTAGAGGGACAGGTCCAGCTGTGTGTCAAACGAAGTCAGGCCATGCAGAACTAAGTTAAAGTCAGCAGGGAAACACTGATGGTGATTGGGTACATCAAAATATTCCATGCATGCTTAAAAATGTGCAGTGTTTGATCTAACATGCTTGTAAATGCCAGCAAGAGTTAACCTTTGCTTACCTTCACTACCCTCAGTTACAGCTGTGTTTATCTCTGTTGGCTCCTGCCGTTCCCTCCTCAGGACTGGACTCTGGTTGTATGACTTTTGGCACCTTTTTAAGGGACAGTCGACTTTCATCTTCTAGACATGGTGTCTGAGACCAGCTGCACATGATGAAATGGTCAATACGTTTGTGTCTAAATGGCTTTCATTGAGTGATGTCATAATTATGCAACATTCCGCAGCGCCAAGCCACATTAAGCCAAATCTCCCCTACGCTCTGTTTGCCACCCATTTGTTACATCTATGTTGGAATTTGTCTACTATTAGCGGGGGGAAGCATAACTTTGTACAGCAATTAGCTTGATTCAATGTCTGTAATCAGACAGAACAGTTTTGCTGTTCTCCAATCTGCAGTGATTGTGAGCGGCCCAAAGTGGCACCTCCCAATCAGCATCCTTTAAAGCCGGAAGAGGAAGGAGCTCCAAGCAAAACAACAGCAGGAAGTGACTGCTATACAGAGATTAGCATAGATGCCAACAGTTATAGTAGTAGTTTAATCAGATCTGGATTAAGTTTCTTCTTTAAAAGGATAGCTCAGTATTTTTTAAATGGGGCTCCATATGGCCACTAAGTACATTAGATGCAGTAGAAATTTCCCTCCTCTCCCTCAGTAAGCCACAGTCTATAAGAGTCCTTTACGCACAACTAGCCACAACAAGGGAAATATCGTACCAGGAACAAAGGCTATTTTCTCCGCCTATCAAAAAATAATGCCACAGTGTAGTCTGCAGTATAGTGGTCAACAGCCTCATCTCCTCTGCTTGTTTGTCTCTGACGGATCATTATTACTTACTTAAACTGTCATTAAGTCCTTCAGGTTTCAGACATTTTTTTTCCATTTCATCTTTGGGAAATTGAAGAATGTCCGTAAAAACTCCGGGTTTAGAGGAGCAGGAAAATCTGTTTGATGAGTGATACAGACGGTGTGAGAGCCACCAGTATCCTCTGACTCAGACACATCCTGAAGTTGGCAACAGTAGCACTCGGAGTAAGACCTGTTTGGTCACCATCAGCAGCAGCTTGTCTCCTGTGAACTCAAATTATACAGAAATCCAAGGTTCATACAGGTAATCTTGGCTCCAAAGTGAATGGAACTTTATCATCGCTGTCTTAATCACCTGTTTTTAGTTTCCTACACTGTCTCTTCCTCGCACTGCTAAAGGTCAGAACAAAAGAACTACAACACTTCATAAAAGCTACACAAGGCTACAACCAGCGTCTGAAGCCGCTACCTTATGTTTACAATAGCTGAGAGGGAGGCAGAGAGATTCAGCGGCTCGCAGCAGCGCTACCTGGAGGAATATGTGACATGAGTCAGCTGAAGTTCCAGATAAACTGTATATTTCTGAAAAGTTAATGCACTTAAAACATGCATAGGTAGTGTACCATTAAACTGTGCTATTATTTTTTGAAGGGAGTTCCTGTTGAAGTAGAAAATACAGCTTAGCATACACACACCATCACCTACACACACCACAGAAATAGGCAGCCATCTTAGAATGCTTTTCAGAATCAAGGTATATTTTATAACAAAATCACTGTATTCATTTGTACACTTAAAACATTTAAAATAGTTGCTTTTAGATTTTCTATTGTAATGCCACTGAAAAAAACAAAGTCTAAAAAAACACTGTAACTTCGGTCACAGCGTTTATAAAAACCAGTTTCAAAATCAGACATTTTTGGCAGCAACAATCCTGAAAAATTCTTGTAAACTTCTTCAGGGTCTGTTTAATATGCCTTTTAACAACACAATGAATTTTTCTTGTAGATGATGCAACCCTCAAACTCATGACCACACCTCGGTGCTCTTTGCCTGATATTGTTGGAAGTGAGGACATGCTGAGGAGGAGGAAGAGGGGCGCAAGACGGAAGAGATACGCTCTGTCAGGCCTTAAATGGCATAAGAAAGACCTGACATGGAGGTGTGTGTTTCTTGTCATGCATTATCTCTTTTTCTCATGACTCATGCAGCTGTTGTCATTAGTTTAGTGGTTGGCTTTTGGAGAAGTGTGGCTGGTGTTTGTCATTGTCACACAAGCTGACCTGTGGTTTTATATTATTTAGAAAATTACTTATCTTTCTCTTGAATCCAGAAGGCTGACATGTTGTTCTGTTTTTTGATTATACGCATATACTATGTGTTAAAGCAAGCACATAAACTATTTGTAAATCAAGTGTTAACATTAACTCTAGATTTGAATTATTTAATTCCTTTGTTGCCAAATTATGATTTTAAATATATTGAAAAAGATTATTATAAATTATTATACCAACTGGATAAGGCAGAGCGAGGTTATCCATGGCATTTCTAAAAAAGGCAGTTATTGCTGTAGCATGCAAAAATGCTTTTAATTATAAAATAAAAAGTGTACTTGACAGAGTCTAAAATGCTTCATACTTGTTGGGGCATCTTTGCCAGCAATTTTATTTTCTATAACCAATCAAGCTGTAAAACATCCTAAGAAAAGTTTTATTCCGAAACACTTATTCAGGATACTGAAGCACATCCGGAGTATCCTTGGTCCAAAGTGTCAGTCTCTTGCCCCATTTGTCAGAACCCTTCCTTTAAGCCTCCTTTAAGCCTTTTGCACAGGTCCAATAATGGTTTGTGTGCTATTAAGGATCTTTATACTGATTATGGCCATTTTGCAACTTTCACTCAGCCTTAGTCAAAGTTCAGTCTCTCTTCAGGTCACTTTTTCCGTTACTTTCAAATTAGAAATTTTCTCAGGCAATCTTTCTCTCACTTTGACTCAATGCCAAAAGAGCATTGAGTCAAAACATTTAATCACACAGCTAGTTGATCTTTTTTCCATGGAAACCACATCTCAATATATTACATATGCCTGGACTAAGGACCTTGACTTTGAAATTTCATCTGATGTAAGGGCTGCTAGATGTGACAAATGTCAATTGAATGCTGGGACCCTGGGGCGCCTGTTTTGGTCTTGCCCTTGGCTCCTGGACAGTCCAGATGGCCTTCTTGTGGGCTACTTGACTAACATTCTGATCCCTCCCTCTGCTTTGCAAAGAGCACTCATGTTTGGTTTGATGGTTACAAAAAGGATTATTCTCACACAGTGGGAATAAACCTCCCCTCCCTGTTATAAAAGATGGTTGAATGAAGTGGCTCCTGTCTATATCTTGAAGAGATTCAGTACACTTAATCTGAGTGCCATCCACAATTTCTGAAGATCTGGGGCCCCTGCACTTAGTATATAGAGCTGGAGAAACACCAAGCTGAGTATATTCTGGCTGTATTTATGTGTGAGACTGGACTATACAGACTATACAGGGCTCTTTGCTTCATTATGCTTGCACACTGGCTCCCTTGCCCCATCCTGGACCTCTAGCACCAGCAGGCTCATCATCTTGGACTCTATTCCAGACTTCTGATCCCTTCATCAACATAATCTCTATGTATTAAATTGACAATTGGCCTTGAAAATACACTTTATTGCCAAAAGTATTCGATCACCTGCCTTGACTCGCATATGAACTGAAGTGACATCCCATCCCTAATCCATAGGGTTCAATATGACGTCGGTCCACCCTTTGCAGCTATTACAGCTTCAACTCTTCTGGGAAGGGTCTCCGCAAGGTTTAGGAGTGTTAATGGGAATTTTTAACCATTCTTCCAGAAGCACATATGTGAGATCACACACTGATGTTGGATGAGAAGGTCTGGCTTCTCATCTGCTCTAATTCATCCCAAAGGTGTTCTATCATGTTGAGGGCAGGACTCTGTGCAGGCCAATTCAAGTTCATCCACATCATACTCTGTCATCCATGTCTTTATGGATCTGCTATGTGCACTGGTGCACAGTCATGTTGGAAGAGGAAGGGGCCAGCTCCAAACTGTTCCCACAAAGTTGGGAGTTCCTCTCACTGGAACTAAGGAGCCAAGCCCAGCTCATGAAAAACACCCCCACACCATAATCCCCCCTCCATCAAACTTTACACTTGGCACAATGCAGTCCGACAAGTACCGTTCTCCTGGCAACCGCCAAACCCAGACTCGTCCATCAGATTTCCAGATGGAGAAGCGTGATTCGTCATTCCAGAGAACGCATCTCCTCTGCTCTAGAATCCAGTAGCGGCGTGCTTTACACCACTGCATCCCACTCTTCGCATTGCACTTGGTGATGTATGGCTTTGATTCAGCTGCTCGGCCTTGGAAACCCATCCATCAAGCTCTCTGCACACTGTTCTTCAGCTAATGGAAGACTGGAGGTCTGTTGGGATTGACTCTGCATAAAGTTGGCGATCTCTTCACACTATGCACCTCAGCATCCACTGACCCCACTCCGTCAGTTTACATGGCCTACCACTTCGTGACTGATTAGCTGTCGGTCACAAACACTCCCACATTCTTTCAATACAGCTGACAGTTGACTGTGGAATATTTACGAGTAAGTAAATTTCACGACTGAATTTGTTGCACAGGTGACATCCTGTCACAGTTCCATTCACTGAGCTCCTGAGAGCGACCCATTCTTTCATAAATGTTTGTAAAAGCAGTCTGCATGCCTGGGTGATGATTTTATAAACCTGTGGCTGTGGGGGTGATTGGAACACCTGATTCTGATTACTGGATGGGTGAGCGAATACTTTTGGCAATATAGTGTAGGTTATTACTTGTTATTACTTATTTACTTATTTGTTATTACTTTTTATTTTACTTTTTTAAGTGTGTGTATGCATATATATATATATATACAGTACATGTATATGCAGTATATATTTTATGTATTAACGTATTGTATTATTATTTTGTTCCCTGGTTGGTTGTTGTCTGTAAGTTGGTTGTTGCTGTTTTTGCATTTTGAAACAGTGTTTTTTACAAAAATAGGACTTTGAAGCTGTTGCCTACCTCAAAGTCATAATCTCAATGAACTGGTACATTTTGCTTTGCATCATTAATATGCTCTCAAAAAAAGGTAAAACAAGATTATCAAGTGATCAATTATGAGATAACAATCAAAGTCTGTTATTAATCACGGCTAAAATGTAACCAATTTACACAATTTTAAGACTTAAAGGATTAATACATCTCAATCTTTTATTTTCTGCAGTGTCCACAGCTACCCATCACCTTCCCTTTCCCCGGGCTTGCAAAGCAGATTAGTGGACAGCATCCTGATTCGTGCCTTCAAAGCCTGGAGCGATGCAGCCCCCTTGAGTTTCCGTCGGCTTGATGTTGACAGCAGGGGGGCGGAGCCTGAAGGGGACATCAGAGTGTCTTTTTCCCGCTCACTTCACAACGATGGGTACCCTTTTGATGGGCAGGGTGGCACCCTGGCCCACGCATTCTTCCCCACGAGTGATGAAATGGCTGGTGACACTCATTTTGATGATGATGAGATCTGGAGCTATGGAGGTATTTCTCTGCTCACACCATAGTCTTCAAATGTATGCCTTTGAATGTACAGTCATGGAAAAAATTATTAGACCACCCTTGTTTTCTTCAATTTCTTGTTAATTTTAATGCCTGGCTCAACTAAAGGTACATTTGTTTGGACAATTATAATGATAACAACAAAAATAGCTCATGAGAGTTTAATGTAAGAACTAAGAACTATTCATTTTCCATGGTTTTCTTGATAATAACCAAAATTACTTCAATTCTTACATCAATAGCTATGGCATTGTACCGCCAAAAACACTACTTTTAAGCATTCCATGTTTTCTTTTCTGTTTGCTTTAAACACATGATACACACAAAAGTTAATACTTGATTGCATAACCATTGTTTTTGATGACTGCGGCCATGCGTCTTGGCATGCTCTCCACCAGCTTCTGACATTATTCTGCTGTCACAGCAGCCCATTCCTGTTGGACAAATTCAAACAAATTTTCTTGGTTTTTGGGCTTGTGGTTCTCCATTTTGAGTTTGATGATTTTCCACAGGTTTTCAATTGGATTAAGATCTGGTGATTGAGCAGGCCAAGGCAGGGTGCGAATGTTGTGGTTCTCCATCCAGGCTTTAACTGACCTTGCCGTGTGGCAAGGGGCATTGTCTTGTTGGAAAATCCAGTCATTCGAGGCAGGAAAGAGTTTTCCAGCTGATGGAAGAAGACTGTTTTCAAGGGTAGTCCTGTACATGACCTGGTTCATTCGGCCTTCACACAATTGCATTTGCCCTGTTCCACTCACACTGAAACAACCCCAGATCATGACTGATCCACCCCCATGTTTTACTGTAGGGGCAAGACAGTCTGGGTTGTAAGCTTCTCCAGGCTTCCTCCTAACCAGTAAGTTGGCTGGAGTGGGCATCAATTCAAAATTGGATTCATCACTGAAGAGAACCTTAGCCCAATCATCAACAGTCCAATCCTTGTGGTCTCGAGCAAAGAGTAACCGGGCCTTCCTCTGCCTTTCATTGATGAAGGGCTTCTTGCGTGCTCTGTGTGACTTCAAACCAGCTTCAACAAGTCGGTTTCGAACTGTCCTTGCTGAACAAGTCATTTCTCAACAGTGCCCACTCATTTTTAAGGTCCCTGGAGGTCTGACGACGATTCCTGACACAGGAACGGATGAGTGCACGGTCATCTCGTGGGGTAGAAAGACGTTTCCTGCCACGGCCAGGTAGCAATTTGGTAGTGCCATGTTCAGCTTGTTTTTTTTTGTTGTAATGAACGGCTGTCTTGGAGATCTTCAGTTTTTTCGCTACCTGTCTCTCACTCATGCCAATTTCCAGCAGTGCCAAGATGGCTGCCTTTGTGGCTTCACATAATTCTTTTGTTTTAGGCATTATGTGAGAGCTGACAACTTCTGAGTTGTGCTACGGCTTGAATGTAAGCAGGAAACCACTCTAAGCCTTTGCATGTGCAGTGCTGCTTGTGACATGAAATGGCCTCTTATATACCCTGGGAATCAATTAAGCTTAAGAATGTCAAATAGGACATAAAGTATTATGTGACCAGCTGCATTTTTTGTTGTGTTCATTGTATTATACGTTTAGTGGTACCAGATATTAGAATGAACAAGAAATTGAAGAAAACAAGGGTGGTCTAATAATTTTTTCCATGACTGTATGTAGAACATGTGTCACCAAAACTTAGACGAATATTATGGTCTGCAGTAACTTATCAAGGGCAAACAGCCAACAACAGCAAACCCTCTATTGTAGGTTGTTCTTGTGATCCAGTAAGCAAACACTTTGAATTCACACTTCCTCAGGTGACGATGGCTCTACAGACTTGTTCACAGTTGCGGTGCACGAGTTTGGCCATGCACTTGGCCTGTCCCATTCCTCCTCTGATCCGTCCATCATGAGACCGTACTACCAGGGCCCCGTGGGAAACATCCAAAACTACCAGTTGGCCCTGGATGACAGACTCGCCATCCAGCAGCTGTATGGTCAGTCAGTAGTTCTGTTTATATGTGAATTTGACTTGTCACCATCTCACACAGTTTCATCCCTTTCACAGTAAAGATGGCTATCATGAGATTTAACCTTTCAAGACATAAGAACAGCACTGGAAGGGGAGAGGTAGTTTGCAACATGCTCAAGTGTGAGGATCAAAACCAGTTAGTTCAGGTAGCTGCTAATTATTACAGTAACAATCATGATAATAGCCCATACAGCAGGGCTGTGCAAACTATGGCTCCAGGTCCAACTGCAACCCTGGGTAACTTTTCAACAGCAAGTTTCAAATAGTAAAAGAAATGTATCCCACTGTAGAACTTGAAGCTTGCTCTTAACTGATGAATAAAGAAAAAAATTACGTTTTTTAGAGCAGCATCATTTTCCGTCATTTGTTTTGCTATCCTCTCTGTTTTAAGATCTTAATTTAAAGAGAATATTGTGCTTATCAGCTCCGTGCACCAACATCTTATAATGTATTTTGAAACTGAAGATAGAAGGGATGCAACAATACAATACTTAACCCATGTATTAGTATGTACCTTTTTTGCTTGATAGAATAAAATAAATAAACTCACGGAAAATTGCATTTTTGCTTTTTATCCCTGGGAACATCTGTTAAATTTATTTTATGCTAGACATGATAAACAATTTTGATCTCCAAACAACTTTAATTATTTAAATGTTAACAAACACCCAATTTTACTTTTCTTGTTGTAATATTTAAGAACATCATGACGAACATTTGCCTTAAGGTCTGTTAAGTTTGTTTTGAGTAGTCATCCTATGAATGGGCAAGGACATAAATTAATTATATTTTTAACCAACTGGACTTTCAACAATGTCTGGTGTGCTTTTTATGGCAATAAGGAGTAGACGAGTGTCATTTTTCTTTCAGAATAGGCTGTATGTTATGATTTTGTTGTGGAGTTACAGAGTTTGTTCTGCTAATTCTTTAACCTAATGGATGTTTTGTCCCAGCCATTAGCTGTATTGGTCAACTCAAACATAACTGATTTCAGCTTAAGCTGAACTCTTTTTATCTGTACTCTGAAGATGGATTTGAAGAATGAGGGATCCCAAAAATATATGTGTGCATATTGCTGACCTTTCTCTCAAAGTAGTAGTGTGGTTTCTAGGTAAAATTTTAGTGCATGATTACTACCCCTGACAGTAGTCTCCTTGCCCCTGTGCTCTGATTTACAAGCTCTAATGTAACAGCACAAATACTGAGAGACAGGCCAACAATGAATGTTTGCCCTCAAAACAAAAAATACAGCAAGTTAATAAAAGTTGTCACATTCTTCTGCTCCCCAAGCCCCTTTTCACAGGATCTATCTGGTGGAGTTTTCTATACAAATATATACTATAGGGGAAAATATATCCTTTTTTTACAATATCTTTCAGCCCTAGCCCTCTCATTATTTTTTATCTCTTTGACATCCCCCCACCCCACCCACCCCACCCACACACACACACACACACACACACACACACACACACACACAATCTGTCAAATGCCTATATCAATGGAGATAAAACAAACAGTTAAGGGGGAAGTACCATGAAAAATGAGAATAGGTTTTGGACAATTGGACAATGTTGTTGATAAGCTGTTGTGTTTGACTTTAATAAGAAGAGATGGAAGAGAAACCGGGCATGGCGAAGTAAGAAAACACACTCCAAACCTGGAACTGACCATTTCTTTTAGCAACATAAAGAAAAAAACAGAGTAAAATTAGAAGTGACCCAAAATATTCAAAATCATATGTAATGTAGTTTAACAATATGAATCAGCCCAGTGAGAGAAGTAAGTCACGTGTCAAAAGAGAGCCACACTTATGCGGGTCAAAGTGCACTCTGACACTGTGTGGGTTTCAACAGCTTCCTTTTCTGATAGAAAGAAAAAACGTTTGCATCCTGTGTGTCACCACCGTTGGCCTCTGATACATATGGTCGCTTGCACAAGTTTTCTGATGTTGTCATCAGCATGTGTAGCCTTTTAATAGCAGCTTACCATCAACCTCTCTGTTGTAGGTGTGAAGGATGGTGGACCACCAGATGGTGGTTACCCTGATATCCCACGCCTGCCCAGTGCTCCTCCTCCCAGACCGACGCACCAGTGAGTAGAGCCAAAGGAAACAAAAAACGCTGCAAAGACAATTTAACACATGCCTTCTCAAACTACTGTACGAATATCTCCAAGAGCTCAGTTTACTCCCATGTGAACGATAAAGTAGGTTATTCCAGAGCCAGTGGTTTCAGAAAAGAGCCCTCTTGTTGATTCTAGTTGCAACAGTGTTTGGTCTTATAGCACCACCTAGTGAAATTCAAATGAACACCATCTTCAAGCAGAAAAATCACTTCATTTTTTTTCCAGTTCTGACCCCTCATTGAATGAGCGCTGTCAGGGGGGCTTTGATGCTGTGGCAAACATCCGTGGAGAGGTCTTCTTTTTTAAAGGTAAGAGGACACCATAAGTGCAAACAGTTTTAGAAGCAGCAGTGAACAAAGCACAAAGATTCATCACCCGTTCTAAAGTCAAGTCAGACCCACTGAACTATTTCTCCAATACAAGTGAAGACAATCTTTTGAAGTATTGAGTTCTCGCTTTAAGAAACACTTGAGTATTAAAATAATACTTTGAAAAAAATCTCAATGCATTTTCACTACGCTTCAGCAAAGTCAAGCATACAAGAAAAAGAAAAATAAGTGTTCACAATATGAACCTTTATTAATCTCATAAACCTGAAATGTGATCAGGGCTCTGGCTTTTGGTGAGGATGATCATTTTCCGATGTAGCCATCGTAGAGCTTAACAGTGACAGCCAACTTTTAGCAGCTCTGGTTCAGGAAGATAATTATTCATCCAAATCCACCAACGACATTCTTGAAAATCCTTGTATCCATGTTTTTAATACTAGAACCAAGCAAACCTGCTACCTGAACACAACCGCTTTTATTTATCAGAAAACACTGCAAAAAAAAGGGTTGTAGAGCAGAGGAAAAGGAAAGTGAACAGGATTTTTTTCCCATTAGCATTGATAGCATATAGTCATGTGACCAGCATTGAGGGCCTGAGCATTGGCTTGTCAATTTTTCATCTGTTTAGGATACATCTTTACTTTTCATCAGTGTAAACTAGTGCATATATATATATATATATATATATATATATATATATATATATATATATATATATATATATATATATATATATATGTACATATATACGTACTATACTGCAAGATTTGGTATTGATCCAATACCAAGTAAACACAGGGCTAGTATCGCCAATACTGATATAGTACAGATTCTATTAAAGGTAAATGCAAAATCTGAATTATTTTTTATTACCTTTGAGTGTTTTTGTGATTTTTTTGTTTTTTTTTGGATAAACTATTAGATTAAACCCATGCCTTCTTCTTTACGGAAACAGACACAATCACAAACACTGCTGCTCTTTTTGCTCTTTCTCATACACTCCTCATTTTTCTATCACACAGAAACTTAATACATTCTGTTACTGACTCATCTGTAAATTCTATAGGTTTATCCTATAAGCAGTGCAGTTTCTCACACACACAAACATAAAAATGCTTTTTTGCATCTGGTTCCCCAGAAGCAACATATCTGCCAAGAACATTATTCAGTTTCTTGGTAAATTAGGCTTCCACAGCCTTAAATTTCTCATGTTTTGGCCAACAGGGCGCTTCTCACCTGGTGGGAAGATTAGAGCAGGCAGTACCCATCAGGCTGTGAGGCCTCAAGTACTGTTAGTCCAACCTGAGGAAAAGGAGTTTTTCTCCATTCCAGGGTTGACAACATGATTTTATCCTACAGAATATGCTGCACCACATAGGACTTTTTGGCATAAAGTTCCTGAAACATCATTCACAGTGTTTCTGTTACGGTTTATTGCCCAGAGTTGAGGCAAGGTCCCATGACGGTAAGAGGTTGGGGAAGCAGGCGCAGTGATTAGACAGCAGCATTGAGGAGCACAGGAGTGTCATGAAATAGGTCAGAACCAGAACCAGAACACAGGACATTAGAGCAAGACACACCACTCAGAAGTCAAAGAAGGTTTTTAAAGGTTTAGTGATTACCAGGTAGAGTTTCATACATGGAGAAGCAGTCCAAAAGATCAGGCAACAGTGTCCAAAAATGTGAGGCAAAAATCAAGGTCAAATTAAGCAAGGTTATACCCAGCAAGACAAGAACTTTGAATGCTGGGATGAAATTTGAAAGTACAACGAACCAGCAACAAGACAGGGGGAAACATGAGGGTAAATACATGAGATGATTAGGGGTGATGAGACACAGCTGGGGAAGCACAATCAGGGATCAGGTGTGACAGTACCAGATAGGAAGCAAACCCCACAAAGACAACGAGAGACAGGTGAGTTTTCAAGACAAAACGTGAAACAAGATGGGCAACTTTACTAAAGGAAAAAGGCAGGATCATGACATGGAGATTCTTCACATAGGATATTCAAATGTTTATAATGCTGGTATCTGACCCAGTGCAGGATTCTGCATAACATAAAAACACAGGAGGGGTAAAGTGTGCCTCCTCTGTGCTAAAAAAGGAGTGGCACTTGAGAGTAGCAGCATTTACACAGACAGCCAGGTCACCTCATTGGTGAAACTGCAGCAGTGCATACAGGAAAGAGACTGAAGCTAAATATGGATGTCATTACACTGGTATTAAGTAATATCAATATCAACATTGGTATCTGTATTGTCAGGTGGCATCAGAATGGGGGGTAGGGAGGTTGCATTGGGGAGAAAAAAATGAAAATGGGAGAGCACTATTTCATGTTTTTCCTTGTGTCTTCATGTTGGGGACACATTGTTTTGCTGATGCTCAATAAAACATACTAATACATAAAGAATATGTATGTATGTATGTATGTATGTATGTATATATATGTATATTTATATACATATAGATAGATAGATAGATAGATAGATAGATAGATAGATAGATAGATAGATAGATAGATAGATAGATAGATAGATAGATAGATAGATAGATAGATAGAGTTAGGTCAATCTGCCCACCTATAACTTGTAAGAAAGAAGTTTTAGGCTCATAGGATTCATAGACAAAGCTGCATTACATTGATTTAGACATGACCATTATTTGCGTGGGAGGAGCTAACAGCCTCAGTTTGCTGAAGTGGTAGACATTTTCACTTTTCAAGTGGGAGGATTTAATCTGAAAAAAAGAACTAGCTGTGACACACAGGAATTGTGGGTAGTGTAGCCTTTTTCTGACATTGTGAATAAACCATCTTTATGAGTACCGTCAATATTATTCAATGTTGTGTCTTCTGCAATGGTATATATCGTCTTTTTACACTTCAATAGCTAATGGTGGTCTCCCTCGGCTATGAATTTATGTCTAAAAATCAAATTACTATGTATGGAAGATGAGCTGGAAGTTAGCTTGAAAAAATAATCTGTTGAGTCAAAAGAACAAAAATTTGCTTTCCAGTGCACTAAAGTAAAGTTATTTTGTCATGGTCCACCACTGACTTTAAATATCCTAAATTAAAGGTAAAGTTCGGTTCCTGCAGCTTTTACATTGCTTATAGAATGAAGAACAACAATATACTCACCCAGAAGGCTTTCCTGATGCAAACGGTGCTTCGGGAGATATTTAGATCCAAAATCGAGCAGCGGACACCGATATAATGGTAGCCTGTAGGGCATAGATCGCCGCTCCTAAAAACTGCATTAATCGTCCAAAAACTCATGTTTTCACCAATATTCCATCGTGATTCGCGCCGAATGGACCGCCATTGCAGCCTGTGTCTCTCCACACAGCGCTGTGTGGCTGAACTGACGGCTTTGTTTACATGCCCTTTGCGCATGCGCAGTGCGGCTCATTGTTTCAGGGGAAGACCGGCAGCTACAAATCAACTTTCTTCTTCCAGTTTTGTGCAAAATGGACGAATGTCTATGGGATGAAGATGTTGTGGAGGAGGACTTTGAATATGATGGACGTCCTTACAGTTTGGAGCCACAGTATACAGATAAGGAGCTCATAGAAATGAGGAAGCGATCTCAACGCTCCAGAGAGTACTGCGCATGCGCGAAGGGACGTAAACAAACTCGTCAGTTCAGAGGTCAGTTCAGGCACACAGCGCTGTGTGGAGAGACACAGGCTGCAATGGCGGTCCATTCGGCACGAATCATGATGGAATATTGGTGAAAAACATGAGTTTTTGGACGATTAATGCAGTTATTAGGAGCGGTGATCCATGCCCTACAGGCTACCATTATATCGGTGTCCGCTGCTCGATTTTGGATCTAAATATCTCCCGAAGCACCGTTTGCATCAGGAAAGCCTTCTGGGTGAGTATATTGTTGTTCTTCATTCTATAAACAATGTAAAAGCTGCAGGAACCGAACTTTTCCTTTAAATACATTTTCAACTTAAAGCAAAAAGAAAAATGCCTGAAGGTTTAAATGTATTTAATCCATTTATGATGACTTCCCTTCTCTATCTGTGGTGTTTGTCAATTTATCTGCACAGGATCTCAGTTTTGGAGGACTAAGAAAGATGGGTCTTTGGTGTCACTCAATCCTGCTCATATCAAGAACTTCTGGATCGGCCTCCCACCAGGAACAAACAAGATTGACGCGGTGTATGAGAGGAGGAGTGACAGCCGCATCATCTTCTTTATTGGTGAGAAAGAAAAGCCTGTGGTAATGTGTGGGTTATAGAGCTAAATCGGGCAAATGACTCAGAGTAAGAGGTGAAAATGGTGTGAACACTTTATGAAGGTGTAGCCAGGGCTTGTTCTACTGGCCAACAGTGCAATGCAGGCAATCCTCGCAAATTAAATTAAGCACGGCCTCAAAGGTGTACAATCATCATAGATCTGCCCCCTCCTAGCTCTGCAGCTCCTCACATCAACATCACAAACAGCACACATGAAAAGCCTAAATTATTGCCAAAGTCTGTAAAAAACAGCAACCTGAGGTCATGCATACAAACATGGTCTTGCATATAACATCTTTTCATTACACGTAGATGTGGTGCACTGTAAGCGGTGGTCTTTATTCCACATAAACAATAAAACATGTCAGGCAGATTGCTGCTGCTTGTGCGTGGTCACAAGATAAGATAAGAAAGATAAGATAGGATAACACAACATAACACAAAATAACATAACACAACATAAAACACAGCATAACATAACACAACATAGCATAGCATGCCTACACTATTTTTAAAACCTTAATACCATTTCAGTTCATGTCAAATTGAATTTAAAAAGCTGCAGTAATACTCATTAGCTTTGCCCCTACAAAGGAGAGTTCCATCATGAAGCTAGGCTGTACATAACAGGAGGCAAGAGCACAGTCATGTAATGCTTTTAGTGAAAACTGATGAACAAAAGAGAATTAAGGTGATTGCACACTGTACTGGACCCATTTAAAACACCTCTTTAATATTGCCAAAAACCATTCACCTCCACTATAAAAGTACCAAATTATCACTCTAATACTTATGATACTTTCAGAGAATAAAATATAAGAAGTACACATTATTTTAAAAAAATCAGTAATCATGTCTATCCAGGTAGTCAGTACTGGGTCTTCAAGGACACGCAGGCCATGAGGGGTTACCCTCGGCCGCTTTCTGACTGGGGCATGAAGACAAGCAGTGGGAAGACTGTTGACAAAGTGGATGCAGCCTTCATTTGGGCCCACAACGGAAAGACTTACCTGTTCAGCGGCGGGGAGTTTTGGAGGTTTGACGAGAGCCAAAGGGGTGGGGCAAGACCGAGTCAGCCGGAGGCGAACTACCCACGTTCCAACAGCCTGTGGGAGGGGGTTCCCCCCGACATGGACGATGTCATTAGCTGGGGCGAAGGTAAGAACGAGCTTTTAATGCTGAGAGTACTGGATGGAGTTCTATGTGATGTTGGTGAGATGGTTAGTGAACGAGTATTTTAGAGTCAGTCTGTGCCAGTCTACATATGAAAACACCATCTCTGACCTAATTACAAAGAGCTGGAGCTGAGGTGGGTCATGACAAACAGCTAAACTTTGCATATGGTCAAAAAAGCCATGTCCCTTATTCTGAATAACTTTGTGCTTCTTTGAATCAAAATGAGAAATTTGGGTTAAGTATAACAATCAAATATGATAAAATATGAATATAATAGATATGAAAAAGACAAATTTACGGTCTGGGGATCCATAAATCATGACTATCTACCATAAAAAATTCTCAGTTTAGTCCCATTGTGTTTACTTGCCTCTGTTTCCCAAATAAATAACAAGATGAAAATAAAAACAATGATAAAATAAAGTAAAACATAATATAAAGGAAAGGTATGGCATTGAGTTGCATTTTAAGATAACATTTGGCATGGTTTGGTGCTATAAAATTAAAGACTGATTATCTTAATTAATTAATGGAAAAAAAACCTTGTACTGTGTGTGACATACCCAGAGAGTTTCTTGGCTCTCTTGTTCACACAGAAGGCTCACAGGGGGAAGTTATCTAGGATTTTATATAAAGATGGGGAGGGAAAAATTGTGTCAGCAGGTGTTTCAAAGTCTAAGTAAAAAAACCTGTTGGGTTGCTGGTTTGGCAGAGTGGTTAGCAACCAGGCACCCCATGTACTTGCTTCTGCCTGTCCAGGTTCGAATCCCGCCTGTGACCAGTTCGCAGAGTGTCTTCCCCTACTCTCTCACCCCCTTTCACAAGCCTATCCACTGTCTCTCTCCTATCAATGAAGGCACAAAATGCAGAAAAAAGACGTTAAAAAACAAACAAACAAACAAAAAAAACTGCCCTTTACTTCACCTCCTGCAGCTGGCTTAAGTAAATTCAGGACATTGTGCAAATGTGAGGATAGTTTAAGTGGCCTTTGTTCCTTCATTGCCTGATGTTGGCATAGGCACTGACAAAGAAGCTTAAGATAATAAAACCTAACATAAAATAACTTCCCAGACTTACAAACTGTTACTGCACATTAGTCTAAGGAAGAGTGAGAGAACGTCATCCCTTTCACTATCAGAATATAACAAAATATTGAAGGTAAAGCAGTTCACTGAAAACTGGCTGTTTTATGAGCTCTTTAAAAATCTAGAATAATGTGATTTTTCAATAAGAGTAAGATCAACTGTTTTAATGGCTAAAGAAATCAAACTTATGAATCAGTCTTAAGGTGTCTACACACTGAAAACGACTGGAGCATCCTTGGCAATCACTCAAATGATAGTTATTTACTTGTATTTCTGAACAGAGGAAGTAGTTTTAGTAGTTGAATGTCAACTGCTTCTGACTTCTCAGAGAAGCCCAGTGAGCAGCTCAAACTTTAGTATAAAAAGATGAATTCAGTCTGAAATTCTTCCACCAAATCAAAATGAATGTTCAATAAAAATAACATTTTCAGTTTTACAAGTTTTTGAAAGATTCCTAAAATATTTTGGTTTTCTTTTTTTTTGACAGCTGGTCTAATAAATCTGTTAATGAATCATGTTTACAAGAAGAGCTGTGGTGAAGGGGTTAAACCACTTTAACACCGTCAGCTGTGGTTGGACAGCTGATGGTTATAATATTCATAAAATGTTTACAGTACTCTGCTTTAGAAAAGATTTAAAGGGAGAATGACAAGGATTGAACAGGAAGGGGGAAAGTGAATAGGGTAATTAACGCTGACTTGAAGTGAATATTTTGCTCACTTCCACACTGGTTTCATGTTCTGGCTGTCAATCAAATTTAATTTTTACAGCACTTTTTAGACAGAATAGGTAGCACCAAGTGTTACACATTCAAAAAAAAACACAACAGATAAGAGAAAGGAGATACACAATGAAAATAAAAACCCAACCCACATGCCACACACGCATAAAAACATAGTGAGAGGAACTGAATAAACAGGCATAGCTTTGAAGGTTGTTTCTTGGTTCAGAGGCATAGAAATATGAGATTCTGATACCAGAGTTAGACAAGAAAATAGATGGCGGGGAAGGTTAATTGGGGTGGTGACATTTTTTTTTCAACAATCATGCTCAGCCTGCTGTGAGGTATGAAGGGCTGTCACGACAGCAGAAAGAACTCTTGAGGATTAGATAATATGGGCATCATAAATCAACTACTTGTCTCAATAAGAACAATCAAGTATCAAGATCAGTTTCAGGTTTGCAGGACGAGTTTTGCACCAAAACAAAATAAAGGGAACTCTTTCACAGAGGAAGTCAAGAGGGAGTTATCTGTATTCTGTACTGCCAACTTAAAGAATTGATTTTTTTTAAATATATTTGCTAATATTGTGTCTCAGTAAATTTGATGGTACCTTACTTAAATTGACTGTGTTAAGTTTTGAACATAAATGAGGGTAATTTTTGATATTCACACGGCAGCCATTTTACCATAATATCACATTTCAAAAGTTTGCTTTTGTAATGCATTTGTCTAAGCATTGTGCTTCAAGTTTTACAATTGTACAAATAGGTGAAGTAGAACTGTGTCCTTTCATTATGGAAGCAACTAAGTAAAGAGAAACTGGATGGAAATCACAAGTTATTGTGATTAATAATCATAATGACAATATCATTCAAAATAATTTGGAATTTAGTACATGTTTATAGCCTAAACAGTACTGCTTCGCATTTCTATGATACACTTACGAGTGCCTACGGGAGCCGTGGCTGACCAAACCAAAGGAACGCGCACTCTGCAATAACTAGGAGCGTAGAACAAGAAATCCCACATTCTGCTGTGAGCGACAGAGCCGTGGACAGACACAAGAGGGGTCAGCAGAATGTGGGATTTCTTGGGTTCTTTTTTCTTGTTCTACGCTCCTAGTTATTGCAGAGTGCGCGTTCCTTTGGTTTGGTCAGCCACGGCTCCCGTAGGCACCCGTAAGTGTATCATAGAAATGCGAAGTAGTACTGTTTAGGCTATAAACATGTGCTAAATGATGTCGTTTCAAGTAAATGGTGGACGTTACCCGCTCAGGACACTTGGATTACAGCGCACGAGCAGTATGGAGGAATATTGCCGACTTTTTGTGGACTTTTTGTGGACTTTTAAGGACACTGTTTGTTCGGGCTCTTACCGAAGTCATCATATCAATGTCAGTGGACAGCGAGGATTCCCCCAGATCTCCGGCTGCATCCTAGATGTTCCAAAACTACTCCACAGTGTTGTTGAGCATGAGGGTGAGTAGAAAATGAGGCCAAATCGTTGTTTGGGTGTAGTGTTCCTTTAAACAACAAAATGACAGAATGAATGAATGTTGTTTATTGGTAAAGTGTATCTATAGAATGACTGTTGCACTAGCTTGTTTCTAACTTAGCTGAAGGATCTCAGACCAGAAAAATTTAAATGAACATCACGTGACACAGGCGTTACAGGTTTTCTGCTTAGATGGAACGTAAACTAATTGTTAGTTTTGAGTGCTTTCCCATTAAAACTGTTTGGTATGGTTCAAGTGAACTCGTGTGGCTTTCCAAGTTGCTGCCTTCTTTGCACCAGTATGAAAGCTGTCACGGTTTCACGTTAGCTCCCAATTTCCACTGAGATCATCAGGGTAGCACTCTGCAGGAAATTGCACCCACTCTCCTCAATCGGTGACTTTCCCCAGCCTGCAGCTCAGTCTGTATCCAGTGCCTGCCAGCAGCACATCCTTGCTGGTTTACTGGTGATACATTCTGAATCAATTTTCAGCAGCTGAAATGTGTCAATTTCTCACATCACCAAAAACAGGTATACAAAAGCGAGAATTTACAGAATGTTTTGTGAAGATTAAAGTAAAAATCAAGTGCTGCAGCTCCTAGCAGTGGTTATTTACGGTTGACACTTTTTTCATCATCCTTTGTCCTACAATGCTGTTCACATGATCGACAGCTTTAGATGTTTTGGTGTGTGTTATGCAGTTTCAGGCTCAGCTCTTGAGTAACTCACTGGTGTTGTTTTTTAGGTGATGCCTACTTCTTCAAGGACAATCTTTACTGGGTGATGGGAAAAGGAGGACTGAACCAAGGGGTCATCACTCCCAAATCAATATCTGTGGAGTGGCTCAGATGCCCTGCAACCTCAACTCCAACAGTGCCTCAGAGACCAAAGGAGTGCCGCTGTGACTTAAAGGCATCATCCTCATTTGTGAGAAGCAGCTGGCTCCTCCTGATCTCTGCTATATTTGTGGCTAATGTGTTTATTTAAGAATAGAAACCCTAATTGGATTTTTAAAAAAAACAAGTGTCTTCAGGCTTTCGCTGTTTTTCTTTTATGTCCTCAACCCCTTAGAGGATGATAAAGCATTTTTACCATCATCCTCTAAGAGCACATTACAGACCCTCAAGCTAGTTTCAAATTACAAACCGGCAAACCAGTGTCATAAAAAGAACACATATTAAATCTCCTCACACTTTACAGAGGACCAGTGCTAATGTACACACTTTGCCTTATCAGAGCATCTTGCTGACCTGTGAAAGTTGTACATTTTATATCCTCCTACCCTCCTACTATAGGATTTCAGCCCCCCCATTTGTGGGTATTGAATTACATGGAGCCGGTCCAGGATAAAGCATGGGAATTCAATGATGAGATCTACAACACAGGCCTTTTCCTCATTATAAGGGGTTACAGAAAAAAGCAAATGCTTTGATGGTTAAACTGGAAACACAAACATAATTTAATTTAAGAAATTTCTGCAAACTTAAATTCCATGAAGTTGGAAAGTTGTGAAATTCATCAGTAATTACAGAATAAAGGGCCACATAGAGAGACAGATAACCATTCACTCCCACACTCATACCTACGGACAACTTGGTGTCACCAATCAACCTAATGAGCATGTTTTTGGTCTGTGGGAGATAGCTAGAATGCCCGGAGAGAACACACACATGCACAGGAAGAACATGCAAAGTTCACACAGAAAGGCCCTGCCGACCTGGGATTGAACTGGCAACCTTGTGTGAGGCATGCACATTACCTGTCACATGTGCCACCCTGATTTGTGAATCCATTTCAACATATTTTCAATCAAATACACTTCAAAGACAAGACATTTCATGTTCAAACTGATTAACTTAAATTATTTCTTGCAATTATTCACCCATTTTGAATTTGATTCCTGCAACACGTTCACCATCAGGTTTCCCTTTAATAACACTCAACAAGCATTTGGGAACTGGGCACAATGATTTTTTAATTCTTGTTGTTGGCATTCTTTCCCCTTCCTGTTAATAGACTTCAGTTGCTAAACAGTCTGGGGTCTCTGTTGTTGTTTTTTTGCCTCATGATGCATCATACATTTTCAGTGGGAGACATGTTTGGACTGCATGCAGGTAAGTGTAGTACCCCCAGTCTTTTACAACATCATGCTGTCATAACAAACACAGAACATGTATGGCATTGCCTTGCTGCAGGGACATCCATCTGAAAAATATATTGTTTGGATGGCGGCTTATGTTCTTCCAAAGCCTGTATGTATCTTTTTGTGTAAATGATGCCTTCACAGATGTGCAAGTTACCCATGCCATGGGCACTAACACACTCCCATACAGTCACAGATCCTGGCTTTTGAACTTTGCCCCGATGACAATCTAGACGGTACCTTTCCTCTTTAGCCCGAAGGACACAGCATCCATGGTTTCTGAAAATAAATTAAAACGTGGGCTAATCAGAGCACACAACACCTTTCCAACTCGTGTCAGTCCATCTTATACAAGCTCAGGCCCAGAGAAGCCAGTGATGTTGCTGGGTGTAATGCAGTGCTGACTGGGGAATAAAAGCAAACAGTTGGACTTTTGGGTATGTTCCTTTTAAACCCAATCGGGACACCTGTTTTCAGTAAACTTGTTCACCTGTTCTTGTTTTAAGCAGGTGAGCATTCATCAACTTTACCTTTTTTTTTCGTTGCCCCTGCTCCATCCTTTGTGAAACGTGTTGCAGCCATCAAATTCAAAATTAGTCAACATTTGCAAAGTAATTAAATAAATAAAACAATAACATGCATCAGTTTGACTTACACTTTGGAGTGTATTTAAGACTATAGGTCAAAAGTATTTGCATCATTAGGTTGTGTTTGAATTTATATTTTACACAATGTCTCAACTTAATTGGAAATTGGGCTTTGTATGTCTGAAGGATTTTTATTTGTAATAGTAGGTCAGGATATAGAAGCTATATATTTATCACATGGGCACTCTTTCTGCAGCTAACTTGATGTAGATTACTCTTTGTCTGCAATGCCTTTCATATCTCTTAGTTTTTTATCTCTCTGGAAGATCTGATGGGTATGAGATAGGAGGATGTTTTGACTCGTCTGTCATGTTGTTGAGCTGTTGTTCTAAGAGGCAAATAAAATACAAAAAACAAAAACTGTCCAAACAAATAGTAATGGCCTGTGTCACACACACACTCAGAGACACACCGGCCTCCAAATGATGTTCACTGCTGGACACATTCCTCTACATCACAAAGTTGCTGCAGATCTGTCTGCACATTCAAGTCTCTCCACTTACCACATGACCAAGGTGCTCTGTCAACATCTGGTGACAGTGAAGTCATCATCATGTACAAGAAACCAAATTTGGATGATTTGAGCTTTAAAACACGGTGTGTTATTCTGCTGAAAGTAGCTGAAAGTTCATGCTTTCATGTTTTGCAGATTGACTGTCTACAGTTGGTTCTAATAATATTGATATGTTTTTTAGATGTACTGCACATGGTCTGATTTGGCCAATACCTTAGACTGACAATAGAGAAAAATTCATGAAATGTTTTGGAAAATATCTTCAAACTTGCCTTGGATGTTAGTGACCTCTCAAGGAAGTTCTGAGGATTTTCTTGAATATTTTTTGTGTTATACAGTAAGAAAAAAGACATTTTTTCATTTTCTATGCTTACCGGGTCCTTCTCATCCAAAATAAAAAGGTGACATTTGGATCTTCATTTTCATGTTTTACTTCCATGTGCTTCTGGGTGTTAATCTGCTACTGTTTTTAATCTCTGGATCTACATGCCCTCAGGCTGGCGCAATACTTTCACCGCTATCTTGTGATCCACACCCATGACTTCGACAATATGATAAATCTTTACTGTGGTGAAAATTCTGTTCATTCCCCAGTGACAGTCCCCTATGCATAGACCTCAAACTCTGATAGGTATCATAATGACGACGACTCCCTCCCTCCCCAAGGGCAATGACGTACTTACAGTATCTCTCAGAACATCTTAAGAAAATGGAAGAGGAGCTAGTTGAGCCTGACAGACCACTATGTTTTATGTCCATTGCAGTCAGTACACATTTTTGTCCTGTCATGACATCTGACAGGAAGAGGCTGTGCACCAGTGGTAGACAGCTGTTTCATTACTAGAGAGCCAGGGATTTGAAAGTGAACTGAAATAGAAACAATTGCATGTGGGATTCAGTTAAGCAACAGCCAAACTCTGATACCAGGATGTGGTTGTGGAGGACATTTTTCATGTGACAAACCATACACCATGGCAAGACGTAACACAGCAACAAGACATATGGAAACTTAATTACTTCAGCAAGGTCTCTCCCAAGCAGACAGCTGCTACTACGGTTTCAACATGTGCTGTTCAAGCTCGTGGTGAACCTGACACACCAGAAGACAGCTCAATATACTATATACTTTACAGAAAAAATTTCACTTGTCCATCTGAGCAACAGCCCATGGAGGGTGTTCAGGAAGGGCAGAGCATTTCAAAAACATCTGGCAGGTTATTAGACAATAATTCCATCAATCACCATCATGGGCTAATCAAATGTTGCAGGAGAAGGGGGCCACTGCCATAGTGTAGGACATAAAGTGACTCAATTTGCACAGAAAACTAATTTGGAAGAGGGGAAAAACTATCCTTTCAATCAAGGTCTGCTTTCAGTGTTGTTTCCTTATTTTTTTACAGGGATATTTCAGTATTTTTGAAGTTTGGTTTTATCACATACTTGACAATAGTGTGTGAAGTGGCCAAAAGGCTTCACATTCGTGTTGCAGCACCTAAGTAGAACAAGCTACTAGTAAGATAAACTTGCTGTTGGTGGACACAGTTTTGTTGCACAAATGCGTGAGTTTTGCTGAGGCTATGTCCACATGTTGGCAGGTATTTATTTATAGAGATATTTTCTGTGCATCTTGTCTGTCTGTCCTCACATTTTAGATGTGAAAATCAATATGTTTTGAACCTTCACACTTTGCACTGACCTCTCCTCAGAGTGATGTCAATCAATGTGACATTCTCACTGTTTAGAGATGTGACGTTATTGACCGAGTCGAGTCATTTAAACATGGATGATAAGAACCGATTTGCAGTTGTGAGTGAGCCTTTTATTGCGAGTCATGCTGCCTTCACATGTCATCTGTGTGCTCCATCAGTCTGAGTTGCGTACTGAACACTTCATTCATGGAAACAACTAATGACATCTCAGAGTTTGAGTCATCCACAGCATGTTCCATTTGCGTGAACACAGCTGTACACACGCACATTGCGCAGCTAACTTCGGGGAGGAGATGTTGGGGAGTGCGGCCAACTGGACTGAAGACATTTGCTGCTGTATTATCAGGGAGGAGGGGAGAGAAAATAATGAGTGACAAAGTCCAACTTACTGATGAGCCAGTATTTACAGCTACGTACATCAGGGAGGAGGAGATAGAGACTGAAACAAAATGAGCCAGAGTCAGAAACATTGCAACATTGGAATTTCTGGAGACAAAAGGCAAGGTAAAGTTCAGTGTGACATTTGTAAAAAAAAAAAAAAAAAAAGTATATATATATATATATATATATATATATATATATATATATATATATATATATATATATATATGTATATATATATATATATATATATATATATATATATATATATATATATATATATATATATATATATATACATACACATATATATATACATACACATAGATAGATAGATAGATAGATAGATAGATAGATAGATAGATAGATAGATAGATAGATAGATAGATAGATAGATAGATAGATAGATATATTCAAGTCCAGGTCAACAAATAATCTACACTGCCATTTGAAAACTCAGCATCCATCTAAGAGAGCATCTAAACTGTTGCTCTCTTGAAGATGATAATGTTGGAGAATTCTTGGTTTAATTAGAGGGGTAATTTCACTGTGCAGAGAACATATAAAATGTGGGTTCAGGCTGCCCTAAATGACATTTTGGTCTTGGATACAAAATGTTAACATATATAAGGGAGGCAATCAGAGTTCAGGAAGTTGCCACTGTTATGCTGGCAGGTTGAGATTTGGTAGTATAAATTCCGGTCATAAAAACCACATTACCGCCATGGTGGCAGTAATATAAATGTTATCAGGAATGACTTTGCAGAAAGAGCATTTATAATGACCACTGGAAAAAGAGTTTATTGAAGATGCAACAAAGTGACTGAAAGGACCTTAAATGGAGGGCTAGAAGTTTAGTTCAGCAGTCCGTCTAGCGAGAGTTGTCCATTGTCTGTAATTCTTTGCTGCATTTTTCAATAAATCCTGCATTAGGCTGCAGTTTTTCATGTCTGTGTGTGTTCATTTTTACAACAATAACTGAAATATTAACATGTCAAAGCATACTTTCTAACACTCTTTTACTATGAAGATTGTTCAACTAGACTTTAGCAATTACAAAACCAGTGAAGTTGGCACGTTGTGTAAATTGTAAATAAAAACAGAATACAACTAGAAAAGCACTCGGAGAGCGCAGACCTCCGCCAACACCACAGTCCTCACCCATATTGTGATTTTCACCATAAATATTAGTCCTACCTTTATTTCATCTAGACATTTAGATTCCTTGACCATGAAAACATACTATTAGCAATTGGATTAGTAATTATATCTATTTTAGTTCAGTAGTTATTCATCAACACCAAAATCGAATCAGTTCTTCCTTTTCCCATGCTGAACATTTCCTGAAAAATTCATCAAAATCCATCCATAACTTTTTGAGTTATTTTGTTCACAGACGGACAGATGGACAGACAAACTCTCCCGAAAACATAACCTCCTTGGCGAAGGTAATGATTTGTAAATCCTTTTCAACTTATATTCAATTGAATACACAGCAAAGACAAGATATTTAATGTTCGAACTGAGAAACTTTATTTTCTTTTGCAAATAATCAACTTAGAATTTAATGGCAGCAACACATTGCAAAAAAGTTGGCACAGGGGCATTTTTACCACTGTGTTACATCGCCTTTACTTTTAACACTCAGTAAACGTTTGGGAACTGAGAAGATCAATTTTTGAAGCTTTTCAGGTGGAATTCTTTCCCATTCTTTTTTGATGTACAGCTTAAGTTGTTCAACAGTCCAGGGTCTCCGTTGTTGTATTTTACGCTTCATGATGCACCACACATTTTCAATGGGGGACAGGTCTGGACTACAGGCAGGCCAGTCTAGTACCCGCACTCTTTTACTATGAAGCCAAGCTGTTGTAACACGTGCAGAATGTGGCTTGGCATTGTCTCGCTGAAATAAGCAGGGGCGTCCATGAAAAAGACATTGCTTGGATGGAAACATATGTTGCTCCAAAACCTGTATGTACCTTTCAGCATTAATGGTGTCTCACAGATGTGTAAGTTACCCATGCCTTGAGCACTAATACACCCCCATACCATCACAGATGCTGGCTTTTGAACTTTGCGCCTATAACAGTCCAGCTGGTTCTTTTCCTCTTTAGTCCAGAGGACACGACGACCACAACTCGAATATAATCATGTTGATATAAAACCTTGGATGGGCTCTAACAATTTCAAAACTGATGTTTCAAAAATCTTTGATGCTGGTTCACTTAAAAGGGACTGTGAGGAGTTTCTAAGTAATTAAAAAAAAGTCTCACTTTTAGATATATGCCTGATGGAAATACACATTTTAAGATGTTTTATAGCGTCAAAAAAGCTCATCTATAAATGCTATTCCTTAGCCTTCCAGTTGGGTCAGACAGGGCTGGACTGGCCTGGATACTCAACTTCGGGACCAAGACATTTAAACTAGAGCAAATTTATATTATTCAGACACGTCTTGGAGCACCGGGATGTAAGTAGCGATATATAGCCGGCTACAAAACTACGATTCTAAGTTTTCCAAAAATTGCTTGTTGTCACACATCAAAAACTGCCACTACGTAACTTGAAAGAGATACATTACCTCATTGCTCATCCTGTAAGTTGTTAAAAAAAAAGTTGTAAAGCAATGCAGAGTTCTGAGGAAGGTCCGAACTGCATTTATTAGTGTGGCAGGGTGGGACCCTTTAAACACTGGTGTATGCTAAATAGGAAAACAACCTGACAACCAAATTGACTCGACAACGCCACTGGGGAAGTGTGCCCCAGGAACTAAATGAACACCTCAATAAGCCAAAGGCAACACAAGTTCAACAACTGAATTAAGACAGAGACGTGGTTCAAAAACAATTGCAAATTTTATTGATTATTAAGACTGGAAGTATCTGTGAAGAAAGGGGGGTAGTTATTGCTGTGAAAAAAAGTAATAGTCAATTTAAGAAAATATCAAAGTTTATTACAATATAAATAGTTTGTTTTGGGGGCTAAAATGACACTTCCAATCACAAATAATTTAAAAATCCTAAACAAGAAAGAAAAAGTGAGGGGTGCCAGCCGAGGGGAGGCAGCCTAACATCAATCGGTGTGTTCCAGGAGTGCAACTTCTCACCACTCGTGAACTCACAGCAAACAGCAATCACAGCAAACAGGTGCAAGACTATAGTGTCCCGGTGCGCTTACCACTACAAGACAGTGCAGGGAACCACCTAGAGTGCCTAGCCTCCACCACAGCCGGCAACCACTTCACTGTAGAAGGAAACAACAAAAGTATTAAACAAAGAAAATCTAAACCAGTTGGTCCAATATAAAAGATACCTAAAAGCTAAAACAACTTTACAGGCAAAACAGCAGCCGATACCCAGCCTGAAATACAGAAAATAAATGCATTACATATAATAACTCATTTATAACATGTAATTAACCCTAGTTACTTTAATCCACTCACCAGTTCATTGGGACAATGATAGCGAGCCAGGTTTCAAGTCTTGTGCCACAGGTGAAGGCCAGCAGAAAACAGGCTAGATAAAAGAGATAACATGAGTTCTTTGAAAAATTGTTACATCTCAGCAAGGCTTGATGTTTGGCTAAACCAACCTCAGTGAACCAGAACCAGAGTTCCCACAAGGCAAAGAGGCAGACAGGCAGACACTCAGACAGGAGGAACTATGTAAGGACCAGTCAAACTGTTAATTCTAAGCAAATGCACAATTACTTGGAATCAGATTGAAATCCTTTGATTCTCAACCTACCTCAACACAAACCAAGTGGCAACCAGCAAGCAGGCAAGACAAAAAGGGGAGCCATGTGGTCACAGGTGCTTTATATCTGGTTCAGCTAATTAAGAGGGAGGAGTTGGCCTACTTCCAGGAGGCTGCATTCAAGTGCAGCAAAGGAGAAAACCAAACCTGGAGCCTCTGCTCCCACTACATTAGCATCACAACAAACACACGCTTTGGCATCTTTTGGTGTGTTCGAGTTGTAGTCAGAAGTAGGAATTTCTGGGTTCAGAGTAGGAAACTGCAACTGGAATGTTCCCCTTATTTGTAATTTCCAGGGGTGGAAAGTAACGAATTACATTTACTCACGTTACTGTAATTGAGTACTTTTTATGAGTAATTTGTAATTTTCTAAGTAGTTTTTGAAATATGTAATTTTTACTTTTACTCGAGTACATTTTGACCCAAGTATTTTACTTCATTACATTTGAACCCCCTATCGTTACTGAGTACAATATTGATAGTGAAAAAAATTAAATGCGGGCGGAAAACCCCTGTGTCCCGGAAGTGAAAGTCAATTGCATTACCTTGCCTTGTCTTGGCGCCAGCATCTGTCTCATAATTGGATCTACACGGTGGAAGATGGCTGTTGCTGACCAAGATATGGAGATATGGATATGGAGAGATTTATTGTGAATAGCAGGATCCTGCGGGCATTTTATTTTGAATTGTGGGATCCTGTGGGCACTTTATTTTGTGTGCATTTTGTGTTTTGAATACTTTGATTCTGGTTTAATTTTCTTTATTCTAATTGTAGTGTTGTCAGTTGGACAATATGACTGAAAATAGTTTGCACATTACAGTACAGGTTGTGACTGTCCTTGTTGTCCTTGTATTGTGAGGAAGTAAGAGGATCATGTTACCAAGCTCAGCTGAGCTTTTACAAGTGTGGATGTGTACTTTAATATGCCTCGAAGTTGATGAAAACAACTTGTGCTGGATTTGATTCATGGCTCATCCTTTTTTTTATTGCATTAAATAACTGAAAGTAACTAGGTAACTTTTACTCAAATTCCATTTTAAATGATGTACTTTTGTACTTTTACTCGAGTAAATTTATAGATGGGTACTTTTACTTTTACTTTGAGTAGGATTTAAGCAAAGTAAAGATACTTTTACTCAATTACAATTTTTCAGTACTTTTTCCACCTCTGGTAATTTCCTACTGGGAACTTGATGAAACCTCGCCACCCCTGAGTTGACAATCAAAGATGGATGCCCCCAGTGTGAACAGCTATTTAGCTCCTGTAATAATCAATTTATTTGCACTTCTGACTGGGGTGTGTCGCTCTAGTTCAGCTGTATACATAGTATTGTTAGATTTATATTTACAAAAACGCTGCCATAGTGATAATCACATTCTTCATGTGATATTTGTGAACAACAATGCAGGGCGTGCTAACAACAGCTAACAATAGCCTGGTAGATCGGCATGTTTTTTTCAGACTTCAACTGGAACGCCGATAAGTCAGAGATGATGTCACTCCCAGTTCCAAGGTTACTGGAACGCAGCGATACGACAGTCGCCGCGTGTGCTCATGGATAGCAGAGTCTTCATGTCGCCAGTGATAGATTCTCCTCACAGTCCCTTTAAGGTTCACTCAAGTACGCTCAACCTTTGTCAGTTAATTTAATGGAAATAAATGCTACCAGCTTTCTGATCAAGACCTGAAGGTATCATTTTGACAACTGGCATGCTGTGGTAATGACAGTTGTTAATTACAAATGTGCAGTGTTTAACAGGATTTGATCATGACTATCAAGTATGTCTCTGATTGAAATATAAACAAAGAAGTATTTACATAGCACACCTATCAACACCAGTCAGCATGGCAAAGCACAAGATAAACATGCCAGACATGGTTGTGCAATATGAAATAATAAGGCTAATACATAAAAATTGATGGTGTATATTGTGATCATAGTTACAAGATAGTGTTTAACAGTGCTTTTCCCCTTTAGTGCTATTGTTTAAACCCACTCAAGTGTATTTTTTTTTTAGAAAATGGAGAAGGAAAACATCTGTTTTTATAAATACCAGCCTACATGTGGACATAACCTTTCAAACAAGCAACACAACTATGTTGGGTTGAATGCGCGATAGAGAGATAAATTTCAGGTACTTTAATTTTTCTCCGCAGGAAGTCTCAATGTTTGACTTTATTTTAAGATGCAGTATATGGTTATACAGAAGTGGCAAGGCAAGGCAAGGCAGGTTTATTTGTAGAGCACAATTCATACACAAGGCAATTCAAAGTGCTTTACAGAACAAGAAAAATGCATTAAAATCACAATACAAAATAGAATCAACATTAATCATTATAAAATGACTTTAAAAAATCACAATACAAAATAAAATCAACATTAATCATTATAAAATAAATTTAAAAAGAAGAGTGCAGATAAGATACTTTCAGTCATATGCACAGTTAAACAGAGCTGTTTTAAGCCTAGATTTGAACATTGTCAGAGTAGAGGCCTGTCTCACATCTTCAGAAAGACTGTTCCAGATTTTAGCTGCATAAAACTGAATCCCGGATTCTCCATGTTTAGTCCTGACTCTAGGCACCAGCAGAAGGCCGGCCCCTGAGGTCCTCAGAGTTCGAGATGGTTCATATGGCACTAACATGTCAGAGATGTACTTTGGTGCCAGGACAAAAACGTGGACAAAATTGTTGGTACCCTTCATTTAAAGAAAGATAGAAAAACCCAAAATGGTCACTGAAACAACTTCAAACTGCCAAAGACACCTTCAAACCTGAGACAGCTGGAGCAGGCTGTATCTTCTCCTGCCTGTAACAGCAGATTGGCAGAAGTAAGGAGCTCTGCTTCTGCAACTTGAGCTTAGTTATGCTGATTTGGAGGCAAGGTGGATTTGACTACTTACAAAGTATTAAGCAATATGTAGGACCATAGTAGCAGTGGTTGCCAAGGAAAGTTGAAACAGCATATAGAAGACACACCATGCTGTGTGTGTAGGATCACATGTAGAGACAGAACAACAACATCCACACAGGATCTGTGGGAAGTTCTCCAAGATGTCTGGAGAAACATGGTTGCTGAGTTCCATCAAGAACTTTGTACAAGAGTCATTAAAGAAATTAATGTTGTTTTGAAGGCAAATGGAGGGTAACAAGCACTTTGAGTATGATTTGACGATGACTTTTTGTTAACATAAATAGCTAATTGGACAATCATATGGCAGCAACTCAGTGCATTTAGGCATACAGTGATAATAATCTGCTGAATTTCAGCTCAAGCAACAGAGCGAGGAGGAAAGGTGATATAAATGACTTAATAGAATATTTTTGGTGCAAGGCATGCTGGTCTTTCTATTTCATAAACTATTTATCAGCTAGGACTTTCACACACAGTCATCTGTAGGGTTTACAGAGAGAAAGTATTCAGTAAACATCAGTTCTCTGGGAAGAAATTCCTTGTTGATGCCTGAGGTTAGAGGAGATGGCCAGAGTGGTCCAAGATGATAGACAGGAAACAAATAACTACTCATTACAACTAAAATATCTTGCTGTAGATGGGCCATTCCTTTAAACTAAGAACTGGAAACTGAGGCTACAATTAATACACAATCACTAAAATTAGGCTGGAGAAGATCCGAAAATGTTGCCTGATCTGTTGGGACAAGATTATTTCTGTGAGAGCATCCATCATGCCTCATACTGTATCAACGATTCAGGCAATGGTGTGGGGGATTTTTGTTGACACACTTCAGGCCCCTTGACAACAATGCAGTATAATCAGTATCATCGTTTCCAGAGCCTACATGATAATTGTCACAGACCATATCTCTTTATGACCACAGTGTACCTATCTTCTGTACTCATGTCACATAGCTCAAAGCATTTCAAGATATTTAAATTAACACGATAAAGATTTCACTGTACATCAGTGGCCTTCTCAGTCTCAAGATTTGCATTATGGATTTGCAGTCAACAAATCTGCAGCAAATATGTGATGTCATGTCAGTATCTACTAAATCTCTCCAGAAGATTTCCAGACACAAATTTGCTTGTGTTTTCCTCTCCGTTTTGGGACAACTTTGGCAAACACATTTGTCATGTTTAAACTTCTATTCAAAATTTGCTGGACAGTCTTTTTATCAATACAGACCTTTTTTGCTATTGTTCTCATACCAAGTCGTTGATCATTTAAAGTAATTCTTTGAATCCTTTCAGTATTTGATTTGCACCCAGGTGTTCAGCACCTTTGACTTCAAAGTCATGTGTACATGACTGTGCAGTGTCACCCAAACACCTCAGTTTTGTTCAACTTTTAAGCTCCCTATTTTTTGACACCCTAGCCACAAAAATGCACTTTAACTAGTGTCTGGCCGTAACCTAAAGACATCTCTTCTTGAAAACTTAGAGCAGTTTTGTGTGGATCTCAAACCTTAAATTTAAAACACTGACTGTGAATCAAGTCGTTTTATCCTCATGAAAGCAGTCTCATTATTTAATGACACCTCATGTGTAGCTTTAAAAAAAAAATCTGTTTTATGTACTGTTGCCTGTTAATTACCACATAACCAAAACAGTTTGTTTCTTGACTTCTCTTTTTGAATCAGAGTATTAAAATGGAAATGTCACTTGGACTGGTTAATAAAAATGTTAAAAGATTTCTTCAGTTGTTTAAACGTGGTAAAAGTAAATTTTAATTTGTAATCACATCGCAAACATCCAATTCAAAAAGAACTTCTGCACAAAAAAAAAGTTAATAGCCAATTGTTTCTTATTTAAGCAGCACACAATGTCCTAGTTTCATTGGACTTGGGATTTGCACATGAACAAGGTAAGTCTGATTTAAAAGGAGCACTTTGAGAGAAAGTTGATTCAAATGCTTAATTATTAAGTTCAGTCAATGAAAATAAAGAAATTAAAACAAAACCTGATTAAGAAACTTGGAAGATTTAGGTTTGCACCTTTGAGTGTCCAGTACTTTCAAAGCCAGACTAAAATAACAGAAGACAGGATGACACCACTTCATTTTAATTTAGGGACATTTCACAACAAGTCACAGTTCTGTTACATTTTCAAGTAAAGCAGTAATGGTGCTCATAGACCGACATGTCAATCCTTCATTACACCGACTGAAAAAGGTGACAGGGTTTAAAGCAGCTGTTCTCAACATGGTAAAACATTTCATCGACAAATCAGTTATGCTCTTATAGAAACAACAGCAAAGTTATATCACAAGGTCATATACAAATAAAACAATCAAGCTTAACCCTCACGCCAGCTTTACACTCCAAATGCATTTTGATAACCATTATCAGCACTACAACAGTCAAACTAAAGTGCACCCTCCTCTGAATGAGGCTTCAGCAGCTCAAAGCAAACATGAGCTGGCCCTGAGTTGTTTCATTTCAGTGTACATTATGGTAAGAAAAGCTGGAAATATACTTGCTGTTTGCTATGCTCATGTGGCACGTACTGGCTGCCAGGTGTTCCATGTATCTACTTAGCATTAGCACAATGCAGGAGCAAGATGCAGATACACAGAACTGGAATGTTGTGTGCATGTGTGGGAAATGCGCATAAGATTGAAAGAAATCGTATGTGCATTTGTTTTTCCTTGCATATGAAGGTAGCATTTATTAGGTCACCGAAAATGCACATTTTGGAAAATTGATTTTTAAAAAAACATTAGCTACAATGCCTCCATGTCACTAGAAAAAAATTTGGCTTGAAGCTGCTGCCATTTTCTCCTCAGTGTCATCACATTATTACCCAAGCCATGAGGGTTCATGTGTCCGTCTCTGTGTGTTGGCAAGACAACTTAAATAGTTGTGGACTTTGATCAAATTTTCAAGGAATACTGCTAATAACAAAGAAAAACGGATTTAATTTTGGTGATGATCCAAATCAGGATCCAGGATTTTTTTAAATGAATTTGCATTATTTTGTATAATAACTCGCCTTGCAAGCTCAGCAATGCTTTGGTGGAGGCTTGTTCCCTTTGAGCACTTCTAATTGTTTAGATTGGCTTTGTGCTGTGGTTTCAACATTGCCAACTAGACTGTTTGCATGCTTTAATGTACTTTAATAATTTTTTTCTTCACTTGCTGCTTCAAACAAGCAGTGAATTGGGAGCACAAACCTCTGCCATGTATTATGCCAACTTCAATGTGATAGGTCATTTGATTTCGCAGTAAAGAATTTAAGATTGGTACAATTATAGTCTTAAGAAAATCTGATTTGTTATACATTTATTTTCATTTATCAGAATGGCCTTCCAGTAGGTAGATCAGATATAGATAGGACTAATAGGGTATAATAAAAACCTCACCAGGGGGCATTTGGGAGCACAACTTTCCTTTCCTGTAGGTTGATGTGACAATGACATCTATAGTCACAGTGGAGCTGCTACCTTATGTCTACCCTTATAAAAAGCAAGATTTGCAGGCATTCATACAGCCTGAGTATAGATCCTTTGTGAAAGCTTACTTTATCTGGAAGGACAAGACAGTGTAAAACCTCAATGGTCTTCACATTTGTCTCAAACTTAAGCAAGAGAGGAGCAACAGAAAAGGTGTCAAAATGCTTGAGGCATTCAGGCCCAAGTTTGCTAGGATGTGAGAGGCCTCCTGCAGACTGAGCTGGGGGTGCTAATAATAACTGTTCAGTGCATACTTCATGTTTTCAGAAAAAAATGCAAACATGAAAGCTGCTAAATGCTCCTCCCCAAGGCGAGGCTCAGAGCCATCATCCCGAGAGAGAAGCACATTTTGGAGGCAGAGCTGGTGTCTGTGTCGGAAGTGGTCATCTGAGTAGTGACTTTTTGTGCTGGCTGGACTCCTCTGTAGACATCTGTCATCAAAACTGAGGAGGTATTCGTGCCAATGTATAGCATGCTGAAGCGGAGCATCTGGAAGACATAATGAGCCCATTAGCAACAGGAAGGGACATGAGAACATTTTCTCTCAAACAGCCTGGGTGTAGACAGACGAAAGAATAAACCTACATCAGCTTCACTGAGTTTGATTGTTTCCTTGAAGACGGTCCAAATCACAGCTTCATTGCAATTTGGTGTGGTCAAGGAACCCAAGTAACGCCAGTACTTGGTGCGATCCACCCCTGCCAGGAGATCATCTAGTGAAACTCCACGGTCTACTGAAACGGTGTCACCTGAGGAATGAAAAATAATACTCTATGAAAGGGCTGCAGCATTATATGAAAAAGAAAACTAAGAAAATCACATTTTCTTACCTTTAAATGTGATGTTGGAAAGATAGCTCACAAAAGTTTCCCAGGCGTTACTTGTATCACCAACCTGTAACATTTACATTGTGTTAGATTATGTTTTATGGAGCAGTGAGAAACATGAAAGCAACTTTTAAAAAAATGTTCAAAGAATAATTCGTTCGTGGATTCTTTGACAAAAACGGTCCCTCAAAAGTCACACACCTCCTGCAAACTGAAAAATTGCCTCCAATAAACATATGTGGTGACAACACCCCTTTAGGCCATGTCCACAGGGAGCCAGGTATTTTTATAGGTTACGGGTTTTTCTGTGCATTTGGTCCTTATGTTCATATATGAACAGCATTAGCTTTGGGCCTAAAACATCACACTCTAGGCCAACTTCTCTGCAGGGTGATGTCACTCTATGCGACATGCTCACCGTTGTATACATGTGTTGCTGCAGGCTTGTTAAGGTGTTGATGATAAATGGTACACTCACTACTATTGATAACTGCAGTACTACCAGTCACACAGAGTTTCTGTCATTTCTTCACTGTATTGCTGGATTAAAAACACTATTGATACAAACATTGCCAATGTTGCCACTTGTTCTGTGGTCACAGTTAAAAACCAAAGAGTAAGAGTTACCAATATTTAATATTCAAAAATGTACTCAACATGCATACTTTTAGAAAGTCTTCCATGCTGGTTCAATATCATTTTAGAAGTGACTATGACAACTGGAGACCCTTAGTTGACTGTGGCTGTGGTTTAACTTGAAGAGTTTACATGAAAGCATTTCAGTAAAAAGGATGTGATCAAGCCCATCAGATATTGAAAGGACCAAAATCTGAACACGAAATGTTTTACAGTATGCCTGCACATTAATTATGAGATATGATACAGACTGAAGTCTGAATAAGAAAATGTTTAACACTGGAGGTGCTCAAGGCTCAAACGTTTAATAAAGCATTTCCAACACTGTCAAACAAGTTACTGCCAAAAATATTTACAGTCCTGCTCGGGATTATTGGCATCCCTTCATTACTTTAACAATATCTTCAGAAATAAATTGAAATGTTCCAAATTCCTGTCATCAGGATCTTGTAATCAAAGGTCCAAAATAATTTAACAAAAAAAAAAAAAAAAATCATTTTTACAAGTCACATGCTGTAATTTTTAAAGAGGAAACTGAAAAAAAGCATGTGCAGCAATAATGGCACACCCTTTGGCACCGATGACAGCCTCCAAATGTTTCTTGTAGCCATCTATAAGCTTCTTGCACTTCTCAGCTGGTATTTTCTCCCACTCTTCCTATGCAAATTGTTCAAACTCTTGAACATTTGCAGGTTTCTTTTCCCCAATGGCTGATTTCAGCTCATACCAAAGATTTTCAATAGGATTGAGATCAGGACTCATTGCTGGCCATTTTAAAACAGGCCACTTTATCCTTTTCAACCATTCATGTGTGCTTTTGGTCTTTGTCTTGCTGGAGGGCCCACGATCTTCGACTCAGACCAAATGTTCTTACACTGGGTGGGACATTTGGCTCTAAAATTTCTTGATAA